>OX578137.1:116259945-116859945 GCA_951213105.1 Amaurobius ferox | reverse complement strand
ATTAGGTGGCACTTCCCGGCCGGCCAAATAGTTACCTTGCACCTTTCTGGTAGGTCGGACGGTCTGGGTCTCAACAACAGCAACCCCCTAAAACTGCAATTCATTAATGATCTCTTAAATCCCGTAACAAAACATACACAGTAAAAATGCACTTTATTTTGAATCAGGAATATTAAATTAATTCCCACAAAAGTAAAGGATTAAATAAATTGGATCTAAATATATCTAAATTAGACCTAAGTATAAGTATTCTAAAAAAGTGAATAATCTTCAATTTGTTAACACATTTTCTAAAAGTCGAGCTTGCATCACATTTGTCGTCAACTTGGGCAGAAAGACTTGACACTTGGTTAGAGAGACAGACAGGGAGTAATGCATAAGAACCTATCTTATTATTGGAGGAAAAGAAATAGCAACTTCTCAAATAATGCAAAAACTTATTCTTCAAAAATACCTTAACAGACTATTATGTACATGTTGTAAATCTCTCCTTGCTGGGAAAAATGTACAGACACATATTTTAAATGGTTTTATCATTGGGCAAATGAATATAAATGATTTTGTGGGGATTGAGACAGTTCGAAATCACTAGGGTTCGAAATCACAATTCTCGTCACGAACGTTGGAATGGTGTTATAAAACAGTTTGTTGTACGTGATTCAAATGCCTCCGCTGCAGATATATGTATTTATCTAATCCATTACGAAGTATTTGCATTTTGTCTCACGTTTTGCGTAACACACCCATAGTGCATGACAAGTCGGCATCCTTGAATAAAAACCTATTCAACATACATCTACAAAACCAATTCTATTACTGGGAGTACATTGCGCTTTCTAAACTGATAAATATGGTTATGTTTAACTATTTAATACAGTGACAACATTTTACATTTTACAGAGACAACATTTAAAAACATTCCAAATTTTACACGGTTTATTTTTACTTTTAAGAAAATTTACAGAAAACTATGACGTCCCGGCACCCCTGAAATGCTGTCGTAGAACTCCGAGGTTTCCCGGAACAGCTAGTTCCATAAATAAATATTATAATCCTTCTGACATAGTTTTGGATATTAAGCGAGTAATTGAGCGTGAGTTTTCACTGCATCGGTTATTTTTCCTGTATAGAGATCCGTATTTGAGATTTAAAACAATCTGACGTAGGCAACGCATCACTTTCCTTACATTATGAAATGACTTTATTTCTTTCACAGCAAAATAATAAAGTGCAAGATATACAGTACTGTATTTTTGACCTTGAATTGTACAGACGGTCAAAAAAAAAAAAATCCGAACACCTCTCTTTATTTCGACTTCATGGGTTGTACAATCAAACAAAAATTGTCACTGGACTTAGATTAATATCTACTAAAAATAAATGTGTATCTAATTTGCATAAGATGATGTCTTTATATTTAGTTGCCCATTATTTCCGAAGATTCAAATAGTAACACTCATTTTTAATGTCATCGTAAGATGCCTTGCGTCAACATTATGTTAAATATATATTTTTGTGAGATTGCGACCATAAATACGGTATATACACTAAAAGAGCATCAGCGGTAAGTCTCTATATTTACGGTAGTAAAATGGCGGTCAAGCATACTCTCCAGTTATACCTTTTTAGATTCCGTTGGTACATTCCTTACAAAACATCATAACTACACGCTTGAGGATTTTCACAAACATTCAATTTTAGGGACAGAGTAAATGATATCTTTTAACCATTAATATGTTAATATTAAGTTAGGTTTATTGAAACCACAAAATTTATTGCCTTCGGGATCACCAAATAACTTTCCTCATAAAGTACCGTGAAAATTATTGGCATTTTATTCTAATCATTCATAAATTTATTTTCAATTTCTACAGAGACTAATTTAATTAAAAATCCAATAATATTTCTTTGACTATTAGCTTTTATTTTTAGTACACAAATGCGTGTGCTAAGAAAACATTCAGAATTTATTTGATGTGTTACCGTGTTAATGAACATTAATATTCAAACATTTAACGATGTTAATACTTTCTTTTTTTATGCTTGGCACAAATTAAACAATTATTGACAAAAACACGAACTAAAAATAATTACAAATATATAAAGAAGGTCATTACCATATAATTTCATACAGCTTACTATAATCTGGAAGCGCGACAGTGGTTAGCATGCGGGGATTGCACTCAACATGAGTACGATCACATGGAGCATATAGTTCAGTATGTCCTTCCGAGAGGTTGATAGCAAGGGAAAGAGGGTACTATCCTTGTGAATGCCTCTCCCATTGGGTTCCGGTCTAAATCGGGTGGCACTTCTCGGCCGTCCAAACAGATACCTTACACCTTCGGGTAGTTCGGACTGTCTGGGTCGAAGAATAAGAAGCTTACTATAATCGCTAATATACAGGGTGTCTCACAGAAAGTGAACAGGAATGTGTTTGAACCATTGGTTGTAGACCCATAGTTTCAATTGCAAAAATGCTTTACATAAGGTAGGAAGTTATGAAATAGTAATTTAAATGATGTGCCCTATTTTTGTAAAAAGTTAACAAACATAATTTTTTGTACAGCCTCTCAATCAAAAAAAAAGTTGAAGTACAAAATTGTTGTCATTACTTCATGTTGTCAAACAAAAGAAAAATATGGTTCTTAAAAGTTCAAATTTAGGAAGAAATGAGTTGTCAAACTTTCTGATTTACGCCACTTTCTCATGACTTTTCGGTACTCTTTTAATCACCAAAATTCATTACGTTCACAAATTTAATTGATGCACCGAAATCCTTTAGCCGGGTTTTCAAACAAATGTTTCCGTGGTTTTTTTAGAGGCAGACAATGCTGGTTAAAAGTTATTTTAACATTTAATACGTTAGTGCTTCAAAAAATAAAACATATTACTGTAACTTTTGCCGGTCTGTTAGATATTTTGCTGACAAAATCTATGGAAAAATAAGCGTACCTTTTTTAAAGTTTTGAAATCAACTAGGATCATTTAAAACCACTGTTGTCAATGTTAAATAAGTTTCAATGATAAATAAATTCCCAATAAGTTCCTAACAAATTTTTGTCACTGCACATTTTCTACCAGAATGAGAACCTTTACAGAGTAATAGGTAAGAACTCTTGCATGCTGTACAACAGATAGCTGATTCGGGTAGAACCAGGAAGATGTTCATTAATTACAGACCGGACACTCGTATATGGATAGGACGAGAAATAGGCTAAAACATGCTTTTTTATCATATCCTGTTAGTACACGTTGTCTTCCTGATCTATATCGACGATGAAACGAACCTGTTGATTACAACTAACATACCAGCCCCAGAATAAAATCTCTAGAAGAATGTCGGCGCTACGGAAACGACGATAGTGTGCCCTGACTGTATTTCAAGAAGATCGGTTGCATTCGCCGTAAATCAAAATCATCTCATAGAATTCGGCGTTACTGAACAGCGCCATTATTAAATCTAGTTAGGTATCATAGTTACTTAAATGTTTAAATACAAATTATGAATCGACATATAACAATGACATAATAGCTTTATCTGCATAAACTGAATTTGAAGATGTGATAAAAGTTGTAATAAATATTTGAATGCGAAGTTGATTTGTGGATGTCAAGTAATTTCCCAATGAAAATTTTAATTAGTGATAACTATGTCAAATTGGATCATATTACAGCCACATTTTTTTCAGTCAAACAAAATACGGTATGGGTAATATTTTTGTAATTTGACTTTTTTCGATAGAGGGACTGTATAGAAAGTTAATTTTCTTAACTTTTTATAAAAATATGGTACAGCATTTAAATTACTATTTCATAACTTCATACCATATTTAAAGTATTTCTGTATTTAAAACTATGTGTATACAACTAACTGTTCAAAAAATTTTACACTGTTCACTTTCTATAGGACACCCCGTATACTGAGTATCCCAAAAAGATTGAAACCAGCTTTAATTCTTTACATTTTGGAGGTAAGTGGGCAATGTAAATTGCAAAAATGTTGAAATTAAGGTAGGAAATAAGACTAGATTAATTGTACTCTATGCTTAAAACTTCATCGCAAAAAATCGCCCTTCTCTCGGTAAAGTCAATGAATATGTCTTTCATATCAGCTATGCAGACTCCATGAGCTAAATGCCTTTGCGTTAAAAAAATACAGCAATTCCTATACAACTCATCCTACATATTTTGCTGTTTACATTTCACATAAGTGAAAAATAGGCTTCGTTAGAGAAATAATCAAAGTTGGATGCTCATTTAAACTCAAATATATTGTAATTGCGTTGTTTCAGTATGTAGATGCACAGAATTTAAGCGAAAACAAAAAGAAACGACGAATACAGCACTAAATATGAGTTAAAAAGAACTTTAAAAATGACGATTTTGAGACAAGATGGATGCCGTATTATATTTTGAAGTTGGTCACGTGATCGTTTCATATCATGGTCACTTGATCGCTTCATATAAGAGGTGTAATTATTATTTTAATTTTTATTAAAAAACTACTGAATATATTTTGCTGAATTTTTTTTTATATATTTTATGGAATAATTTGAATATTACCTAAAATTTTCGAAGCAATTTGTGAATTTTAAATCCGCTTAAAAAATGTTTGAAAAATTAGGTTCCATAGGGTTCAATGTATTTCATTTTTTCAACCCGGGTTCAATCCAAAACTAATTGGGTGATATTATTTATTTATATTCCCATAGGTCCTACAGACCGTCTGAACAACATACTAAAATTTCATTTTGATTAAGTCATTTTTACGGCAGTTATCGTGCTAACGGACAGACAGACAGACGGACAGAATGAACAAAGTCATAAACACTTTTCAACTTTGTTGTAAAGTGTTAATAAAAAGATTAGATCTTTTTGATCTAAACAATTTCCATCGTCAATTTGTTTATGATCCCTATTTTCTCTTATGACACAGTCATTCACATGGTACGGAAAAGTGGCATTAGTCAAATTTTTTCCTTTATCATAATTGAGTTGATATTAAAGATACAGATATGCGGTTTTTAATGATCTTGTTGGATTAAAAATAAAAAAAAAATTCTGATTGACCAAATTTCTCTAAGGGGGCCGTATAAAAATTTAAAAAGTGTAACTTTTTGAAAATTAATGGGAGAACTATTTCATTAACGTAGACTTATTTCCTACCTTACTTTCAACATTTTTGCAATTTACATTGACCACTTATCTCCAACAGGTGAAGAATTAAGAAGAAGTTTCAATCTTTGTGGGACACCTTGTATACATATAGCATTGCAGCACAATAAGGCTTAAGGTGGTCGTTCCTGCCAGTAATTTCTTGATTACATTGCGACATAGAATATATCAAGCTGTAAGCAATTTCAATATATGGCCGAAATAATACTTATTCTACATAAACGAATCTCTAAAACAAACTCTCACAGACATTCTATAGAATAACTTACCTTCAAGCATAAACACAAAATCTAAAACTTAAAAATTTCATTGCAGTCATCGTTATGCCTTCTAAATGCCATTAACAGGTCGAAAGTAATATTATTAATTTTATCAATTATTAATTATACTAATAATTATACTAATTAAATAGTATATATCTGTAGTGCATCACACAAAGTCCCACGAATTCAAAATTTGTTTTTCCTACATACTCTCGAAGGTCATTGAAGGACATTGAAGAACTATATGAATTTGGTTTATTTTGCAATTTAACTATTTATTACTGTTGATTTCAAAAATTTGGGATGATGTTATTTTAAAATTAACAATAGTGCAATTATTTGAGTAGTATTATGTTAATAAATAGTATTTTACAGAACTCGAGCTAAACATAGATTAGGTGGGTAATAGCGGCACAATGCAATGGATTCCACGATTTACGATAATTTCGGCCATGTTCTAAGATTAATTAAATATGGTTCATAAAGGTAACTTAAAAATCTGTCATTTTACTGCTCCACACATACTTACATATTAATATGCATACACACATATACTCACAGACATCAGCTCAGAAACATTGAATTCGAATTCAGAGAAACGTACTCTTCGGTTAAATTTGAATTTTCGTCCAGTCATAACACTTCCTGTAACTGTAACGGTTAAGAAGTCCAAAAAAGGGAGCGGACGTATCAGGCCTTGTTTCTCAGTCTCGCTACACTTCAGCCATTGGATTATCAATGTATGACGCTCTATTTTTATTTACATATTTTTCAAGTTTCAGGACTGGTAGATGTTGTTTATTTGTTTTAAGCTATCGAGATAGATGCAATAACTAATATAAAGTGTGATATTTTATTTTCTCCAATGCAATTAGTTGAAGTAATAATGGGAAAGTTTACTGCTGACTGATTTTTCGATACAGTTGCACACAAATTCTTCTCATATCAATATATGACGAGTAAAGCTTCCACACTAAAATCTGTCGAACCACAAGTCGACGCTCAAATTCGAGTACATCTCTTAAACGAAATAGAAAACTATACGGCAAATAGCATTGGATTCGAAAAAGAAAATAATAATTGATCAACGCCATTTTTAAATTTTTTATTCCATTCATGCTAATGAAAAATTATTCTTCAACTCCTTTTAACTCGCTTAAAACATAGACTTTGATATATGGTTTAAGATCTTTTGTATGTTTTAAGCTCCTCTTTCCAATATAAGTGACTGTGTTGGGTAAAACAGATACCTTATACCTTCGGGTAGGTCGGACGGTCTGGGTCGAATGATGGAAAGTTGTCTAGGGAAAATTCGATTTCGCAATATAATAACGAATACTTTAAATTCGAAATTGCGATAGCTTGCATATGACGTGTATGAGCGAGTATTGAAGCGTACAGTATGAAATAGCGCGCGAGTCAGTCAGTATCTCGCTATAAAATACATTCGCAAAGATTCTAATACTTAAAATTTAATTTTTGCTTTTCATAAACAAAATTTAGAACTAATCCTGATTTAAATTCGATTGCTCCATAAAGTCATTTTTACTTTCCTTATATACATAATGTATAAGGGAAGTATTGGGACGGGGTCGAAAATTCGAATTCGAGTTTTCGACGGGAGAGCACGTTTCAAGCATCCCTGATCACGAATCAAACATTTTTGAAGTGATGTCTGTGTGTGTGTGTGTATGTCAGTGAGCCTGTGGAGACGATAACTGACGAACGAATGGACCGATTCGAGCAAAATTTGATACAAAAATTACAATCCGTAAACACTGGAAGCTTATTGTTTTTATACGCAATCGAATGTTCAGAACCCCCCCTAAATTTTCGAATGAAATTTTGAAAAATCATCAAAAAATCAAAACCGCTAATAAAGTTACGCAAATAGACATTTCTTATGTAATTTTTCATTAGAAAACGATTGACATAAATTTTAGAACGCTAACATGAGCCCTTCTCGAGATATTGTACATTTTTCGAAAAAAAATTATCAAAAAGTCATGTAAAATAAAAAAAAATATTTACTATTGAGAAATATGTTCACTTTTCATATATAATACCATGCGATAAATGAGGTGACATCATTCTCGTGGATCTAGCTCGTTCCATTCATGAAGAAAGATACTTTAAGTAATACTTTTGTATTTGAACGCCAATAGTCATTTATCTGCTGTAAGAATAACTTATTTCTTCGTCCATTACACTTGGCGAGATTTTGGCGACGAATTTGGCGGAATGTCGCCAACTTGGCGACTTTTTAAAGTGTTGCTAAATTAACGAAAATCTCACCAAATGGATAAAAATGACGCTAAATCAATGAAAATGACGACTAATTGTCGAAAATTCAATATCTTGGAAAGAATATAAGTATCTACTATAAGAATAACATTTTTCTTAACTGTAAACGTAGTAAATTCATTGCATTATATAAGGAAAGTCATGTGTTGCCCACATCAGATTTTTTTCTTTACTTCGATGGATTGATCTCTTATGTAACGTATTATTTGCACGAGTTAAGATGTAATTTTATTTTACAAGTATGTATGAAGCGAGAAGTATAAAAATTAATTTCAATATTTGACAATTCTAATACAAAAGATAGTATAGGTTTTTAGAATTCGACTATTAAATTAAGCAAATTAAAATACACGAAGGCAATGAAATCAAAGACGTACGTTTAGATCGCAAAAACGCATTTAATACACAGGAGAATGTTTAAATCACAATGCATGAAAGTCCATGAGTTTTGATTAATTGTTTAAAAGTTGCTTACTTGTTATTTATGGGTAGCGTATTGAGGTATAAAAATGCAGCAGTATAAAACCGAGCGTTTCGTCTTGTTCAATCTGTTTCAATATTTGAAATTGTAATTCTGCCGATCTGTGTGCAATTTTACGTATATATGCAAAATTTCATTGTCCTACCTTTTGTAGTTCTCGAGCAAAAGGGATAACAAAACACAGACAAATATTGCTTTCGCTTCGTTAGAAATGTTGAATTGGCTTCGCTTCACTTGTCTATACTTAATAGATATTATTATTATACACTCTATAACAAAAAAAAAATCGACGCACGAAGAAGGAGTTGTCCGATTGTAATGAAATTTCGTAACATTATAGACATTTTGACCGAACAGGCAAATGAAGAAAATTTGGTGTCCAATGAATAAATAGTGGGAGCTCCAGCGTATCGGAACTGCGCATTCAGCAGGCGTCTATCTGCAGGGAGTATGGTCTGCGGTGCCATCTCCTTTGACAGCCGGGCCCATTTCTGGCACACTGACAGCACAGCGGTACGTAGACAACATTCTACGACCGGTTGTGTTACCGTTCCTTTTGCGACTCCCTGGACTTACTTTTCAACAACATAATGCCCGGCCGCATACGGCACGTGTTGCTATGAATTGTCTTCAAGATTGCCCACCACTTCCTTGGCCAGCTAGGTCTCCTGATCTCTCTCCCATAGAGCACATTTGGGATGTTATGGGAAGGGTGGACCAACGGCTTATTGACTTCCTCCCTTTGTATACGGTCAAACTCTAAATCATTAAATTTTTCTGAAATTTTATTCGTTTCTTTTTCTATGTATGTTCTTAACATTCACCAATTTTTATCACAATCGGACAACTCCTTCTTGGTGCTTCGATTTTTTTTTGTTATAGAGTATAATATGTTTTGTCACGGATTCTGAAGTTTATTATTATTTTCTCTTATTTCTATAAAGAAAAGATCGAAATCGAAGTAGCAGTCGGATCGAAATTGAGCGAACGCCTGTTTGCTACTTTATCAAAACAGAAACCCGATTCTACTTTCACAATTATACGGGGCATAGGCCATGAATAAATCAGTTTCTTAAATTACTTATAGGGCATAATGCTCGCGGGTCGCACTAGTTCTCATTAAAAATATTATTAATGTTAAGTATCGATCAAAAACCATATTAGAAATTATCTAATGTGGTAAAACTGTCAAAATGTAACAAAACATAATTCATGGCTCATTTGTGATTCTAAAAAAAATAAAGCACAACAAACATCTTTAAAATCATAATTGATATTATGAATCGAATATTTGCTTACTTACAACTAACATGTTTGTACGCATTGCTCAACATTGGTGAAATTATATATATGAACATAATTTCCTATCTTCATATACATTCAGAACTGCAATCATATACTCTATAAAAACTACTGCAATATAAAAGAAAGTAAATTGTACTGAAATAACTAATAAAAAACAAAATTAAACTCCGCTTGAATAACACTAGATATTGTAAGAAAATGTTTTCAATTATGTACAATAAATTTTATTATTAATTAAAGGCATTAAATGCACAGTATTATATAATGAAAAAATTAAATCAAATCAATATAATTTTACGAAAATTATAAATGATTCAAATTTGTTTTGTATAGGAATTATAGAGTGAATGTTTCTTTACAGCACAAAATACGTAACATAAATTTTATATTTAAGAATAATATGCTTTTAATTAATTAGTTGCTGAATAAATTGCAAGCTGAAGAAATATAGAGAACTTTTTAGTAAAATAGTCATATTTTAAAGCATTTACAATCAGTTTTTTATTTTTTATCAGTATAGTTACTGCTATTGTTACTGCAACTGCCAACTAAACCAAAAAAAAAATAATAATACAAGAAACAAATTACTTCTCAAAAATAGTACTATGAGTACGATATACACTGTAGCCATAAACAATATAAACTCCAAATACTCTCAATTTTATATATAACTAGAAGCACACCCGTTCTTCGTACCGAGTATATAATATAAAGAAACTTATAATTCGCAATCATGTGCAAATTCTGTTAAAATATTAAATTCATTGCTCTTAAAGAGAAGTTTAAGAATATTTGTTCTTACTATGCAAAATCATCTTCACGGGCAGTTCTGAAGAATAAAACTTCCTGGCCCTTTCTGTAAGCAAATTTACAAAAAAAAGAATTGAATCAATATATTCAAAACCGTACTACTTATATCGTCGCAGATTAGAAAATATGCCAGTGTGTTAGTAGAAGATTACCCGTATTACAATACGAGTCTCAAAACTCTTTGCCAAAATAAAAGAGATGACGTAATAAATTGAAAATATCAATAATCCCCTTACTCTTTATACCAGAATATTCTCGTAGATTAGAAGATATACCCGTGTATGTGTAGAAGATTACTCTTACAACGTACAATATATGAGTTTAAACAATTTTTGTCTTAATAAAACAATTGCATAATAACTTGAAAATATCAATAATCCCTGAATCAATAATCCCCGAAAATATCAATAATAATAACGTTTAAACCTGAAGATCGTAATGATATTATCCAGTCAAAAATTCTATAAGGAAAATTAAATCGTTCTTTTCTAAAATATATTTTTATATCCATTTATTTATTATTCAAATCGAAAAAATAATAAGTAAAATTAACAGACAGATTTAATTTCATTGCGTTTCTGAGCAATATGATATAATAGAATCTTCCTCATAAACTGCGAAATTAAATAACCATTTTGATTTCTTTATACTTTTCATTGTTCAGTAAAAGCTTGTGAAAAATAAACCATGGAGATAGGTTTCCCATTTAAATCATGTTTCAAACAATTCATGTTTTCAGGAAGTGACTACTTAGTGCAAAAAATCTCCCATCAAACTCAATGATAAAGTTTTAATTCACTTTCAAACGATTTTCAAGCTTTTGGTTTGGATAAATAAGCGATTTTCAAGCTTTTTGTTATGAGTTAGGGAGTAGAACTCCTAGAAAAAGTTTCGTTTTTCATTAATATCTTGACAACCCCTGATTTTCGACACTCAAAACTTGGTCTAAATTTATAGGGGACTATTTGAAGGCTATACACAAAATTTCATCAAATTCGGTTCAGCCGTTCTCCCGTGATGATTAGACAAACGAAAATTTCATTTTTTACTAATATCTTGAGAACCACTGATCGTAGAAACTCCAAACATGGACTGAATTTTAAGTAGGAATATTTCCAGGTTACCCACAAAATTTCATCAAATTCGGTTCAGCCGTTCTCCCGTGATGACGGAACAAACAGACAGACAGACAGACTTTCAATTTTATTTCTATTGATTAAAAGTTATATAGTCTACAATTCAGTTACTTTTATTTTCCGCAATTCGTCTTTATTCATTTTGACCTTGAGCTTACATGTATAAATAAATAATGTATGCATCATTCTATATTTACTGGTATTTTTCGGTGTTATTTTCTTGGCTTATTCTATATGATCCAAGCAACGAAAGAAGAAAACCGAAACATTCTGTCCATTCGTTAGTCGAAATGGTTGGCACTCTTTCACAAAAGAATGCGAGTGGGGGGAGGGAATGACACATATATCCTGCTTTTTAACAAAGAACTACGTCTGTGGCGTAGCTCCGTTGGAAAATTACCATTATAAAAGTTATCGCTGATCGTAAAAACTCCACTTACTCGAATATCGAGTATAACTCCAGGTTCAATATCTGAAAATGCATCATATAAGACAATACACAATACATAAAAATATTACAACAATTGACTCCCTCTCCCTATTAAGTTTATTTGAATTTAATTTTTAGTAATTATTTCTTACAATCAATTGATTTTAAGTCTAACCTCTGATTTGGAATTAGCAGACGAGATAACATTTGGCTTACCCCTGGGAACAGCAAGGGCGGAACTTGCCTGGTTGGAGATCACTGGAGACCTGCTATCAGTTTCCGTTTCTGAAAATTTTACTGACTAACTTCTGACATTTTTGCGTCCAGCCCGGTTCCCGGACTGGAAGCCGATCGCTTTGTCCCATGGCTGCAATTCGGTTCTGATGCGATAACTCTCGTGAAGAGACTACGTTCCTCTGGATTAATTGTTGAACCCTTTCCAAAAGGTTCGTGAAAATTAGGGATCGCCAGTACACTTGCAGGTGTCTATTACTTTCTTTATATACGTAATGTATAAGGAAAGTATTGTGACGGGGTCGAAAATTCGAATTCGAGTTTTCGACGAGAGAGCACGTTTCAAGCATCCCTGATCACGAGTCAAACATTTTTGAAGTGATGTCTGTGTGTGTGTGTGTGTGTCAGTGAGTCTGTGGAGACGATAACTGACGAACGAATGGACCGATTCGAACGACATTTGGTACCAAAAATCACAATCCGTAAACACTGGAAGTCTATTGTTTTTATTCGCAATCGAATGTCCAGAACCCCCCTAAATTTTCGAGTGAAATTTTGAAAAAATCATCAAAAAATCAAAACCGCTAATAAAGCTACGCAAATAGACATTTCTTATGTCATTTTTCATTAGAAAACGATTGACATAAATTTTAGAACGCTAACATGAACCGTTCTCGAGATATGGCACATTTTTCAAAAAATTATCAAAAAGTTATATAAAATGAAAATAAAATATTTACTATTGAGAAACATGTTCACTTTTCATGTGTAATACCATGCGATAAATTTGGTGACATCCTTCTCGTGGATCTAGCTCGTTCCATTCATGGAAAAAGATACTTTGAGTAATCCTTTTGCATTTGAACGTCAATAGTCATTTATCTGCTGTAAGAATAACATATTTCTCCGTCCATAACGCTTGGCGGGATTTTGACGACGAGTTTGGGAGAATGTGACCAACTTGGCGACATTTTTAATTGTTGCCAAATGAACAAAATCGCGTCAAATTGATAAAAATGACGCTAAATCAATGTAAATGACGACTAATTGAAGAAAATTCAATATTTGGAAAGAATATAAGTACCTACTATAAGAATAACATTTTTTTTAACTGGAAAAAGTAGTAAATTCATTGCATTATATAAGGAAAATCATATGTTGCCCACAACAGATTTTTTTTTATATTTAAAAATACATAGCATCCTTTGCGAGTTCTCACGGTCTGCAGCTGGTCCGTTCGAAATCAGAGCATTAGAATGCTCAAAATTGTCACAAAGAGCGTGAGTGGGTAAAGTTTTCTTAAGAGTGAAGTGGCGATAGGAAATTCCAACTCTGTCCCACGTTTACATCTTTTTCCGCATTGAGCAGGGTTAACAACAGAGGCATGGATGCAACGAAAATATGTCACAGTTTCAACGTTTATACTTTCGAAACTAATAATCATAGAGTAAAAATTAGTACTTCATTGGATAGCTTACAGAAGTCCATGCATAACAAAATAAGTTTCAGCTCTCCAACTTTTAACATTTCAACACATTAGCGTTAGAAAATTAAACCAAATTTCTCGTGATTTTGTTTCGCCTCATGCCGTTTTAGTGTTGATAATTAATGAGAAAACAACGATAGCGATGACATCAGCCTCGCATTATGTAACTGACGATCAGATATTTTTGTAAAAAAATTCTTGAAACATCTATTTCTCAGGATTTTCTATATATAGAGAGAGTTCAAATGATGACTTATTTGGATAAGATGACTAATTATGTAAGAGGTAGGGTGGTTCGCTTAGAATATTCACTTCCGGTTTTTATTTATACTTCCGTTTTATACAATTTCCTTGAAACAGCTTCGATTGATCCTATTGAAAGATCCTAGATAATGAATCATATGGATTCAACATAAAATTCCGGAGGAATAAGGGACTAAAAATTGCCCCTTCCACTTTTAGAGACATCAAGTCCGATTTAAAAATTGTAATCTTCCTTGAAACATGTATATCTCAGCATCTGCTATAGATATGGTTTAGATGATGTTTGATATGAATTTAGCATCAAATTCAGAAGCATAGTGGGTGTGTTCACTAAATATTTTCACTGCCGGTTAAAAGCATTTTCTAAATATATTTATTTTTCAAGATTAGGCTATATATAGACTTTATATGGTGACTGATAAAATTCAACATTAAACTCCGAACGTGGTTGGAAATTCACGAAATATTTCTACTTCCAATTTTTTTCATCCTCGGTTAAAAAAATTTTTTTTGAAACATCTATTTCTCAAGATTGACTATAGATAGAGCTGAAATGATGACTGATATGGGTGTAAAATCGAATTGCAGAAAGGGGTTGGGATGCTACAAAGATATCCATTTTCGGTTTTGGAACTGTCACTTACGGTTTTTTCAAAAATTCGTTTGACTGTATAAAATTAAAAGTTCTGTCAAAATTAAATGCACTCACCCGTTGCCACCATATGAAGACTTCGTCATAATTTTCTTGTTGTAATTTTGCGTTAATGAACCATTTCTACTAATAAATTAATACGGAGTATTTTCCGTATAATATGGATATATATCCCCAAATGCTATGCAAATTAAAGATATTCTATTTGCAAACATATTTATAGTCAAATTCGTTTCTCTGAGTAGAAAATATATTTCGGTGACTTGTCCACAATATGTTGCGACTAAAAATTTGTCCATACTCAGCAAGTTTTTATTCCCACATTTTCTGAAAAGAATATAAAAAAAATGAAAGTACACTTTTCGACCTAGACACTATATATAATGCAAGAAAAAAGAAACATAATATTTGTTCTTGTAAGGTACATTTTTAGAAAATAAAGCGCCATTTTGAGCATTTTTTGACATGTACAACCTCATGGGATTTCGTCTGGGTAAACAGTTATAAAATATATCCTTTTAAAACTGTAAGTTAACTTTATATATTTAAAATTTTAAATAGCATGGCAAAATTTTCCTGTACATGAAATAAAATAACAAAAAATACCGTTGTAAATATTAAACAATTTAAACATTAAGTAAAAGAAAATAAATCATTTTATTAACACATCAACTGTTGTAAACCTCCAGACGACCATTTTCGCCGCAGACATTGAAATTATGTTATGGAATATTTTTTATAAGTGAACTGAAACTTTTTTATAGATATATATATATGTTGAAGACCCAGACCGTCCGACTCGTCCAGAGGACTAAGAGCAACTATTTGGACGGCCGAGATATATATATATGTGCATTTATTTTTTGTGTTATTTCATAAATGGTATAAAACGCTTCATATAACAATCCTAGTGCAATACCGATACAAAATTCGTGAAAAATGTGTTTGATGTCCAACTGCATAAATAATTATCGTAAAATAACTTGATTTAATAGGTAATTTACATGAAACTGAAATTCACCCACACGCATATCTAAACATTTAATAAATAATCAATCCCTTTTCCAATCTCTCAAAAATGCAGATATTTTTTTAATTAAAATACAGAGTTGATAAAATTTCTGAAAGTTAAAAAGAGTGAATATAATTTGATTTTATTAAATTGCATGTTTATTGAATAGAATGCAAAAGCAAATCTCATTGCTCTGCAGTATGAACGATTTCAGCTGTCCTATAAAGTTTAGAAATTTTAGCTGTTGAAGAATTAATTTCTTTCTCAGATGATGACTTGCAACTTCCGAATTGGTTTGGATAGCATTTGGTTCTCTATAGTTATTTTTATATATGTTACCGCTAAAGCTCAAAAGCCGTTAATGTGCACATTACCTAGCTAATCTGCAGATTAACTTATTTGCGCCGTTAACGTGCGGAATCAAGAGTTTTGCGAATTTTACCTAGGTAATGTTCACATTAACGGCTTCCGTATCGTTAAAGTTCAAAAGTTTGTTTCTCTCATTCGGAAAATGTGACTACAAATCTAAATGTACCACAAATAGGTGTGCTTGTTGCAAAAACCAATTGCTATGTAATTTAAAGTGTCACCAATCTTTAGATTGCACTAATAAGTAAGCATAATTTTATCATATGTTTTGCAAATTCATTTCCTTAATCGTAATAATATTTCAAACCGTTTGATTCTTTGTATTATAGATTTTTAATTAATTGATGATTAATTCTATCAACTAATTTGTTGATTGTTTGATTGTATTAACTTGATTCTTTAGAAACGTTGCTGTTGCTCCAGCAAAGATCTTATTTTCACTTTAAAGAGTGCCTAGTAGGCAATGTGCAAATTATCTAGGTAATTTGCAGATCACCTAGGTAATTTGAGAAATGAAACAATTTTCGGCAATTTAACGGATCACCCTAGTTAATCTGCACATTACCTAGATAATCTGAAGGATAATTGATTTCCTGATTATAGTTTTTAATTGATTGATGATTGATTCTATCAACTAATTTGTTGATTGTTTGATTGTATTAACTTGATTCTTTAGAAGCGTTGCTGTTGCTCCAGCAAAGATCTTATTTTCCCTTTAGCGAGTGCCTAGTAGATAATGTGCAGATTATCTAGGTAATTTGCAGATCGCCTAGGTAATTTGCAGATCGCCTAGGTAATTTCAGAAATGAAACAATTTTCGGCATTTTAACGGATCACCCTAGTTCATCTGCACATTACCTAGATAATCCGAAGAATAACTGATTTCCCGCACTTTAGCGGTGACATATACACTAGGGATTTTTTACTGGGAGCTACTGTTTAACGAGGATTTTAGAGATTATGCGCATGTACACATACTTAGGGCTCCACCAAATGCCATGTTACGACATATCCTCTGGAATCGTGGGTGTGCACGTACGACACATGAATGAGTCCAGTTTTCTGGATAACGAACACGTTTATTCACAAGCACAGCGTAAACAGGAACAATATATAGTAAAACAGCACCGGTTAATTTCACAAAATAACTGATACTTTTCTCAATACATTGAAAAAAGTCATTTCACAAAACATCAGCTCTTATTTTCAAAACATTGACGAATATCATAGTTCAATGTAAGTCGTATCACGTTAACTGCTCTCTGACTGAGTAATGACTATATTTATAGACTCTCCATAGAAACTTTTGGAAATATCTCATTTCACATAGCATGATATTTCAAAGTGTCTCTTGAAACTTGGAAAAGACGCCAAAGGTCGCCAAATTGGTGAAAATTGCCAAATCTAACAACCCTTCTTCGGATTTCAGCGAATGACAACACTAGGCTTACTTCAAGGGAAAGGATGCCTGTACGGGTATTTTCTCCGCCTGGTCTTTGAAAGAGGCGAAAGACTCCAGTGAGGGAATATTACACGTTAGCAACATTTTTCTGAATATATCCTGCTTCTACGGAATTGAATCCAAGGGCGCGAAACCTTCGATCTTAGATATGCTATGCACCAGTAAAAAAGATAGTCAGACAATGTATGTTTGCGATTTTGTTAAAATTATTCTTGCTTAAAAGATTCTGAGTTTCCGAACTAAAACAAAAAGCATGTAATAAAAATAACAAAAGTCTATTTTGTAGTATTAACACTTATTTTAATAAATTTATAAGCAATCATACATATCCCGTTGAATAAGTAATTATTTATCACGCAAAGTGAGTGGTTTTAAAATAAATAATATAAGCAGAAATAAATCTTGCGAAATGTCAAATAATATTATATTTTCATTCCTTTTCGTATGTAAGAGGATTGTAGTATTATGTCGATATGCTGTTTGTTTTGAGATATAATATTGTTAGTAGTAAATATTGTTCTTACAAATTCAAAGAGCAGTTTTATACGATTATAAGGACATCTTACAGCATTCATAATCGTCGCAAAAAAATAGACTGCATGAGAATTAAATAATTATTAAGGCCTTAGAAATGTAATGCTATGTTTAGTAGAAATATTGTTTACGATTTAATTTTCGAAAAATTACTTAAACTTATTTTCTTATAGTTTTATATTTATTGGAACTTAGCTCTCCTTCCAGAAGAAATGATATTACATTATTTCCAAGGTTCAATCGTTAATCTGCCTTTCTTTTAACTTAGTGCACAAACATTTTAATAAGATTTGAAATTACTGCAACTACTATTACTACTATTACCCGTTGAAATTCAACGATGTCACAATAAACATGCCTCGATCGGTAATATATACATTAATGCAATTTGGAGAATATAAATGATTAATATTTTGTTGTTAAATAATTATAATTATAGAATGCCTATTCAGCTTTATCAAACTATCTCACGTGTGCTAAATTTCAAGTTTCTATCTTTATTACTATCTGTATTATTAACCTGCGTAATTAGATCAATATCTCTATCTCACTTAAAGGTGGCGCTTCTATATATTTAGCATATGGAACGTTTTAGTGTTTATTTTTTCTTTTCAAAATATCTACCCATATACTAAATTTTAAGCCTCTACTTCATCGCAAAGTATGTTTTCCTATCATTTCACCTTTTGGACGTTTTGATGTAGAGCACCCCTTATAATGAATATTTTTGAAAAATTCGATGTTTGCCGGGGGTTGTATCGATTGTTTGATTACGCGATAAAAAATTACGGGTCTATATTCCAGAAGTGCCGCTTGATAAAACCTTGTCAAACTGAACGACGGACACATGGGAATTAGTATATTTTGAGGATATCAACATGCTATTTATCAATTCATCAATAACAACGTGTTATCGATTTTTCTATAATAAATGTCTGCATGGCTTATTGTTGGTCGCTTAACAAAGAATTCAAGCAACCCACAGCTTTGAAATTTAGTACCGTGAAACTTTAGGTAAGGTCCGAAGACACCTTACAGAGATATTTTTCTATTTCATTTTTTTTTAATGAAAATGTCATTTGGAGCACTTTTCGCACAAATCGGTTCCTTACCGATCAAAAAGACAATTGTTTAGTTTACATCGTAACACTATCGAAAATATCAAAGAATTACTTTCAAAAAAGTGTATAACGGAATCCGTACTATCAATAAACGATTTTTCGTGAATTTAAGTTATGTATACTTTTCGTCATTTGAAAACGCAATCAATTCAGTTATAGAAAAATCGACTGACAAACCGATCTTCAATTTTTAAATTGAGTATTACACACTTCTCTCAAATAAAAATTATAGTTCTGGGGTTTTTGTTCACTAATTATGATTTCCATAAGTCTTCAATGAATCATGAAACTTTTCACCTCATCGTTCTTCTGTTCAATAGATCGAACTTTTTCCGTTTATCTCATGCGCATTGAGCACTAATATCCAGTGTGCTACAAAGCAAGTTCTTTTCTAGGTGATTCTCGGAAGCCGTCATGTCACATTGTGGTTTATATTTTTGATCTGAACATATCTTTAAGATCGGAGCATTACTGGAGATCATGGACGAAAAGTCGAGCGTTAAGAAAAATGTGTGACAATATTTAGTCTTCTATATTCCAAAGTAAAATTAGCATCCAAACGATAAATAAAACATCGAGTAGATAAAAGATATCCGTACTTGAGATGACCGTCGTACCGAGCGCGCAACCAGACGGAACGCACGGGATGTGGGGGTCAGTAAAATGTCGCATTTCTAAGGTGCGCTGGCTGGTTTCGAGCCAGAGTAACCTCGGATTTCGTCGAGTGAGGAATGCGAAAATGATGTCATTCAAAAGCTGACAAATTACGCTACAATTAATATTAGGCAACAATCATCGCGGATAACCAGATATTTGTGAAAAGCGAGTTTTAAGCTGGTGAAAATTTCAAAAAAAAATTATCATGTTGTCGAAAGTTTATGCGAAAACTCAAGAGAAATACAAGAAGCACATACGAAACAACAGATGCAGAACGGAGAGAGTATAGACAACAAAAGAAAGACGCAGAGGTCGAGTGTAAGTATGAGTCACCAAGTACTAGTTTAACGACAAGACCCGTGCTATCGGAAGTCGCACTATAGAACGACGGCATACAATTTGATATGTTTGGTTTAGGCATTCGTACGACTGATGATAATGGATGTATGAGAACTGAACAAATACAAAATAATTGGCTGATCATTTGCATTAATCCTACACTAGATATATCTTCCATGTCGTGCGTTTCATACTTTAGCTATCACAGGCCATTAATCAATAAAATAATGCCTTAATATTGCCAGTAAGCCATCGTTCAAACTTGGTCTGTCTACTTCATCCCACAATCCAGCATCAGGGCCGAGTATTCAAGCCTAAAAGCTGTGGATTGTGTCCCTCACACAACCTACTTCGGTTTTTATTCTAAACAAGTGTCTTTTGGCATGGTTGCTGATGAACCAAAACAAATTCAAGATACACTATTCTTACCATCTTTGTGTAATGCATTTATTAATGGCCTATACATGATTACAAAATATATACATGGCATGAAAGATAATGAAATACGCGAATGTCTCAATCATATGGGAGCTCTTAAGCATGCTACCTTTTAACCCAAGACAATGGCGACAATTCTGAAAATATCGCCATTTAATATAACCTCGGACAGCCTAAGCCTCTTAAATTAATAATACCTTCTATAGCAAAATAATATATCCATTCCTAAAAATTTTAGCTACAGTCGCGACACTCGATATGCAATTGTCGTTTTAAGAATTATGCAAATGATCAAATAGTCTGCGCCATTAATGAGTTCATGTAACGCGCATGAGAACGATGCATCGTACAAAATTTAAAACGACCGCTGATCTCACATATAATTGAGACTGGATTTTCTAGTTGATGCTGCAAATCGTACAAATATGCCTTCAGACGTACTCGATGGCATTACGAACAATTGTCGGATTCAGAGAGAGATAAATGTTTAGCTGTGTCTCGTTTATTCACAGCCAGAATGCTGAAATTGTGTGGCTTGATGTGTGTATTTCAGTTAGAGGATGAGGACCTCCTTCGCCGTGTGGGCTGCGGCGGGCGTCTTATCGGTTCGGCCTCCTGACGACTTGCCTGGTGCCCTTGGTGGCGGCGCGGATTGGCGGGGTTTCGGGCTTACTGGTGTTGGTCTGAGCGTGATGGTGGCATTGCCCATGTGGCTGTGTCGTGTAAGTATGATTGTTGGGGCAGGATTACTGCCGTGAGGATGGATCATCTTTTTCCGTATACTTTCGGGTGGGACGGGTGTTTCTTATGCTTACTCACAAGACAACTCTCGACCTCGTAGGACTTCCTCGACAATTCGACTTCGAGGGTATAATACCCTCCCACGACCATACAGATCCCCAGAATTATCAGCAGTACAATACGTCTGGGACGGCCATTGAAGCCTTCTCAGAATACAACTGCATTTGCTGAGCATTTGCGATATTTGTGGCATAATTTCCCTCAGAGGGACATAAGCATCTTAATTAACTCTATGCCGCACCGAATATCGACTTCTATAGCTGCTAGGGGAGGATTTACTACTTAATAAAATATAATCTTCTTGTTACCACCATTTCTGAATACAGATTTTCTTTTCTCACAAATTCTTATCATTTGCATATTTCCTCGAACAATACATACATGACGAGTTTCACGGCTGTAGCTCAATCCTTTATGCACGCATGTATATATCATTGTAACAGAGTGCATTTTCTTGAATCTGCCATGAGATTTTTTGTACTTATTAGAATTTTTACATCTAAAACATGTGGGAATCCACATTTCGAAGTAACTGAGTAACTTGGTAGAAATATATTGCAATTTTGTGAGTTGTTTAGTGTGGCAATACGATTTTACAAGTCACTCTTAATTATTAAATTCATTATTTAAATCACATTAACATTGCCGTAAATTCATAAATAGTGGAATCAACATTTAAACGTACATCGCTCGTTGTTGTGCCGCAATAACCCTCCAATTATTTTTACCTTTTGTGTAAGTCCTGAAAAGAATTCATTAATCATTATAAAAATACTAGCCTATTTAAAACTTAAACAATATCATTTATTAACAACATCAATTTATCAAAAGCACAATTTATCATAATTACCAACTATCATTTATTTAATTACTCGAGTTACGGGGGATATGTGACCAGTACTAGTTAGATTTCTAAAGTGTCTAGGACCTAAGCACATGAGGACATACCTCCAAGTTTATTCTTGGGCTTCCCATCAGTCTTGCCACAACTCTGGGGTGTGTGGCTCGCATCTCCAACTGCACTCTCTTTCAGCTAAAACAGCACTCCTTGTATATGTCTAACTGCTACCACATTTTGTATCAGACTCCCGCAACAACATTTCGTACGGCGGGGGGGGGGGTAGCTCCGCCCTTCTTCCTCTTGGTGCTCATTGGTTCTTCTGAGCCCAATGGCATCACTTGACATTCATCAAGGCCCCTCTCAGCCCCCTTTGGCCTGGGACACCAAAATTTATTGTATTTGACCTAAAAGTTCACGTTGTTGTAAACACCGGCGCCAGCCAGACTCGAGCTTTGTTAGCCGTTCTATGCACCATAAATATTGCAATAAAAATGCCTCATGTGAGGACATATTCTGGCCTCACATTTAGCACAATATATCAACATTATTTAGCTAAATCTAATGTAAACGCCAAACTTGTATGGCATAGTTTTGTTAAGATAATTTAAATACATCAATAAAATTAAATGCAATTAAAAGACATTGAACATACCAAATTTTGTAAAATATATGGCAACTTTAATGTGCAAAGCTGTTTGCAACAGTTAATGTCTAAAGTTATTTTCACAGTTCTGTGGTTGTGAAAAATGCATAATAGTCGAACTCTTAAGTTTTCTTTAATTTAATATGCATTTTTGCATAATAAAACGGATATATTCCATACGAATTTTTTTTTATCATTATAATTAAATTAATGCAGTTTTACATAAATAACAAAATATCTATATCATACAAATGAGTGAGACTGACTCACTGAGCGATGAATTGCATAGCCCAAACTGCTAAAGTTAGAAACTTGAAACTTTGCGTACACGTTGGACTTGAACTATAAATAATAAGAAAAATCTAAAATCTTCATATTTTTTTGAAATATTTATAAATTGCAAACTCTTTTATTCTAATAGTCTTTTAGTTTTCATTTGAGAACGGCTGAACACACAAAACGGTTATTATTCCATCATGCACAGAAAAAATTATAAAGTTTTCTAAATTAATTCGATTGGTGTACAATAGCCAGTTCTTGATAGTATTACTTTCCTTATATACATAATGTATAAGGAAAGTATTGTGACGGGGTCGAAAATTCGAATTCGAGTTTTCGACGGGAGAGCACGTTTCAAGCATCCCTGATCACGAATCAAACATTGTTGAAATGATGTCTGTGTGTGTGTGTGAAAGTGTGTGTGTGTGTGTGTGTGTCAGTGTGTCAGTGAGTCTGTGGAGACGATAACTGACGAACGAATGCACCGATTTGAACGAAATTTGGTACAAAAATCACAATCCGTAAGCACTGGAAGCCTATTGTTTTTATACGTAATCGAATGTTCAGAACCTCCTAAATTTTCGAGTCAAATTTTGAAAAAATCGTCAAAAAATCAAAACAGCTAATAAAGTTACGCAAATAGACATTTCATATGTAATTTTTCATTAGAAAACGATTAACATAAATTTTAGAACGCTAACATGAACCGTTCTCGAGATATTGCACATTTTTCAAAAAAATTATCAAAAAGTCATATAAAATAAGAAAAATATATGTTCTATTGAGAAACATGTTCACTTCTCATGTGTAATACCATGCGATAAAGTTGGTGACAGTATTTTCGCGGATCTAGCTCGATCCATTTATGAGAAAAGATATTTCGCGTAATACTTTTGTATTTGAACTCCAATAGTCATTTATCTGCTATAAGAATAACTTATTTCTCCGTCAGGAAAGCTTGGCGAGATTTTGGCGACGAATTTGGCGGAATGTCGCCAACTTGGCGATTTTTTTAAATGTTGCCAAATTGACGAAAATATCGCCAAATGGATAAAAATGACGCTACATCAATGAAAATGACGACTCATTGTCGAAAATTCAAAATCTTGGAAAGAATGTAAGTATCTACTATAAGAAAAACCTATTTTTTTTACTGTAAAAGTAGTAAATTCATTGCATTATATAAGGAAAGTCATGTGTTGCCCACATCAGATTTTTTTAATTTATCGTTTTAGGAGACGTTTATTACATTTGATCTGTGAATTTTTTAGTTTTGATTCCATTGCAGTTACTGTAGTAAAATAAGTTACGCTATATATATAAATATTGGTTGCTGACAATTATTCGTCCAATCAAACTATTGAATAAGAATTTGATAAATGTTGACTTTTATATTGAAATGTATTAAAGCATTGAAAAAATGCAATATACAGTGATTTGAGAAACATTGTTATGCATACCGTTATTTTCAAGTTAACAAAACTATAAAAAATTGCGCCATTTTATGCCTACATATGAGAGGATTATTGACTAACAGAACTTTTATGAGGTGTGTAGGTGTCCCAGTTAATCATCACTGGCCATTTCACCCACTTAAAGCGTGGGTGACTTGATTAATCTTACATATGAGGTGGCTTCAAACGGTTTTACGAAGTGTGCGGAAACAATGTTATAACGATTATAAATACTTTGATTAAAATAATCAGAATGAACATTCAACGATTTTAAGTGATTATTAAAGTACCATTCATCGTTAGAAAGCAGTTGGTTTTATGAATTGCGGTATACCATTGTATTTAACATTGAGAATTCACATATGATGATATGCAATTTATGGCGCATCTCATCTTTTTAAAAAATTAATAAGAATGCAAAATATTTTAATACAGAAAATTTGTTTAAATTTAATTATACAGCCATTTAAATATATAAAATATACACAAACATTTTATATTGAAAATCTGGTTCCACAAAATAACTGAGGCGTATCTATTGCGAAATAAAATGTTCAAACTGATTTCGGATGTTTACATTTAGATAATTTTAATATCGTATTTAATATACAGTAAACATTATCTCATCCGACCATACATAGTACTCAAAATTTGCAATGAAACAAATAAAAAATCTGATGTGGGCAGCACATGACTTTTCCTGCAGACTCAAACTCATTTTTTCTTTATTTTTTTAATAATAATTAATATGAGTGAGTACATGAAATTTTTGTGATCCATTTCGTTAAAAAAGGCAGGTTGTTCTTTCTTTAATCGTACCAAAATATAATCAGCACCAGAGTATCCCGCAAGTAACTTATCTACTAAATTTTGTGAAATTTGGTCAGTTAGTTTTTGTACTAGAGTGGATACATGAAATTTTTACGGGCCATTTCACAAAAAAAAATGGGTTCTGTTTTTCTGAATCGTACCAAAAACTAATCAGCACCCGGGTCACACCCAAGTAACTTACCTACCAAATTTTATGGAATTCGGTTCATTATTTTTGAGTTAGAGTGGATACATACATTGCACAGACAAACACACAGACAGACACACACATAGACAGACGTCATGTTAAAAATAGGTTTTTCGTATTCTAGAGGTTTCAAAACATGTAGATCCGTCCAAAACTCGAGTTACGAATTTCGACACGAATCCAATACTTCCTCTATATATTACTATGTATTGCAGGAAAAGTAACAGAAATATGAATAAGAAATTCTAGCAATTAAATGAAAGGACCATAGAGCGAAATTTAAAAAAAAATTAAATTTTATTTATTTTCTGATTTACATTAATGCTTGAAATTTAAAATAATTTTTTTTCACATTCGTATTTACCTTTTAATTTAAATTATGCAAAAATCAGGTATAGTTCAATAAATTAAATAAAATAGAAAAAATATTAAACTATATATAAAAAATATCATAAATTAAAAAAATAATAATAATGCATGAAGACAATTTATCGCAAAATAACTTACCGCTGATAATATTTATAAATAGAAAGACTAAGTAAAATAAACATTATTTATTGAAATGTGAAATGCTTATTTTATGAAATAGTAATTATTTCATTTGCAGAATGGCTTAATGCATATATTTCTTTTCATTTCGAAACATGAAAAAGCACTTTTGGGTTATATACGTTATGAAAAATAAATCTTCCAAGCTCTGTAGAGCATTTTCAAATTTCATTTTCAAACAGATATTCTTAAAAAAATCTGGTCTTAAAAAAACTTGAGAATGATCCACAAAACATTCATTATCGATCTTTAACTAATTCTAAATAAATTAAAATGTTGTTGGAATTCAATAAGTGACCTTAACGAAGAAATACGCCAATAGATGAAAGTCTAAAACATTTTTTTAAAATTCGGATAAAAATGATCTTCATTTCAGTTTGCTGAAGAGCAAATTTTTAATCATAATTATTTTACAGAAATAGTGGTTGGTATAAATAAAGCATTTTAATTGCATTGACATGAATTTCTTGCTAAGCTTATTTACATTTATCTTAATTTACTAAGTAAAGATAAATAAGAATAAATAACTAAGAATAAGTAAAGATCCCATGTCTCTACCAGGTTTCGAAAACTACTTGACCTGTAAGTGATCTATTCATTCATTTACTAAGATAATAGTTTCTGAGAGGTGACAGTTATCCTACATTTCCCTCTTTCACATTTCAGACGTAAGTGAAACTTCAAACTAGTACCGATTCATCATTATCGAAAACTTACAAGGTTTTTACTTTCCTTATATACATAATGTATAAGAAAAGTATTGTGACGGGGTCGAAAATTCGAAATCGAGTTTTCGACGGGAGAGCACGTTTCAAGCATCCCTGATCACGAATCAAACATTTTTGAAGTGATGTCTGTGTGTGCGTGAGTGTGTGTGTGTGTGTGTGTGTGTGTGTGTGTGTGTGTGTGTGTGTGTGTGTGTGTGTGTATGTGTGTGTGTGACAGTGAGTCTGTGGAGACGATAACTGACGACCGAATGAACCGATTCGAACCAAATTTGGTACAAAAATCACAATCCGTAAACACTGGAAGCCTATTGCTTTTATACGTAATCGAATGTTCAGAACCCACCTAAATTTTCGAATAAAATTTTGAAAAAATCGTCAAAAAATCAAAACCACTAATAAAGTCACGCAAATAGACATTTCTTATGTCATTTTTCATTAGAAAACTATTGACATAAATTTTAGAACGCTAACATAAACCGTTCTCGAGATATTGCACATTTTTCAAAAAAATTATTAAAAAGTCATATAAAATGAAAAAAAATATTTCCTATTGAGAAACATGTTCACTTTTCATATGTAATACCATGCGATACATTGGGTGACATCATTCTCGTTTATCTAGCTCGTTCCATTCATGAAAAAAGATACTTTAAGTAATACTTTTGTGTTCGAACACCAATAGTCATTTATCTGCTATATGAATAACATATTTCTCCGTCCATAACACTTGGCGAGATTTTAGCGACGAATTTGGCGGAATGTCGCCAACTTGGTGAAATTCTTAAATGTTGCCAAATTAACGAAAA
This sequence comes from Amaurobius ferox, assembly GCA_951213105.1. NCBI lineage: Eukaryota > Metazoa > Arthropoda > Arachnida > Araneae > Amaurobiidae > Amaurobius > Amaurobius ferox. The sequence goes on along the minus strand of OX578137.1, from coordinate 116,832,351 downwards.
TCTCGCCAAACGGATAAAAATGACGCTAAATCAATGAAAATGACGACTAATTGTCGAAAATTCAATATCTTAGAAAGAATATCAGTATCTACTATAAGAAAAACCTATTTTTTACTGTAAAAGTAGTAAATTCATTGCATTATATAAGGAAAGTCATGTGCTAACCCACATCAGATTTTTTTTAATTATATTGCAAATATATATGCATTTTTGTTTCAATAGATTTCTGTTCATACTTATAAAGGCAAAATCAAATTTTGGTATTAATATAATATATTATTATCTTTAGTTGTAGTTAAGTATTGTAATTAGCATTATTAAATTCACTACCACATTTAAACATTACTGTATACGATTTATAAATAAATTTGCACCCCAGGTACACACGACATCGTTTCAGTGGAAGGTGCAACTGGAAATCCATCCCTTCAGAACAAATCGGCTTATAGTAAAACGGATGAACAGGTTTGCTCTACGGCAATTTGCATCCATCTGTCTAATGGATTAGGAGAGGCGCAGTACAAGCTTTATAGTTCACAGCTATGCTAAATGTATCTACAAGTTGTGCCAATGTTGAGTCGTATGCAGGTATGAAATGCAAATAAGAAATGATCTATTTTTACTTTCCTTATATACATAATGTATAAGGAAAGGATTGTGACGGGGTCGAAAATTCGAATTCGAGTTTTCGACGGGAGAGCACGTTTCAAGCATCCCTGATTACGAATCAAAAATTTTTGAGGTGATGTCTGTGTGTGTGTGTGTGTGTGTGTGTGTGTGTGTGTGTGTGTGTGTGTGTGAAAGTATGTGTGTGTGTGTGTGTCAGTGAGTCTGTGGAGACGATAACTTACGAATGAATGAACCGATTCAAACGAAATTTGGTTCAAAAATCACAATCCGCAAACACTGGAAGCTTATTGTATTTATACGCAATCGAATGTTCAGAACCTACCTAAATTTTCGAGTGAAATTTTGAAAAAATCGTCAAAAAACCAAAACCGCTAATAAAGTTACGCAAATAGACATTTCTTATGTAATTTTTCATTAGAAAACGATTAACATAAATTTTAGAACGCTAACATGAACCGTTCTCGAGATATTGCACATTTTTCAAAAAAATTATAAAAAAGTTATATAAAATAAAAAACATATATTTCCTATTGATAAACATGTTCACTTTTCATATGTAATACCATGCGATAAATTGGGTGACATTAGTTTCGTGGATTTAGCTCGTTCCATTCATGAAAAAAGATACTTTAAGTAATACTTTTGTGTTCGAACACCAATAGTCATTTATCTGCTATATGAATAACATATTTCTCCGTCCATAACACTTGGCGAGATTTTAGCGACGAATTTGGCGGAATGTCGCCAACTTGGCGAAATTTATAAATGTTGCCAAATTAACAAAAATCTCGCCAAATGGATAAAAATGACGCTAAATCAATGAAAATGCCGACTAATTGTCGAAAATTCAATATCTTGGAAAGAATATAAATATCTACTATAAGAATGACATTTCTTTTAACTGTAAAAGTAGTAAATTCATTGCATTATATAGGGAAAGTCATGTGTTGCCTACATCAGATTTTTTTTTACTGTAAAAGTAGTAAATTCATTGCATCATATAAGAAAAGTCATGTGGTGCCCACATCAGATTTTTTTTTTTTTAAGATGAAGTTCGATTTGATTAGTAGCAACTACGTACGAAATAAACAAATTTAAACAATTTTTGTTATTTTTTTCTTTGATATAGTTGATAACACTTTCGTTGGCAATTTTATGAAGGATTGTTACTGATAACTGAAAACATTTTAGATGCAAGTTCAACAATGAATATAAATGTGACACTATATTTCATGGATTTATGTTTGGGTATTTTGGTCACCTTGGTGGCGTCGTTATATATAGATAAAACTGTCTGCACAGGGTTGCGGTCTGTTCTAACTGTAGAAAATGACTGCATTGCTTCTTCAGTTGATTTAAAGCATGAAGCCATTTTCATGCAGTTCGGGTCTTTATTTATGTGAGCTATATTCACAACGGCATTTTGAAAAAAAATCTGATGTGGGCAACACATGACTTTCCTTATATAATGTAATGAATTTACTACTTTTACAGTAAAAAAATAAGTTTTTCTTATAGTAGATACTAATATTCTTTCCAAGATATTGAATTTTCGACAATTAGTCGTCATTTTCATTGATTTAGCGTCATTTTTATCCATTTGGCGAGATTTTCGTTAATTTGGCAACCTTTTCAAAAAGTCGCCAAGTTGGCGAAATTCCGCCAAATTTGTCGCTAAAATCTCGCCAAGCGTTATGGACGGAGAAATAAGTTATTCTTTCAGCAGATAAATAGACTATTGGCATTCAAATACAAAAGTATTATTCAAAGTATCTTTTTTCATGAGTGGAACGAGCTAGATCCACGACAATTATGTCACCAGATTTAACGCATGGTATTACATATGAAAAGTGAACATGTTTCTCAATAGGAAATATATATTTTTTATTTTATATGACTTTTTTATAATTTTTTTGAAAAATGTACAATATCTCGAGAACGGTACACGTTAGCGTTCTAAAATTTATGTCAATCGTTTTCTAATGAAAAATTACATAAGAAATGTCTATTTGCGTAACTTTATTAGTGTTTTTTGTTTTTTGACGATTTTTTCGAAATTTCATTCGGAAATTTAGGGGGGTTCTGAACATTCGATTGTGTATAAAAACAATTGGCTTCCAGTGTTTACAGATTGTGATTTGTGTACAAAATTTGGTTCGAATCGGTCCATTCGTTCGTCAGTTATCGTCTCCACAGACACACACAGAGACATCACTTCAAAAATGTTTGATTCGTGATCAGGGATGCTTGAACGTTCTCTCCCGTCGAAAACTCGAATTCGTATTTTCGACCCCGTCACAATACTTTCCTTATACATTATGTATATAAGGAAAGTAATAAACGTTGCTACTATTTTCTTCTGCTATTGATAAATAATTAATTTCTTCCTCTTTTGGAGGGATTTCCGTCCCTTGTTTGGTTTGGAAACTATAGCTGACGAATATATAAGCGTGAATGTCTTTGTTGAGACCCAGACCGTCCGACCTACGAGAAAGGTGTAACGTAACTGTGTGGACGGAAAGCGTGAATGTTAACTTTTTACTTTCCTTATATACATAATGTATAAGGAAAGTATTGTGACGGGGACAAAAATTCGAATTCGAGTTTTCGATGAGAGAGCACGTTTCGAGCATCCCTGATCACGAATCAAACATTTTTGAAGTGATGTCTGTGTGTGTGTGTGTGAAAGTAAGTGTGTGTGTGTGTGTGTGTGTCAGTGAGTCTGTGGAGACGATAACTGACGAACGAATGGACCGATTCGAACAAAATTTGGCACAAAAATCACAATCCATAAACACTGGAAGATTATTGTTTTTATACACAATCGAATGTTCAGAACCCCCCTAAATTTTCAAATGAAATTTTGAAAAAATTGTCAAAAAATCAAAACGGCTAATAAAGTTCTGCAAATAGACATTTCTTACGTAACTTTTCATTAGAAAACGATTGACATATATTTTAGAACGCTAACATGGACCGTTCTTGAGATATTGCACATTTTTCAAAAAAATTATCAAAAAATCATATAAAATAAAAAAAAATATTTCCTATTGAGAAACATGTTCACTTTTCATATGTAATACCATGCGATAAATTGGATGACATTCTCGTGGATCTAGCTCGTTCCATTCATGAAAAAAAAACTTTGAGTAATACTTTTGTATTTGAACGCCAATAGTCATTTATCTGCTGTAAGAATAACTTATTTCTTTGTCCATAACGCTTAGCGGGATTTTGGCGACGAATTTGGCGGAATGTTGCCAATTTGGCGACTTTTTCAAATGTTGCCAAATTAACGAAAATCTCGCCAAATGGATAAAAATGACGCTGAATCGATGAAAATGACGACTAATTGTCGAAAATTCAATATCTTGGAAAGAATATTAGTATCTACTATAAGAAAAAACTATTTTTTTTACTATAAAAGTAGTAAATTCATTACAATATATAAGGACAGTCATGTGTTGCCCAAATCAGATTTTTGAATATAAAAATGTTTCACATTTAACATTATGTAACCACCAAACCTAGATATAATTATTCATAATATGAATGCTTAAATCAAGCATTACCCGAAATTTAAGATGTTTATAGTATTAATATATTTTAGAATATCAAACACAGGAAAATCTCCAAGTCCTATTACAAATTAAGCGTCACCTCTTTTTTATATATTTTATTTTGTTTAACAATATATATGCTGCTCTGCGTGGAAATACTGATCTCAAGTTAAATTGGCCCAGTTAGGTTCGGCTGTAAAGTCGTGCTTCAGGGTTTTATGTTCCCCGAATGGGGGAGGACTTTGGTACGGTCTTAACAGACTTCACTCACCACCCTCCATTTTGTACATCCCCAAAAATTCAGAAATCCGCTCTGTTAGATTCAACTCAGTATTCGATAATATAAGAGTGCAATGATCCAGTCTTCTACGTCAGGGGTCGGCAAGTAATTTTAGGTGGGGTCCGGATACTTTTGAAAATTTTTATCGACGTCCAGAAAAAAAAACTCATATTCCTTACTAGTTTTTTATTTTAATTTTCACTCACAAAATAATATGCAATACAGTAGATACACAGGCATATTTGTATTCAAAAATCAATGGGAGATAATCAAAGACATATGTGGTCTTGAGCCAGTTTTAAAAGTTAGGTTCACGCTGGGAGCAGCTTATGCGAAGAATGTCTTCAAGGTGGGCGGCCGTTTATCTTGAGCGATATTCGTTCTTCAAAAAATTCATTTTTGAAAATGAAGTTTCACAGACATATGTGGAGCCAAACAGAGTAGCCAGGTAAATGGCTAATTTTTTTTAATTTCCATATTTTTCTGGGATATGTTTACTCCAAAATTCTTCGGCGGATGCAGTTTTATACGTTTGCAAGGAAATGTCTTCCTGCAAGTCTATTATCTCCAATTGGAGTAAAGACTTTGAATGTCGGAACAACTTCACAGCCACATCTGTCCATTCTGCTGCTGGAGAAACTTCAAAAAGCGATTTTAAGAATTCTCTATCTCTGAAAAGTCTTGGAATCTTGGTGCAAATTCCTTCTTAAGTTCTGACATGAAATTTGAAAATACTGCAATGTCTAATTCAGGATTATTTTTATATTCAAAAGTTGTTAGAAAGTGAATAAATTCCTGACTTCCAATGTCTTTTTCAAAGATATCCAGCTTGTGACGGAAAGATCACATATTAATTTCCCATTTCCTTGTAGCTCGGTATTGAGCGCATTTAAATGTTTAAGGATGTCTTTCAGGAAAGCCACAGATAGCATATTGCGTTCGTTTTCTAGGAACTCCAAATAGATTCTTGTTTTTTGTGTATCCAAGTTTTCTAAGGAGATTGCTTCTTTTATTTCCCAAAAACATTCAATCGCTTGACCTTTACTTAGCCAACGAACATTGTTGTATTGCAGTAAGTCAGAATACGCCGAATCACACTCAGATAGAAATTCTTTGAACTGTCTGTGCTTAAGAGTAGAATAAAACCTCATGAAATTAATCAACCTGATCAAGCTGTCCATTACTTCCTTCAGAGTGACACTAAGTTTTCCACAAAGGACTGCCTGGTGAATTATGCACTGATAAGATAGTAGCTCAACATTCTTATCCTTGATTCTCATTACTAGTCCCTTTTCCTTGCCGATCATCGCTGGGGCCCCGTCAGTTGAAAGAGACACCATTTTATCACAACTAATGTTTGATTTTGTCATGAAGTCATCAAAAGTCTTGAATAAATCTTCTCCGCGAGTCTTGCCTCTAAACGGCAATATTGCTAGCAATTCTTCCCTAAATGATTTACTTTCAATATCCGAAAATCGCACGAAAATGGACATTTGTTCCTCATCAACAATGTCGCATGATTCATCAAGTGCTATGGCGTAGCAAGGCGCCTTCTGCAGAAGTTCGAGCAAACTACTTTTATTGTCAGCAGCTACAATTTCGGTTCTTCTTGTATTGCTTCTTGCCGACAATGGAATACCTTGAATTGCTTCAACAACATCCTTTTTCTCTGCAAAAAGTGCCGCGACCACTTCCAACATACATTTGTTTACTATCTCAGCGTCTGAAAATGGCTTCTGGTGTTTATTAAGCGTCCGACACACACGCAACGCTGCTTCTGCAGATTATTCTCGCTTGCTCATAGATCGAACTAGTAAGACTATGCTTTTTCGTAAGAAGCTAGATATGACTGGAGTTTTTCTTGACGAACTTCACTACCCAGAGGAACTGCTGATGAGTTGTTTCGTAGTGTCGCTTTAAATTGCCACTTTTAACAAGAGCGACAGTTCTGTTGCATATGAGGCAAACTGGAGCAGCTTCAGGCCTATCAGTCAGCATAAAACAATAGTGTTCAGTCCACTCAGTGAAAAACTTCCTATTTTCGCTATCAACTTTACGCTTTTCAGGATCCATATCGATAAAAAAGAAACGTTATAAGCCTCGATAATAACAAAACGCTTCGTACGAGATCGCAACAACTACCGACGAAGTGACTCGACTACCGTTTCCGCGTCAAAGTGTATACTGGTGCACAACAAAGGACCGCACCGCAAAGGGGAGGCTCTTCCATGCCCAAGATCGCCGCAGCCGAGTAGACTCGCCCGAAAGATAAGTTTCATAAAGTGGAGTTAGGCTTTCGTTCGAGTTACGCCTTCTCTGATTAAATAAAAATTATTTCATAACATAAGGTTGGCGCCCAAACTTATAGATTCTGTTTGATTCTAAAAGATTTTTCTATAATATAGAAAAATATTTTTTAAATAATTTGATTAATTTATTTTATACTGTCAAAAATTTGTTGGCGGTCCAGGTTTTGACCTTCCGCGGTCCGGACCTGGACCGCGGTCCGCCAGTTGCCGACCCCCGTTCTACGTCATCAAGTGAACCGCTTTTGAATAGTCCGGAAATATATTTTGAAGAAAAAAATAAAAAAAAAAAATCCCCACTAGGTAAATCGAAAATCCGGTTACTTTAAGTTCGTTCAATATTCAATAATAGTATGAGGCTATAAAGATTCAGCATTCTAAGTTTCCAGGAGACGACTGGGGTATCTGAAATAACTAAATACATGTTAGACAATTATATACAGTGATTTCTTACTAAAAACTACAATTCTAAGGACATTGATAGTAGTACAGTAGGTTGGGAAAATGATAGTTTGAACTACGCAATAGATATAAAATATCATAATATAGTATAAATATAAGTTTTTAATGTGAAATGTCCTAAATATATGCTTTATGTATAATAATCTATAGTGAAGCTGGCAATCGCATAATGCCCAATAGAATACAAGTTATTGCAGTGCCCCTAGTGGAGAGTAAAACATGTTGCATAACGAACTCGACAACAAAACTAGATAGACAAAAATTCAATTACAAAGTTGTACACTGTTTAATTAGTACACATGGCCAATAAAATTATTACAAAGTAATATATTCACAAGTGGTTTCTATTTCACGAATGATTTTTGGCGAATTTCTGCATTTATTTGGCAATTCTATAAACTTACATGAACGGGAATTTAACGAACAATCCGTTCAAAATGACTTCCGCCAGCAACAATGTACGTTCGAATTCTAGAAAGAATATCACAGCGTACTGTGACAAGCATTGCAGGTGTCACCGTGTTACAACCAAGGACGATACGAGTTTCTGATAGATATACAAGGTAGGAACAAAAACTTCGGAGACTGTGTTGATATCTCCAACCCTGATTGGAGGAGAGGGGAACTATGTTACCGTGGCGTAGAGGCACATATGACGGTTTTCCCGACAATGCGTGTCAGTGACCTATAGTCGTTCACGTTCTTCGAAAATGAAAATGGCGTTTGACGAACAACGTGCGAATATCAAATTCTGCCAGCTTTTGGAAAAATCGCCGGCAGAAATATTGCACCTGCTGCAGCATGTTTCTGCCGGCAATTTCCCCACACGTTGGCAGAATTTGATATTCGCACGTTGTTCTTCAAACGCCATTTCCGTTTTCGACGAACGCGAACGACTGCAGTTCACTGACACGCATTATCTGGAAAAACCCTGCACTGCGGACCTGCACTGAGGAACCTTTTCACATCTTGCGTCACATGTGCCTCTACGTCACTGTAAAATAGTTCCCTTCTCCTCCAATCAGGGTTGGAGATATCAGCTCAGTCTCCGAACGTTTTGATCCTACCTTGTATATTACCTTCCATATACACGTTTCATTCATTTCTGATGTCGATTTCTACTAACTGTATAGTTTCAACAACTTTGTAATTGACATTTTTTTCTAACTCGGTTTGTTATTAAGTTAGTTACCCTATTTTTCCGTAAGGGGAGCCGTAATCTCTTTTATTCGGTTGAGCAGGTTACTATACAATAGCTAGGCCTAACGAGTACACTCATGAAACCTTGTTTACAAATGTACTGGTGTTCTTATTGCCACTCCTAAGAACCCTATAGGAATACAGTTAATTCTAATGCATCTATGATAGATCTGGTCTGAACTTAATGAAAAATTTTACGAGCCATTTTTAAACAGTTATTTACGAACTTGAGGAAATGTACTATAATTTCTATTTTCAAAGACTGAGTGTACAAATGAATGTAAGCACTATGGAATGTATGAGAATGTCCAAGGAAGACACCTACTCAACATATTTCCAACCCAAATTTATTGGGATCATGAAACAAATCCCATTTGCAATCTAATAACCGGAACAAGCAGAGAAAACTGTATTCTGTGCAATTAAATTGACTTTTTAATAATTGACTGTAATAAACTTTTATAAATCGACTCAAGTTTGATAAATTGACTCAATACAATTTAAGTTGAACTTTAATAAAACTCAAATTGACTTTAATAAAATTTAAATTGACTTTAATAAAAATTAAATTGACTTTATAAAAAATAAATTAACTTTAATAAGTGTATGGGCCGGTTAATCTAATATCCGTACTACGTCCTTCATCTCGATGAATTGGAAGTAGAAACGGGTTCACATTGCCATGCTATTATAGACGACAAAAGTGTTGTCCATATTAATTACTGTGGCTTAGGCAATTATGGAAGTAGTGAATAATGTATCAAGATGTATTACAGTCAAAAAAGCTGCATAATTTTATTGTGCAAATGATTTCAACTCCATAGTAGAATTAAAGCTGGCTTGTAGGACAAAGAAAATATTTCCGTGCAAGAAATAATTTCTATCTTTGCTGATGATTCTTACCTCATGGATTGAATTGGCTTATTTTGGTGATTTATGATCGTTCAATGTATCTCAAGGCAATTTTATTTAGGACCAACTGCGTATTCCGAACCACTACCAACACCTATGGACACTACAAAATATTGTATTCTGACATGTACCAGGAATTCGAAGGGTAGAAACAAAGGCCAGTGAACTAGCTGTTCAACCTCAGGTCAGCTTATAGCTAGTGCAAACTTTAATCATAAAAATAAATAACAATTGTATTTTGATCCAATATGATTTCGCATAATGCATGAAGAATTCCTAAGGAAATCCTATAACAAGTCTTTTAACTGTACCTTTAACCGCACCTTTAATCCTTTAACCGCACCTTTAATCCTTTAACCGCACATCAGTCATTTAATACCTTATGTCCTTTAATTGCAGCTTTAATCCTTTAAAAGCACACCAATCATTCAATCCTTTATCATATTTAATCCTTTAACCGCAACTTTAATCCTTCAACCGTGCACCAAAAACCATGTATGGAGAGCTCCATGAATGTACACGCTCGATTTTTTTATAGTAAACTAACCCTGCCTGATTAAATTAACGTATTAAAACACAGCTATCGGATAATTTAAAAAGTTGGGAAATGAACGAGTAAACAAAACGAGATAGGCAAAATAAGCCAATTTCAAAAAACATTTGCTTCCCACAGAATGGTTATTGGTAAACAACCATAAGGTATGAAAAGAAAAAACTAGCATGTACAAAATTATAATATAGAGCCTCTTAAAACAGCCCTTTGTCAGCAATAATGCACGTTTGAATTCTATAAAAAATATTACCACGAACATTGACAGGCATTTCTAATGTATTTTAACATCTAGCAACCGATGGAATATAATATTTATTGCCTTCCATGCACGCGTTTTGTGTGTTGCTGATGCCACTCTCTACTACTTAGACAATGCTCTGCAACTTTGTAATTGACATTTATCTACTATATCGCCTTAATCTCGAGTTTCTATACCTGATTTCTCCAGTTCTCCGCTGAAGGGGCTGCTATCTCTTTTATTCCATAAAGCATAATTATATTTCATAAATGGACGATATTTCATTTTTATTGGATTATATCATTTAGGGTCGTGTGGTATAAGATGTTGAAAGGAACTTCATATTTTTTGTAAATTTATTTACAAACGAAACAGTTATGTTTTATTCTTCAATCGTCATGTGCAGATAATTTATTTAGCGAAAACAGGTATTCTTAAGCTTATTTTTAAGGAATAGCATCAATTATTACTTTCCTTATATACATAATGTATAAAGAAGTATTATGACGGGATCGAATATTCGAATCCGAGTTTTCGACGAGAGAGCAAGTTTCAATCATCCCTGATCACGAATCGAACATTTTTGAAGTGATGTATGTGTGTGTGTGTGTGTATGCGAAAGTATGTGTGTGTGTGAAAGTATGTGTGTGTGTGAAAGTATGTGTGTATGTGAAACTATGTGTGTGTGAAACTCTGTGTGTGTGTGTGTCAGTGAGCCTGTGGAGATGATATCTCACGAACAAATGGAGCGATTCTAATGAAATTTGGCACAAAAATCACAATCCGTGAATACTGGGAGTCTATTGTTTTTAAACGCAATCGAATGTTCAGAATCCTATCTCTAAATTTTCGAGTGAAATTTTGAAAAAATCATCAAAAAATCAAGACCTTTAATAAAGTTCCGCAAATAAACATTTCTTATGTAATTTTGCCTTAGAAAACGATTGACATAAACTTTAGAATTCTGGAATGAACCGTTCTCGAGAAATTGCGCATTTTTTAAATAAATTTCTCAAAAAATCCCATAAATTAAAAAAAATATGTTAACTGTTGAGAAACATGTTCACTTTTCATATGTAATATCATTCGATAAATTGGGTGACATCATTCTCGTGGATCTAGCTCATTCCATTCATGAGAAAAGATACGCTGAGTAATACTTTTGTATTTAAGCGCCAATAGTCATTTATCTGGTACAAGAATAACTTATTTCTCCATCCATAACGCTTGGCGATATTGTGGGGACGAATTTATCGGGATGTCGCCAGTTTGGTGACTTTTTTAAATGTTGCTAAATTAACGAAAATGTCGCCAAATGGACAAAAATAACGCTAAATCAATGAAAATGACGACTAAATTGACGAAAATTTAATACCTGGGATAGAATATAAGTATCTACTATAAGAATATATTTTTTTTGCTGTAAAAGTAGTAAATTCTGTGCATTATATAAGGAAAGTCATGTGCTGCCCACATCAGATCTTTTTATTAGAATTTTTGAAGAACAAAATTATTTAGAATGCTGCTGAAATCTCGACATATTTTAACTCGCTAGCAACGGTGGGTACTTCTGCACATATTAAAACAAGAAAGATCAATCATGCTTAAAGCATTGATTATGAAACACTTTCCAACTTCAATGCAATTTTATTTAAACATGTCTAAAATGCAATACATTCCTCGGTAATATTTTAAAACTTATCACAATACTACATTAATTTATTATATTTGAAACCGTAAACCTTCATCGAAAAAAATTAACTTCATTCAAATGACGGCATTAAAGTATAAATTGCCTGGTTTAAACATCTCTAAAATGTTATACATTCCTCGGTAATAATTTTAGAATTATCATAATACTACGATAATTTATTATATTTGAAAACTTCATCGAAAACAACTGAAATCCATTCAAATGACGTCATAAAAAAATAACACGCCTGGCTCTCTCTATAAAAGCAACATTTCATTCATAAATAATTCCCCCATTCATGTCATTCATCACAATACTATAATAATTTATTTTATTTAAAAATTAAGACCATTGAGCTGCAAATAAGTAAACTCTATGCGTAAAACTTCATCGAAAAATATCGTCCTTCTCTTTCTAAAATCAATGAATTCATATTAGCTAAGCAGACTCCATGGACTAAATGATTTTGTGTTAAAGAATTACAGCGATTCTAATACAACTCATTCTACATATTTTGCTGTTTACATTTTACATAGGTGAAAAATAGGCTTAATAGTAGAAATAAACAAATTTGGAAGAGCATTTAAACTGAAATATATTGTCATTGCGTTGTTTCAGTATGTAGATGCACAGAATTTAGGCAAAAATAAAGTAATTTTAGGACGGATACAACACTCAATATGAATTAAAAAGAACTTTAAAAATCACGATTTTGACACAAGATGGATGCCATATATCATTTTGAAGTGGGTCATGTGATCGTTTCATATCATGGACACGTGATCGCTTAATATAAGAGGTGTTATTATTATTTTAATTTTTATTTAAAAAACAACTAAATATATTTCGCTGAAATTTTTTTTATATATTTTATGGAACAATTTGAATATTGCCTAAAATTTTCGAAGCAATTTGTGAATTTTAAATCCGCTTAAAAAATGCTTGAAAAATTAGGTCCCATAGGGCTCAATGTATTCCATTTTTTCAACCCGGGTTCAATCCAAAATTAATTGGGTGATATTATTCATTTATATTCCCATAGGTCCTATAGACCGTCTGAACAACATACTAAAATTTCATTTTGATTAAGTCATTTTTACGGCAGTTATCGTGCTAACGGACAGACAGACAGACAGACAGACAGACAGACAGAATGAACAAAGTCATAAACACTTTTCAACTTTGTTGTAAAGTGTTAATAAAACAACCAAATGCATCCAATTCATTGGCGTGATAGACTTGTTACCGACTAGAAATAATATAAAGATGTTTTATGCAATTTCTAAAAGAAATTAAATGATCACAAAAAGATGCGATGTTTTTTGCATTCTGATACTGATTCTGTAATGACTGATAGTGAATGCTTCGATTGTAGAGCTGAACAGTCTAATTTGTGAATGCATGAGAAAGTCAAGTGGAACTTAATGCGCCAGATATTTGCCCTGCAGATTAAATTAGGATGATGAAACAATTTAGCATCCCACATCTCCACATGTCATTCTTAGGACCTGAGTAAGCAAGGGAAGCTGCATCCTCTGAAATTAAATTGGCTTATTATTAACGTATGGGTCGGTTAGACGAATGCCAATACTGCATCGCTCTTCTTAATGGTTTTGGGAGGGGAGGCACTCCCGCATTAGTTGACAGCACCCTCATCCAATAATCAATGTTGCACGCAATTATGGAATAAATGTCGAAGGGGAAGAACTAAATTCCTGTAAACATGTTTGCATATGCATGTGTACAGTTTTAAAAGAAGCGGAATAGCACACTTTTGCAAATACGAATTAAAGCTACCTTGAAGGACACAGCAAGCTTTCTTGATATAGAAATGCATTTTGCTTTTGCCTATAATTTGCATATGGGATTGGTTTGTGGAGGTTCGGAAGTTGTAAAAGTCTTACTGTTCCAGACGGGTATCAAAACGATATATTTTGAACTAGACGGTAGATTATCTAATCGTTTAGCTATTGGAACAAGCTTCCAACGTCTTCTCTTCGCTGTAGAGACTATAATCTCCTCCCTCTGAAGTCCGATTGGCATTCATCTGTCGATCTGAAAGACCAACATCTTTTTTAACACTTTCCAACATAGTTGTAAGCGGATTTAAAATTCACAAATTGTTTCGATTGTTTTAGGAAATATTCAAATTATTCCTTAAAATATGTAAAAAAAATTCCAGCAAAATATATTCAGTAGTTTTTTAAATAAAAATTAAAATAATAATTACACCAATATTACATGAAGAGATTACGTGACTCATTGCAAAATTAAATATGGCACCCATATTTTTTTCGTTGTGTAAAAATCGTGATTTGTAAGCAACGTTTATATTTAGATTTAGTGTTGCATACGTCCTAAAACTGCTTTATTCTTGCATATTATATGTGTATCTAAATGCTGTGTCTACACAATTATATTTCTGTTCCTACGCACTTTATATTTGATTTTAAATAACAACTATGATTATTTCTACAACGAAACCTAATTTTAACTTATGCAGAATGTAAACAAATCAAGCGATTGTAAGATGGGTTGTATAAGAATTGCTGAATTATTTTAATGCAAAATTATTTTGCTATGGGGTGTGGAATGTAGTTGATATGAATAAAATATTCATTGACTTTACACAGAAAAACATACGATTTTATAACATATCCTTATTTCATGTTTTAAGTTTCCAAGTAAAATAAATTATTATAAATCTGCGATAATTTTAAACAAGAAAGATCAATAATGCTTAGAGCATTGATTATGAAACACTTTCCAACAGCAATGCAATTTTATTTAAACATGTCTAAAATGCAATACATTCCACGGTAATATTTTAAAACTTCTCACAATACTACATTGATTTATTATATTGGAAAACTTAAATCTTCATCGAAAAAAATGAACTTCATTCAAATGACGGCATTGAAATATAAATTGCCTGGTATAAACATCTCTAAAATGTGATATATTACTCGACAATAATTTTAGAATTATCAAAATACCACGATAATTTATTATATTTAAAAACTTCATAGAAAACAACTGAAATTCATTCAAATGACGTCATAGAAAAAATAACACGCCTGGCTCTCTCTAAAAAAGCAGCATTTCATTCATAAATAATTTCCCATTCATGTCATTCATCACAAAACTATAATAATTTATTTTATTTAAAAATTAAGACCATGGAGCTATAAGTAATTTAACTCTATGCTTAAAACTTCATCACAAAAAATCGTCCTTCTCTCGGTAAAGTCAATGAATATTTCTTTCATATCAGCTATGCAGACTCCATGAGCTAAATTCTTCTGCGTTAAAAAAATACAGCAATTTCTATACATCTCATCCTACATGTTTTGCTGTTTACATTTTACATAAGTGAAAAATAGGCTTCGTTATAGAAATAATCAAATTTGGATGAGCATTTAAACTCATATATATTGCAATTGCGTTGATTTAGTATGTAGATGCACAGAATTTAAACCAAAATAAAGTGGTTTTAGGACGGATACAACGCTCAATATGAAATAAAAAAAACTTTAAAAATCACGATTTTGAGACAAGATGGATGCCATATATCATTTTGAAGTGGATCACGTGATACTTTCATATCATGGTCACGTGATCGTTTCATATAAGAGGTGTTATTATTATTTTAATTTTTATATAAAAAAACTACTGAATATATTTCGCTGATTTTTTTTATATATTTTTAATAATTTGAATATTACCTAAAAATTTCGAAGCAATTTGTGAATTTTAAATCCGCTTAAAAAATGTTTGAAAAATTAGGTCCCATAGGGCTCAATGTATTTCATTTTTTCAACCCGGGTTCAATCCAAAACTAATTGGGTGATATTATTCATTTATATTCCCATAGGTCCTACAGACCGTCTGAACAACATACTAAAATTTCATTTTGATTAAGTCATTTTTACGGCAGTTATCGTGCTAACGGACAGACAGACAGACAGACAGACAGAATGAACAAAGTCATAAACACTTTTCATCTTTGTTGTAAAGTTTTAAAAATTCACCGCTGAATGTATCGTGTTTTAGAGATGTTTAAATGAAATTGTATTTCAGTTAGAAAGTGTT
The DNA here is from genome assembly GCA_951213105.1 of Amaurobius ferox. NCBI lineage: Eukaryota > Metazoa > Arthropoda > Arachnida > Araneae > Amaurobiidae > Amaurobius > Amaurobius ferox. The sequence continues at coordinate 116,816,425 of OX578137.1, read as the reverse complement.
TCATAAACAATGCTTTATGCATGATTAATCTTACTTGTTTAACCTAGGTTAGCATCTTATGTTGTTCTGATGTTGAAACTGTCGTTATTGATTCACAGTGTCCACTGAAAATTCGTAGCCAGATATTTTTTCCGACCCCAATCATAATTGCATCTAACCTGCTGAGTTCCCTGTTTGTTGGCCATGGTAAAGGTCTCACTGTCCAAGTTGCGTGTGGTAACGCGTGCTTTCGACCTGCCAGCCCAGCAAATATTCCCTGAGCAAATATTCCACCTTCTTCTCGTCAAAGTGAATCATATAAAGTATCTTAATACACATGATATCTACATGGATTGATAACATACATTTAAATGCGAATTTCAAACTAATTACCAGTTCCCTTACCTAAATGAGTTCCTCTACGTTTAGACTCGAACTTTGAATTCGCGGTGGCAAAGCCTAGAGAACTTTCTTTTAGATCACAGATAGGCATTCTAAGATGAAAGTTCACCATGGATGGAATTTCTCTGTTTTACGACTGCGTGTGAAAGTTTTTTAGTGACCAGGCATCCAATCATTCACTTATATTCAGCGGTCGGATCGTAAATCATGTTGCCATCATATTATGTTGCAGAGCAGGCGGAACACACCCTTAATGGTCACCACAGCATCAATGTACTCAGGTGGACTCGAACCCAAAACCCAGCATCCAAGAAAGCACGAGAAAATGCTCAGGCTTCTCAGCCCCGGTTCGGCGCGTATGAAATATGTGTTAAACAATTTGATCCAGAATCAGTAAGCTTCGTTTTTTGTAGTAGAAAACTTGATCATAGAGTTCACATTTTCTTTGTAATACAGAAATGTCCTTGACGTCATTTTGATGTAACTTTGATTGTTTAATAATAGATGACTTGTGGGTGGGGATGCTTTGCCGTTTAGCGTGCTGCGTCTTAGTGAGCCTTTATATTCCGGGTTGTGCAATAAGATGCATTTTACCTAGTTGGTAGACCAAACAGTCCAACCGACGAAAACGATGACGGTCACAAGGATGAGACAGTCCAGTGGTTAGCGCGTAGAGATTGCACTCGGTTGACCCGAGTTCGATTCCCGGCTCTGTCTAAACTTTTCCTAACGCGGAGTACTTTCCTAAACGCGGAGTACGAGAACGTTAAATATGTGTGTCAGTAAATTCTTCCAAGACGTTGGTGCTAGGGGAAATAAGGTACGGTCCGTGTGGTTGAGGCCAATACTGGGATTCGGTCTAAATTAGGTGGCAGATGCAAGCCGTCCAAACAAATATTTTACACCTTCACGTAGGTCGGACAATTTGAGTCGAAAGAAAATAAGGCCCCCAACATCATAGCACTAACCTGCATAGTTAATTTGTTCGGTCGCTATTTCGGATAACCTTGTTGTCATCACAGACGGGGCTCGAACAGCGTAATTTTGTTCTTGCTAGCCGAAGCTTTCCTATTTGAGCTACAGGACTGAATTGCAAGTTTTTATTGTCAATGTAGACTCATGTGTATAAATAACAGAACTACCGCTGTTATGGTCCCTGTGGATGCTGCCTCCAAGGGTTCCGGTCTAAATTGGATGACACTTTCTGCCATTTAACAGGTATCTTACAACATCGGGTAGGTCGGACGCTCTGTGTCGAAAAGGAAGTGTTGCCACAGCAACAGTGCGTCGATCGAATGAATTCGACTCTAAGTAATAAAGCACCATCCAAAGCAACAATTCATAATTGGTTTAAAGAATTTCATCTTGGACGTGGGTGTCTCAGTGATGAATTTCGAAGGTTTACCAAGAACTACACTGACGCCAGATAACATTGCTGCTCTATAACAAATGATGACCTTAAATCGTGTCACATATGAAGAAATTGAGACATATGTGAACATTTGGAGGACCCGAATGCATTTACATGATCATTTAAAAGTAAAAAATGTATATGCGCGTTGGATTCCACACAATTTAACTCAATCTCAAATGGATGCTCGTGTCAAATGGTGCAAGATTATTTTTACAAAATATTCAACTCTGGTGCTTCAAAACATATCTTTGACATTGTAACAGGTGACGAAATGTATTCCTATGAACCCGAAACAAGACAGCAATCTAATGTTTGGGTTTATTAAAAATGAACCAAATTCTGCAAAAGTTGTTCGCCAATTTTTTTTGCAGAAAATAATTGCTCAAATAAGAAAGAAATAATACAAAACGTCGCATCATTCCTCATCATGACAATGCAAGCTCACACACTGAATTTCAAACTATCAATTATTTAAAGTATGTTAATATTGATTTGATGAGTCATTGTCCTTATTCGCCATATCTTGCACTCCATGTTGTGTTCTTGTCCAAAACAGTCAAAAATGAAATGCGCGGTCAACGATTTTACAATCCAGAAAAGGCTGTTGAAGCTTATATATCACATGTTTCTGCTATATCAACTTTTGAATGGCATTATTGTTTTGAAAATTGATTAATTCGAATGAAAAACATAAAGTTGAGCTTGTTAAATAAAACGTCAGATATTTACACCACCACCCTAATTTTCATATACGAATACTGATATGATAGATATAATGTTGTAGAAAAATAACATAGGATAGAATTATATATTGTAGAATAGTAATTAACATTATCCAATTGCGACAGCAGATAACTGAGTATAGTAGCGATTTTATATTTTTATAGCATTCAAACAACCATATATCAGATCCCTAGTGCAATAATTTTTCGTTGAAGAACTTGTAAAGAACCTTGCTTCTCCAACCGGGAATCGAACCCTGGATCACCAAACTGGCCAGACAACACTCTACCGTTGAGCTATTGGAACGAAATTCCAATCTTTTTGCGCCAAAGTGCACTATGTAAACTGTAAACAGAGATTTGGTGTTTTTCTTTATGATACAAGTCATCATATTGCCACATGTTTAAATTAAACTTTATTTCACTCACACTTAATGGCAATATGTACACCTCCATAACATGACTTGCGAATATCCGGGTGGTGAAAATCACACATATTTTCATTAGAAATACCCCATTCGTTCGTGAGATATCACATCAACGGATTCATGAACAAACACACATACATGCACAAACTTACAGGCGTTTGATTCGTGTTCCATGTTCCTCAATACGTGCTAATCCGCCAAATACTCAAATTCGATTTTTAGACCCTGCCGCAGTGTCTCTTATGTATCTTAACTTTGATTTCCTAAAAACTGTGGGAGAGGTACAACGTTAAAGTAAATATAGATACGGAAATGCTGGACACATAATTTAACCATTGCTTCCACCTAGATATATCTAATTTAAATCTGCTTACTATCAAGAGTAAATTTAACGAGCCACGACATCTGAGTATACTCTTAACATAATTCTGCTGCAGTCGCGGTCAGTAAAACTTGGACAGCTGTTACGGTATTGCACACTTGGTTTTAATTGGACAAATAACGCTTGTTTACGATAACAAAGCGTTTGCAGTTATACTGAGTTATAGGGAATTGTGTTTAATTCTATAATGAGATTACATCTTTCAAAAGCGTAATCGCAACCAAACTGTAATTGAAACTGTATGAAATGGAAGTTGTGTCGAATATTTGACTTCTTACGGGACTGACTATATGCAAAATGTTTTTACTTTCCATACAATACATGACAATGTATTGATAAGATATCGGATTCATGTCGAAAATCGGAACTTGATATTTCGACTGACCTACATGCTTCGATCTCTCTAGAACACGAATCCACCATTTTTAGCGTGCTGTTTGTGTGCAAGTGTGAATAATCCGATGAAAGTCACAGAGTCATTCCACGCGATATGAGCACAACGGGTTGCTTGATACGGGTTGTTAATCCAATTTCATAGCGATTTTATTTTGGCATATATCGATCAAATGTTATATTTCTTGTAAATTTGTTTACAAACACGACCAGGATATTTTATTCTTCAGATCTATTTATGACGATAATTTAGCACAACGAGATCAGAGATTCTAATACTTCATTTTAGGAAAGTTTAGATGTTTTAATAGAATGTTCCGAATAAGAATGCCATTTAGAATAAATACTATAGGAATTTGTACATAATTCTAAATTTTAAGTTTCTTTATATGTTATGTACAAATAACGGGTATACTACTAGTAAGTTATACAATTTATTATAATGTATGGCAAATGCATTTGATTATTAAATAGAAAGAGAACATAATATAATTTGATTAAAGGGTAAAAAACATCAGAAATGAAGTTTATGTTTTCTTTCTAAGGCAGAAGGCGAAATCTTGCTTGCATTATGACCAGTAAGGTGTTAATCTGAATTCTCTATACATCGAACTACTCAGTTTAAAGGCTCCAAAATTGTTGAACCTACTATTCAAGACATGGGGAAAGGGATTACACGAAAAAAAAATTAGTTCCAGAAACACCGATACGTGGCGCTGTACAACAGAAAATATGCTGAAAAGACACAAAATACACATTTGTAACACATTTTATTCGAACGTACCAAACATTCATATCACAAGGACCTTATCGATGCAGGGAATGCTGCTCAATATGGTTCTCTTCTTCAAGATGTAAAATCTGCAGCCTGCAGATAGCTTGTTCAACTGCGGATCGTAATTGGTCGATTGAGATGCTTCTCACATGGAGAGTGATACTGTCTTTCAAATCTGCCAAGGTTACTAGACGTCCTCGATAAACAAGATTTTTAAGTATCCCCACAGCCAAAAATCACAGGGATTAAGATCTGGAGAACGAGATGGCCAGGTTGTCGGAAACGCACGACTAATTACTCTACCATTAGTAAAATGTTGCCAAAGAAACTGCTGTACACAGAGTCCAGTGTGTGGAGGCGCTCCATATTGCATAGAGGAAATTGAATCAAGACATTGGTGCTGTTGCAGTCGGGATACAACAAAATTTTCGAGCATGTTTTTGTACCTCCTGGCCGTCACGGTGCATGTCACAGGGCCATTGGGAGTAGTCTCTTCGAAAAAGAAAGGTCCAAGAATGAATGTGGCTGTGAATCCACACCAGACTGTAACTTTTGGTGAGTGAAGTGGAATCTCTTGGAAGATACAGGGTTTTCCGTGTCCCAAATGCGACAGTTATGGGTGTTGACTGTTCCACTTAGATGGAAATGCGCTTCATTGCTCCATAGAATCTGCCATGGCCACGATGCATCCACTTCAACTCTAGCCAGAAATGTCAATACACAGGTCAGTCGCTTCTCCCTGTCGATGGTCAGCAAGTGGTGATTGTGATTAATTTTATACGGGAAAAAATGCACTATGTTTCTCAGTACGTTCCGCACTGTGCTGTAGGGAACACCCAAGTGTCGTGACACTCCACGTGCACTACTACAGCCTATAACGTTATCCATTGATTGTTCAACAATAGCGGTGGCAACATCGTCAACGACATCTGAACGAGTCGATTTGGGTCCTCGACCAGGCTGAACTCCAAGATATCCTGTTTTCTTGAATCGAGCGATCATTCTCCTGAGAGCTTGTGGAAGTAATGGTCCTTTGCGCAAATTCTTAAGTCAAAGAAACTCTCGAAGTGCAGCTGCAGCATGCCCTTTGTTTTCATTAAACAGCTTCACAAGCAAAGCGCGTTCTGGCAGTGTGACAGCCATCTCTGATAAGAATGAAAATTTCCCAATTTTATCCCCTTTTATGCCCGGATCATAGTAACTGCAAACCAAGGGTTTATGCAAATTTCTGTGCTTACAGTGCGAAATTGCAGTTACAATGACAGTTTAAGTTTCTTCATTTTTTTATCTTCTTTTTTTTCATATCAACAAAAGATATTAAAATGGAAAAATTTCATGTGTTTGTTTTTTTTGTGATTATTTTGTCACTTTTCAGCATATTTTCTGTTGTACAGCGCCACCTATCGGTGTTTATGGAACTAATTTTCTTTTCGCGTAATCCCTTTCCCCATGTCTTGAATAGTAGGTTCAACGATTTTGGACAATTTACATTGAGTAGTTCGATGTATAGAGAGCTCAGAGTAGGGGTGTTTTAATTCTGACCACCCGGTATAAAATGCAAAGTGCAATTTTTGAATATTTGGCAAGTTCAGTGTTAACCAGAAAGATCAATCATGCATAAATCATTGATTATGAAACATTTTCCAACAACAATGCAATTTTATTTAAATACCTCTAAAATGCTATACATTCAGAGGTAATATTTTTAAAATTATCACAATACTACAATAATGTATTATATTTGAAAACTTAAAACTTAATCGAAAAAAATGAACTTTATTCAAATGACGTCATCGAAATATAAATCGCCTGGCTCTCTGTTGAAAACCCAGACCTTCCGACTCACCCAGAGGATTTGAGCATCTATTTAGGCGGCCGGGCTTGGCTCTCTGTTGAAGACCCAGACCGTCCGACTCGTCCTTAGGACTTGAGCGGCTAATTGGGCGGCCGGAGGCCTGGCTCTCTGTGTAAGAGCAGTAAATATTTCATTCATGAATTTTTATTTCATTTATCACAGCACTTCAATACTTTATTTTACTTAAAACTTAAAACCATGGCGGTAAAAAGTAATTTAACTGTATGCGTAGAACTTCATTGAAAAAGTCTGCTATAAAATCGTCTGTAAAATCAAAGAATGTTTCATTCATATCAGCTATATTGCAGAGTACAGAGCTAAATAATTTTGCGCTAAAGAAATTTAGCAATTATTATACAGCACATCCTACATCTTAATGTGTTTACATTCTCTATAAGTGAAAATTAGGCTTCGTGGTAGAAATAATCAAAGTTTGATAATCATTTAAACTCAAATATATTGTAATTGCGTTGTTTCAAAATATGGATGCACAGAAATTAAGCAAAGATAAAGCGGATTGAGACAGATACAACATTACATATGATCTCTTCAAATAATAAGGGTGTAATTAATATTTAAATTTTTATTTAAAAAACTACCGAATATATTTTGCTGAATTTTTTTTCATCTTTTTTATGGGATAATTTGAATTATTTCTTAAAATTTTCAAATCAATTTGTGAATTTTAAATTCGCTTAAAAAATGTTTAAAAAATTAGGTCCCACATGGTTCAATGTATTTAATTTTTTAACCCAGGATCTATCCAAAACTAATTGGGTGATATTATTCATTTATATTGCCATATGTCCCACCGACCGCCTAAACAACATACTAAAATTTATTTTCGATAAAGTCATTTTTACGGCAGTTATCGTGCGAACGAATAGACAGACAGACAGAAAGGCAGACAAACAAAATGAACAAAATCGTAAACACTTTTCAACTATGCTATAAAGTCTAAAAACAGGTAAAAAGAGGTTTGATAAATCGATTTTTTCTCAATGAGCTAAAAGCTGTTTTCCTTCAGTTTGTGGGGGGAAATTATTACCCCTATATATTTAGCTTTTCTGTAGTTATAGGTACCTGAAAATGACGATTTTGTCTTTCATATTTTCTGAATTTAAGTCCATTTTAAGATAGTTAAACTGCACATTAAATGCAACTTATATACTTATTCAGAATGCGCAAAGTGTCTCATTTTATGGGGAAAAAAGATTGTTTAGTTATCGAGTTATTGTCGTTTCCGCGAATCCCAGAAAAAAAGTAGAAAAAAAGTGAAAATAGAAATATAGAAAAACATAAAAAAAAGTAAAAATAATGTATACACAGATGATACTAACAATGGTACGAATATAAAAAAATAATAAAATGGTCAGACAACCCGCTGTGCTGATTTCACTTGGAATGAGCTAACGACATTTGATAGGTCTGTGGCATAAATATTGAAATGTCAGACCACTTGACCTTTCAGGTAGTTTTGAAGTTTAATAATTTTTAAGTTAATTAAGTCTGTGAACAAAGAACTCAGACGAATAACGCCATGGTTGGGAGTCTTGCTTGGAAAAGTTTACGACCCATAAATCCCTGTCAGCAGCAGCTGGAAAAAAATCCCGAGATTATTGATGAACATTGCATAATAACTATTGCGCCTGCTACGCCCCCTTTACTGATGTGTGTATTGTGCGACTATAACCGCTTTAGAATTTAAACGGCAGTTCTTAAAATTTAGATATAAGGTGAAGGTAAATATTTTACAGCCTGAGTTTGTTCCTGAACGTGATCGTATAAATATTGCACACGCTACACGCTTTTAATTGTGTCTTAGTCGAAAATGTATCTAAAGCTGAACAGTTTTATTTACAATTTGGATATGTGAGGAAGATAAATGTTTTGCAAGAGCATGATGTTCCCCATCCCTCCCACTTCTTACATAATAATGGAAAATGTATGTCGTTCTGTGTGTCGAAAGCCCAGAACGACCGACTCGTCCGAAGACATGAGTAGCAAAATGGACTTCCGGGTCGGGAAGTCTAAGCATCGTATGGTTGCCATAAAAATTGGCGCACATGTGCTTCAGGACCCGGTAAAGTGTACCTCGACGTTATTTTTTTTTTTTAAATCCAAATTAGTTTTTAGCTATTTTATGCTTTAAAATCATTTACTGCTTCAAAGTAAAAACTAATTTCCTGAATCCATCCGTTCATTAATTATAATTTTATAAGCCAGCGAACTGTTAACATTTTTGGATCCGTGGATTGTTTCCGCATTAAAGGTTTCGACCTACTGAAGCCACATGAACGCATGTGTATAATGGAGAAGATCGGAGTCATTTACTTCCATTCGCTTTTTCACGAACGGTCTGCTGAGTAATCCGTTGAGACAGTATAAATTGTGGGGTATAAGGAACTTTTATTTTCGATTTCAAGTATTCTCAAGTTTGTCGCGTGAATGATTTAAATTCAAAACAGACAATTTGGAAATTGGGCGCTTTTATCTGTTCTCAATTATTACGTAGCGAGGATCCGTACACGACGGCTTATTCATTTACTGAAAGAAATTGTTCATCGATAACTTCTCCAAATCTGTCTACAATTTAGTTATATGGTACAGATTAGGGTCTTACAAGAGTAGTTCATAAATGAACGTGATCGAACAATTATTGATCGTAATGAGGCGCTTTCATTGGTGTATGCATTTTCTGATCACAACGTCTCTAAAACTTGAACGATTTTATGTAAAATAACTTAGTGACCGGGATTCGGAGTAAATCATGAAAGAAATGCTACTACGATGAAACGGAAGTATGGAACGGAAGTGCAACCGTATTGGTGCGAACACCTAAACGGAAACCGTTGTCCGTTGTTATAATTTAAAGGTCAGGATCCCGGGATCTTAACAATACATTCGGTAGTCTTGGCAACTTATTTTGTGAAACATCGCCGACTTGGCGACATTTGGTGAGTTCTGGAAACTTCTCAAGTTTTGTAGATCGGCTAAGAACTTCGCCAGTTACGTGTTTTTTTACAAAATTTACTAAAGGGCAGTGAACCGGCCATTCATTGAAACTGCACCATACCCTTTCCGTGAGCTGGACGACCTGGGTAATAAAGGGAAAGGTACCAATTGTCCTATTTCTACAATAAATCCGCGATTTTCAAATTAATGTGAAGGACCATTTTGAATTGCAGAATTAGTTTTTTCAATTCTAAGAAAAATATTTTTCAGCGAATCAATAGATCCTTAGCTTCATTTTGAGGCATACAAAGATAGCCCATTCAATAAGATTTTAAACAAATTGAAAATCTTGGTAATCATATTTAATCATAGAAAATAAGCATTATTTAGAAAGTATCTACAAAATTTAATTGTGGATGGCCTGGACATGTATTCATTGTGTGTAAGCCCACGCCCATATTTTTCTATTCTAATGTAGAGTTTTATTGGATATTATTGTTTGTGTGTCAGTGAGACTGTGGAGACGATAACCGACGAACGAATGGTCCGATTCGGATGAAATTTGGTACAAAAATTACAATCCGTAAACACTGGAAGCCTATTGTTTTTATGCGCAATCGAATGTTCAGAACATACCTAAATTTTCGAGTGAAATTTTGAAAAAATCGTCAAAAAATTTAAACCTCTAATAAAGTTACGCTTACGCAAATAGACATTACGCATGTAATTTTTCATTAGAAAACGATTGACATAAATTTTAAAACGCTAACATGAATCGTTCTCGAGTTATTACACATTTTTCAAAAAAATATCAAAAAAATCATATAAAATAAAATAATATATATTTCCTATTGAGAAACATGTTCACTTTTCATATGTAATACCATGCGATAAATTGGGTGACATCATTCTAGTGGATCTAGCTCTTTCCATTCATGAAAAAATATACTTTGAGTAATACTTTTGTACTTGAACGCCAATAGTCATTTATTTGATGCAAGAATAACTTACTCCTCCGTCCATAACGCTTGGCGAGATTTTGACGACGAATTTGGTGGAATGTCGCCAACTTGGCGACTTTTTCAAGTTGCTAAATTAACGAAAAACTCGCCAAATGCATAAAAATGACGCTAAATCAATGAAAATGTCGACTCATTGATGAAAATTCAATATCTTGGAAAGAATATAAATATCTACTCTAATAATAATATATTTTTTTTACTGTAAAAGTAGTAAATTAATTGCATTACATAAGGAAAGTCGTGTGCTGACCACATCATTTTTCCGGATCACAACGTGTAAAATTATTTTGAAATGTCAATTAACATAATTTCGATCAAATATAATTTGACAATTGGATATATTGCTGTCATATGTTAAGCTATATATAGTCACCGAGTCTCATTTCCCTTTGAGAATTTTGCATTAATAAAGTAAATACCTTGATTTACCTTGATTTACCTGGTAACGTTGCTACAAAATGCAGAAAAAAGTGTTTCAATCAAGGATACATATTTCAATTTAGGTACTAACCCAGACCGTGAACATTTTCGTAATCCTTCACGTGAACATTAAATTTTTCCGATCACACTTTGACTTTTTACATTCATTGCTGCTTGACTTTAGCGTTCATATTGAAAAGCGGAGCGTTCTCCTTAATTAAAGTTTTGCTTGAAAGCGGTTAGATTTTTTCTTATTATTATTACTTTCCTTATATATATATATATAGTGCATAAGGAAAGTATTGTGACGGGGTCGAAAATTCGAATTTGAATTTTTAACGGGAGAGCACGTTTCTAGCATCTCTGAACACGAATCAGACGTTTTTGAGATGATATATATGTGTGTGTGTGTGTTTGTGAAAGTATGTGTGTGTGTGTCAATGAGTCTATGGAGACGACCACTGACGAACGAATGGAGCGATTCGAACAAAATTTTGTACAATATTACAATCCATGAATATTGGAAGCCCATTGTTTTATAAGCAATCGGATGGTCAGAAACCCCTAAATGTTCGAGTGAAATTTTGAAAAAAACATAAAAAAATTAAAAACTTTAATAAAGTTACGTAAATAGTCATTTCTTATGTAATTTTTCATTAGAAAACGATTGACATAAATTTTAGAACTCTAGCATGAATCGTTCTAATCATCGTTCTTGCACATTTTTAAAACAAAACTATCATAAAATCTTATAATATAAAAAAAATATTACATATTGTGAAATATGTTCACTTTTCATAAGTAATATCATGCGATACATTTGGCGACATCATTCTCGTCGATCTAGCTCGTTCCGTTCATGAGAAAAGATATTTTGAGTAATAATTTTGTATTTGAACGTCAATAGTCATTTATCTGCTATAAGAATAACTTATTTCTCCGTCTATATTGCTTGACGCGATTTTGGCGACTTTTTTAAATGTTGCCAAAGTAACGAAAATCTCGCCAAGTGGATACAAATGACGCTATATCAATGAAAATGACGACTAATTGACGAATGTTCAATATCCTGGATCGAATATAATTATCTACTATAAGAATGACCTATTTTTATTTTACTGTAAAAGCAGTAAATGCATTGCATTATATAAGGAAAGTCATATGTTACCCACATCAGATTTTGTTTTCAAGTGGTGTTAGCAGATTTGAATTGATATTTAAAAATATTGAACGAAAAAAATTAAAGGTTTTTAACATTCAAAATAAATTTAACACGTCAGGGTTATATTCTAGCAATGTCATATTTGAATAATATAATATCAGTTTTCTTTAGAGTTGAATCTGTCTACACTCTCATTTTGTTTCAATTTCATGCGTGATTAAAATTTATTTTCAATCCTTACGCAGCTGTTGTTTTGGGGATGACATAGTAAACCTTGTTTTCCCATAATTTATTACAATCTCCTTACATTCAATATTTCATGGTAGTATGTGTATTTCTTTCTTATTTCTCAAATCATCGTATCCATATTTCTAGGGTGAGATTAAAGAATGGAGCCTAAAACAACGTAACGAAGCAAAAAAAAAAAAATGTCAGACATCAGTCAAACAGTGAAAAAGTATTTAAATTTAAAATCGTCTGGGATGATGCAGTTTCGTCAAAATCTCGATTTCAAACTTTGAGACAGACAACAGCACTTTTTCTAACTAGTAAAATAATTATATAAGCAGGTGTTTTCAAGGGGTCAGTTCTGGGTCCGATTTTGTTTCTTGTATTACTTAATGACCACTGTTTGAATAATTTTAATAGGACTTTGATTATTTTCTTAGCTGATATTACTTTCTCTGCTGATATTGCTGATATTTCTCTGCTGATATTGCTGTTCAAAAATTCTTTATTTAGCTTTGTGTTAAAATATCATACTTGTTGTTAATCAAAATAGTACTTGCAATTGTGCAGCTATTGATCAGGTGAGTAGGTTTAAGTACCTTGAAATTACCTTCGATGACTTGCTATCTTGAAATCCTTATATGACTGGTATTAGTAAACAATTAAAGTTAAATATTAGAAAATTTTATTTTCTACGTCAGTTTTGCCCTTCTGATGTTCTTATCTTGATTACACCTTGTTTCACTCTTGGATTTAATACGGCGTAAACTGTTTCAGAGAGATTTATCTGAATATCCTTAGGCCTGTTATTATGCTTCAAAAATTATTTAATAGGATTGTCTTATGTAAACCTTGTCAGACATCATCTTTTCCTCCTTTCCTCAATTCTATGATTATGACATTTAGTCATTTTTATGCCTACCAAGCTTTTAATATGTATTATATTAGATATAAGAATACGAGTGGTAATCAATATAACTTTGTGCTAAGGCGGGGTATTAACAGACCTACTCGACCCATTGCTACTAAGTTTCAGAAATGTTATCTCTTTTTAGCTCCTAGATTTTACAATATTTTACCTCAATCTTTTAAAAACATTGTTACCTAGCATTTCTTTTCCAGGGCTATCAAAACTGGCTGTTTACTTATAATTCAGTGGAAATTGAGAATTTTCTCCATATTGATAGCTAATTATTTACCTGCTTTAATTTTCATTACCTTTTTATTGCCTATGTATATATTTTCAGATGTGCAGAGTCAACGACGGCTGACCAGATCGGAGATCTAAGGTTCGATTTCAGATTAAGAAAGCAAGGTTCTTTACAATGGCACACAAACAAATCAACCCTGTAGGTTAGTGCAAAGATGTCGGAGGTCTGAAACTGAAACTAGTACGATTAGTACGGATTCAGTGGACTTTGGAAGATGGAGCGTCGATTTCAAATTAAGAGGATAACGACCACGCAGGACACTAACCTAGGTAAAAATAGTAGTGAGAGGACACTAACCTGAGATAAAAAAAAAAACTGATGTGAGCAACACATGACTTTACTTATATAATGTAATGATGTTACTACTTTTACATTAAAAAAAATAGGTTTTTCTTATAGTAGATACTAATATTTCTTCCAAGATATTGAATTTTCAACAATTAGTCGTCATTTTCATTGATTTAGCGTCATTTTATCCAATTGGCGAGATTTTCGTTAATTTGGCAATATTTCAAAAACCAGCCAAGTTGGCGACATTCCGCCAAACTCGTCGCCAAAATCTCGCCAAGGGTTATGGATGAAGAAATAAGTTATTCTTACAGTAGGTAAATGACTATTGGCGATCAAATGCAAAAGTATTACTCAAAATATCTTTTTTCATGAATGGAACGAGCTAGATCCACGAGAATAATGTCACCCAATTTATCGCATGGTATTACACATGAAAAGTGAACATGTTTTTCAGTAGGAAATATTTTTTTTTATTTTATATGACTTTTTGTTAATTTTTTCAAAAATTTGCAATATCTCGAGAACGGTTCGACTTAGCGTTCTAAAATTTATGTCAATCGTTTTCTAATGAAAAATTATGTAAGAAATGTCTATTTGCGTAATTTATTAGCGGTTTTTGATTTTTTGACGATTTTTTCAAAATTTCACTCGAAAATTTAGGGGAGGTCTGAACATTCGATTGCGTATAAAAACAATAGGCTTCCAGTGTTTGCGGATTGTGATTTTTGTACCAAATTTCGTTCGAATCGGTCCATTCGTTCGTCAGTTATCGTCTCCACAGACTTAATGAAACACACACACACACACACACACACACACACACACACACAGAGAGACACACACACACACAGATATCACTTCAAAAATGTTTGATTCGTGACCAGGGATGCTTGAAACGTTCCCTCCCGTCGAAAATTCGAATTCGAATTTTCGACTCCGCCACAATACTTTCCTTATACATTATGTATGTAAGAAAAGTAATAACAGGAGGTGGTCAGTCAGATTGTCAGTTGACCGCTAATCTGACATTAGAGGGTTGAGAATGCATTTGATGCAAATGAGTCCACTTCGAAGACAAGAGCTTGTAATTTCGTCCTAGTAGCTCAACGGTAAAGCGTCGGCAAGCCAGTTCGGAGATCCAGGGTTCGATTTCCGGTTGGGGTAGCAAAGTTCTTTACAGATATTATGTTATAATGATATATTGTTGTTGTTTTATCTGTAAGTTGATGATGCTATAATTGCAGTGTTTACCCACTCCTTTTCTATGGGTGAGTATTCGTGGATTCTGCACAATCCTTACTTTAAATATTAAAGGAATATTAAAGCAAAAACGTAATAACAGGATACCTGCACATCTCTTCTGAAGGTTTTCAAACGTCCACCTAAATTTTATTTCTTCTGGCGAAGAACACATCAAATATACTTAACAATTAATTGCTGAAAATCTTAAACAGAAGAAGCAAAAATGCAAGCAATAGTTACAAATCAGTCATTCAAGTAATTCAAAGTTAAACAATATTTACAAGTAAATCAAAAAGTTTCGACAATGTAACACTTCACTCAATAAGTCTCCGGTCTGACACATATATGGCAACACTGTTGACAGACCCATATGATTTCTGGATAGTACCAACCTTCAAACGATACATTCTGACAATTAGTTTACAGGTTACAGTTACAAAACAATGGATAAAAAAGAATTTCGTCTGATGATTAAACATTGTTGTTTGATGCGGAAAAATACTGTTGAAGCCAAACAGTGACTTGATAAGCGTTATGGAGACTCTGCACCAGGGAAATCAACTATTATTGACTGGTATGCTGAATTTAAACGCGGTCGTACAATCACCGATGATGATGAACTTTCTGGTCACCCCAAATCGGCAGTTGTTCCAGAAAACATAAAAAAAGTCCACAAAATAATTTTAAAAGACCGTAAAGAGAAGTTACGTGAGATAGATGACACCTTAAAGATATCAGAAGGTAGTGTGTTTACAATTTCACACGGAAATTTGAGCATGTGTAAGTTGCTTTCGAAGTGGTTGCCGCGTTTGCTCACACCGGACCAAAAATAAAAAAAAACATGCCCCGTGTCATAAGTCGATGAAAACGATGGTTAAATTATATGAATTAAGCTTCGAATTGCTTCCTCACCCACCGTACTCTCCAGATCTGCCCCCCCCCCGACTACTGGCTTTTTGTAGACATCAAAAAGATGCTCCAGAGAAAGAAACTTGGCTCAAATGAAGAATTGATTGCCGAAACTGAGGCCAATTTTGAGAGCAAAGACAAATCGTTCTACAAAACAGGCATCGAAAAGTTAGAGGAGCGTTGGAATGAATGTATCACTCTTGAAGGAGCGTATGTTGATGAATAAAGTTGAATTTCTAAAAAAATTGTTTTTCTTAGTTAGACCGGAGACTTATTGAGTGATGTAGTATGTATGTTTTTCTTATAAATGACTAAATGTAACTTTCTACCTGATATATATTTTCTTTCTGCTGTAAAATCAAATATTTTTCGCATAAAGTAAACTTACCCTAACATATTTCTTCTAATTAAATTAGGGCATAATATTTGGACAATAATATAAAGGCAAACTCTAAAAAATATCGAAAGAAGATTTATTAATAAAATCCATCTATAAACTATTTTTTCAAAATATGGTTGTTACACTTTTTTGAAGAAAAAAGAAAAGACTGTTTTTAAACATTCAATATATATATATATATATATATATAATAATAGAAGTTTGAAAATCCAATGAACGAAAAGTAAGAAGATGTAACACGATAAACCTAACTTTTTAAAAACACCCACAGAATAAAATATAATACAGCAAATCATCAATCAAATGGATTAAAAATAACATAGGCAGTAAAAAACCGATAAAAAATTAGGAGAATACGTGCAACAAGATTCCTCTAATAACATTGGACGAAAGTAAATTCAAAAATAGAAAAACAAATATAGAAATAACTAATATATATAATATATATATATATATATATATATATATAAAACAGAAAAAATGAAACAAATATTTATTTATAATATAAACAGAGTAAAAACACATTTAAACGATATTTTGCGCTCATAAAATGCAATCTTATTATGTTTAAGTATATTTATTTAATTATAAAACTGTCAACGACGGAAGTCTAGCAATACTTCTTATAATGCTGATGCATATACAAGGAATTAAAAAAAAAGAAAAAATGAATTTTATCCTGATGGCAAATACTCCTTTATAATTAAAAAATACCAGCTTGCTTTTAAAACTTTGTCAACTGATATTAAAGTCCCTTGGTACCTTCAAATGTTAAATTATTCCGTGCTTGTTAATAAGGCCTGCAAATAAAAAATATAATTAGCTTTTCAACACTGAAGACTTTAATTTGCGTGACACACGTTTTTATGATCCAGGATTTTTTTTTTCAAGATTGCGCAGTAAAAAAGTTATTTATCTTTAGAATTGAACAGTGTGAAATAAAATATATAAACAGTATATTTTGCGAGATAAACATTTAATTAGTAAAAAAAGACACACGCAATCAACATAGTCATTTTTGCATTTTGGTTTACATTTTGAGATATTGTGATAATCAAAAAGCACAAATAATAATTTAAACATATTTGAAATACCATCGAAATTCTAAGTTTCTTTCAAAATTGATATGAATTATTCTTATGTGTTCACACAGTGAATTTTGAGTTTAAGCCTAATGAGTCTTTTATGCAAATTTCTCGCATTAAACACACTTTTGAGGGATCGAAGAATGTAGAATACAATTTTATATTCAATCGTATTAATTCTGGAAGTGTAATTTCGATGTAAGCAAATAGCATGCCTTTAATGTCAATAATACATGCAAAACGCATTTCCATTTAATTATTCTAGTGAGCCACGAAAGTGTAAATAATTCAATTCATAATTTGACTCCAGAATTACATTCAATTCACGTAACAGGAAATGTTTATAAAACGCAATTCGGCGGATTCATATATTTTTATCTCTTCACATTAAAATTAAAAATATTTCTCATTACAGTAAAATTTCATTATTAAAAGCATGGTTTAATTTATTCTAATAATGGATTATTTTCTTGATTTCTGTTAAAATTGTTAGTTTTAAAATCATAATTATTTAAACACTACTTGGAGTTTTGAGCACATGTCATAATTAGGATTCAATGTTTGAATGTAAATCAGCCATTTTTTCAAAGATGCCTGTGAGTGTGTGGAGTCGAAAACTTTCGAACACATTGAGATAATCCCTTGCAATTCTGTACTATTAATGCAATGCCTAAGCATAAGAGGCTTGGAATTGCATTAATCCTACCAATTGCATAAGTCGTACGGCATTCATTGTACCAAAGATTTATTTTCAGAGAGGCGGACTAATGGAAGGTGTAATATTTTTCTACCATTTTTTTCTTTAAATATCGAAAAAGTAAATATGCAATAAATTGTTACAAACATATCGATATTGCACATTATTTTTTAATGGAAATAAATCCTATGAAAACTAAATATATTCACTATTAATAATAATATAATAGCTTTGCTATGAAAGTAAATAATGCAATACATAATTTGACTCCGTTATTGAATCCAGTTTACGGAAGAGGACGTATTTTAGAAAAAATAGTTTGGCGGATTGAACTATATTTATCTCTCCATATTAAAATTAACAATAGCAATCAATCATGCATACCGTACTTGATGAGCTAATTTGAATATTGAATATTTGAATTTCCTAAAATTTTCGAAACAATTGGTGAATTTTAACTTCGTTTAAAAATGTTTGAAAAATTAAAATTCCATTGGGTTCAATGTGTTTCCTTTTTTCATCTCGGATTAAATCCGAAATTAATTGGGTGATATTATTCATTTACATTCCCATATGTTACGCAGACCGTCTCATCAACATATTAAAATTTCATTTTGAAGTCATTTTCACGGCAGTTATCTTGCGAAATGACAAACAGACAGAGAGCCTGAATAAACAAAGTCATAAACAATTTACAACTATGTTGGAAAATGTTAAAATTCGTTCTCGTTCCAGTAAAAGGCCATTATTAGAAGCATGGTTTAATTGATTCTAATAATGAATTATATTTTCATGAATTTCTATTAAAACATTTAGAATCATAGTTATATAATCAAAAATAGTTAAACATTACTTGGATTTTTGAGAACATAACATAATTAGCGTTCAATGCTTGAATGTTAATCAACCTTTTATTCAGTGGTGTCTGTTTGTCTGTCTGTAAGTGCATGGAGCCGATATCTCTGGAACAAACTGAGATATGCATTTTCAATTCGGTACTATTAATGCAATTCGTAGCCATAAAGAAGCTGGGATTGTATTAATTGTAACTATTATTGCCTACGCCCAAGATGGAATTCTTTGAACCAGTTGTAAATTGTTGCTTTGGATGTTGCTTCATCACCAAAAGTCGAATTCATTCAATCGACACAATGATGTTGTGTCAACCCTTGCCGAAAGTCATAATAAATCATTGCTTGAAAATCCATTCGATTTAAATCCATGTTTTGTCACTACCTTATTTACTTCAAAATGACGCCGTAAAAACATTTTATAGCATTTATCGTCCTTTAATAGCCAATGTTCACGTAAAAGTTCAGATTTGAAAAAATCGTCTGTACTGAAAGCCGTTATTTTTGGTATTGCCACATTCCAAAAGCTTAAGTACTGGCCCTCGCAGATAACAACAAAAATCTTATTGACTTTTAGCAAGAAACGTATAAAAAAATCTCTAATTTATGTTACTGTTCTCCCATAGCCAGTGGTGTATTCTAACTGGAACATACCAAAACAATGTATCGGTGGTTCTTTTTGTAAACTTTTGGTCTTCATATTACCATTGGACTTTTCTTTTTTAAACGGTCTTGTGATAATTGTTATTGTCACTCCGGGGGTTGGCTTCAGCCAGGGCTGACAAGCTTGTTGACAACTGGGGTGTAAGGTCACAACCCCTTACCGCCATTAAGTAAGCTTCTCGCTAAGCCTTCCTTCTTTTTTCAATTCAAAAATTCTTTTATATTATTTATATTTATATCGTGTATAGTGTCTGTAGCTTCTTTGCGCATATATGCTATAACACTTCAATATCTTTATTAACTTCCATTTTCCATCTTATATATATATATATATATATATATATATATATATATATATATATATATATATATATATATATATATATATATATATATAATATATAATATATAAATATATATATATATATATATATATATAATATATAAATATATATATAATATATAATATATAATATATATATATATATATATATATATGTATATATATATATATATATATATATATATTGTGGGAATCGAAAAAGAAATAAGGCTTAACTTTATAATTAACATTAATTGTTATTAATCATCTTATCTTAACATTGCCGTAAATTCTCATATTAGTGGACTTATTATTGAAATCGTACATTGCTAGTTGTGCCGCTATATAAAACCCTCCAATTATTTAACTTTCATGTGAGTCCTGTAAAGGAATTATTAATTATTATAATACTCATTGACTGCGCCATTTAAACTTTAACAATAAAATATTTATTAACAACATAAATCTTAATTAAATTCAATTACACTATTTAATTATATTACTTCAGCGGAGGGGACATATGTGACCAAAACGGAAATTCCTAAATAGTGGTTATGACCGGATATCATTTTCAATGGGCACATACCTTCAATTTCGGCCTTGGGCTTTGGTCATATATCAAATGCTTGCATCAGTTATTTGTACTCGCCATAACTCTTTGGTGTGTGACTCCTTCTCGTACTCTGATTGCACTCATACATTAATATATCTCCATTATTTTGGAACCTCTACGGGACACTCTACAAGTCTGAATTCACCAAATCCAGTCATCGTCTCCAAGTTATCTTAAATCGTATTAAAACGATACTGCTTTAAGTCATATTGTACAAGTTATCTGTTCCAAGTCATGTTAGTATCTCCTAAGTCATGTTGTCAAAAGTCTCTGTGCACAAGTTATCTTCTTGTAGTGTCGTTCTTGGGTCACAGGCTGTGGTTCCCTCGGGGGGGGGGGGTAGGTAACTCCTCCTTTTCTTCCATTTGCCGCATTGAGTTTGACGTAACAATCTTCTTTTTTCATTGGTTACTCCTTTAACCAATGGAACCATTCCACATTTCGTAAGCCTCAGCTCGGCCCCCCTCTGTCATAGCACCCCTAAATTTGTGGTTTTCTGATCTTTAGGTTCAAGGGATTATAAAACGCGGTGACAGCCAGACTACAAGTATTGTTCGCCGTTTAGGCCACCATAAATTTGTACATAAAAGTGTCTCATCAAATGTGAGATCTATTTCTGGTCTCACACACACACACATATATATATATATATATATATATATATATATATATATATATATATATATATATATATATATATATATATATATATATATATATATATATATATATATATTAATGGTAATCATTAAAATTAATAGATTTATTTAAAAACAATAGTATACATTTAGTAATTTAGAAAATTTGTAATTTTAGTAACGTACTTAAGGATTTTGTAACATTTAAAAACTTCTTTTAAGAATATACCCTGTAGTTTTTCAGATAGTCGGAGTGGCTTTAGCAGTATGAATTCAATGCTAACTGAGAAAAGTTGACATATTCTTATCGAACAAGTGGCAAGTTTGCATTTTATTAAACCACATAGTTCACCTTTAAAATTATGGAATTCGAATTTTCATGTTGAAACTCATCGCTCTGTTGATTACCAACAAACGATAAAAAGGCATTCGCTCATGAATAATCGATCGTGTATGGGAACTTATCTTATTCATCTGAATAATATTTTTACTTTCCCTGCAATACATGGTAATGTATAGGGAAAGTATTGGAATCATGTCGAAAATCGCAACTCGAGTTTTCGACAGATCTACACGTTTCGAGACCTCTAGAATACGAAAAACTATTTCTAGTGTGACGTCTCTGTTTGTGTCTGTGTGTCTGTCTGTCTGTGCAATGTATGTATCTACTCTAACTCAATAACTAATGGACCAAATTTCATAAAATTTGGTAGGTAAATCACTTGGGTGTGACAGTGGTGCTGATTAGTTTTGGGTACGATTCGTAATAACAGAACCCGCATTTTTTTTCGAAATGGCCCGTAAAAATTTTATGTATCCACTCCAGATAAAATACTAATCGACCGAATTTTACAAAATTTGGTAGATAAGTTACTTGTAGGATACCGTAGTGATTCTTAGATTTTGGTATGATTAGAAAAAGAAGAACCCGCCTTTTTTACGAAATGGTCTGCAAAAAAAGTCAGCATATAAAACAACAATCTAATTTTGCTTAAATATATCCATTAAATGCTTGTTTTATACGTAATTGTTGACGATGAAAAAAATAAGAACAACCCCATTACACTAGATCTAACCGTTCTCGAGATATTTTAGTTCTCTACGCCACCTTTGAAAATAAGTCCAGTTACCAAATGAGAATGAAAATTGAATTAAAAGTGGATTAAATTTAATTGAAATAAAGAGAACGTGAATATAAGTCTGCAGGGGAAGTCATGTGCTGCCCACATCAGATTTTTTATATTACTTTGGAGTTTTGGATTCCGTTTTTATTTGCTTGATTTTCTTTTAAATTTTTTGTCTTTGTTCTTTAACTTTTAAAATTTTTATTTATTGTTATATGTAAATACTGCACAGAGGTTCCAATCTCTGGCATATATTTTTGCGAATGATAAAAACGTAAGTAACTATTTTTAGTTAAGCGACCGTCTCGTATCAGTACTACTGTTTTTTTAACAAAACACCACTTCCTATTACTACATAGAAATTCGCGAATTGTGGGACAGTACTGTATTGGACACATCAGCTTGTTTGGAATGAATGTAATACATACAATGCGCAATTTTATTTCCCACAGACATGTGAAAGCATTAAAAATTAATTCATTTCTGCAACCTCAGAACATTTGTCAAATATCACGCAACGTTAAAATCCCTTCATCTCTCTCTTCGCCCACACACGTAAATCGCTTTTCCTTTTCTATCATGTGAAATGCATTCAACGTAAGACCATATTTCATCAAGGTCTTCAAATTGAATTTTCACTGCTGGTTGGTTTTGACATTCATTTTAAAAGAAATTTTCATTCAGAGATTTCACTTAATATTAATACATCAGTAGTGAAGAAACTATAATACCACGGTCTTTTTAACACTTTAAAACATAGTTGAGAAGTGGTTATGACATTGGTTATTCTGTCCGTCTGTCCGTTCGCACGAGAACTGCAATAAAAATGACTTTATCGAAACGAAATTTCACTATGTTTTTGAGACGGTCAGTGGGACATATGGGAATGTGAAAGATTAATATCACCCAATTCGTTTTGAATTTAACTCGAGTTAAGAGATTGGTATGCATTGAACCCTATGGGACCTAATTTTCAAACCTATTTTAAGAGGAGTTAAATATCACACGTTGTACCAAAATGAAAGTATCACACCTATTGCTTAAATTTATGGAAATAAATCTAGGGGATATTTTCGACGCATATTTAAGGAACATCAAACTTAATTAATACTAAAAAGGTAAAGAAAACACTCTAAACCTTCCTTAGGTAGTATAGTTTATCTTACTAAGGATATTAATAATTGAAAAGGATATTAATAATTGAAGATTAATAATTGAAGATTAATAATTGAATTTATTTACAAGGTTATTAATATTTGAAGCTCGAGCAGCCTGGATAGTGTCCCATTGGAGGTATGTTGTCTTTAGCGACTAATAATTCTGCTTATCTTTCAGTGCTGATGACCTCCGCATACGTATGTGGAGGAGGACTGGTCGCAGCATTCCGTACCCAATTTTGTCGCCGAGCAGCATACGGCCACCATACGTGTTGTGGTAGTCTGGACATCAATATCGTGGGACAGCATATCTCCTCTACTTGTGCACGCCAATTTGACGAATCGATTGTACGTCTACGATATTCTTCAGCCGATAATTCTGCTTATACTGTCAATCGCGCATGTTCCATTTACAACCAGAACAACGCTCGACCACATACTGCACGACTTTTCAACAATGTCCATGAAGATTTAATACATCCCATGGCCATCCAGGTCCCTAGACCTATCACCAATAGAATACGTCTAGGGCATTCTGCGACGGTAGTTGCAACCTTCTCAATACCACTGAATTAGCTGACCAGTTGTAGCATTTGTGGCAGAATCCTCCGCAGAGGGAAATGAGCAACTTAAGAATATATGATCCGAATATCGGCATGTAGAACTAATAGGGGAGGATTCACTGCTTACTAAATTGTCATCTTGTTCCCAACATTTCTTAATAAAACGTTATTTTGCTTTCAGATTTTAGTCATTTGCATATCTCCTCAAACAATACATACTTGCCGATTTTTGCGGCTATAGCTCAATTTCTTATGTTTGGATATATAATTTTGCAACAGAATGTATTTTGTGTATATGTGCTATAGTTTAGCCTGCACGCAAGATATGAATGCATTTATTTTTATAACCTCCATAAGATTTTCTACAAGAATATATATATATTATCTTTTTTAATATTTTATATTTTTTGTATTATTATCAACTCATATCTGTAATATTTTAACTTTCAGTGAAAAATGAATGAATTTTAAATCTCAAGAGTGATCTCCTCCTTAATATTTCTGCAGCACATAAAAGCTTTTCAAACATTTTAGGATGATCGTCTATATTCTTTACAATAGATAGGATTAACACAGTACGAAAACATTTCTTTCAGCAACTTCGAAAGTCCACATCCTTGAGATAAAATGCCTTTATTGTTGCGACAATCCATAAAAACTTTTCATGTATATTATTTGATTCAGATGCAATTGCAAACTCGAGATAAAACTTTGAAATGTCATATTATACAGTTCCCATCGATTGCCTATATTTATTGCGAAATAAGCAGGGCGGAAAATTGACAGTTTTGGAAATAAACGGGTTATTTCCGTAAAAGAAACGAAGAAAAAGAAGCATGTTTATGATAAAGTAAACATGGGCTCAAAAGAACGGGGGGTTGACTATAAATTGAAGCGCCTCTCTATAGTGCAAATTGCCTAAAATATGCGACTAAAGGTTTCTTTAGTACGTCTTTATTTTCTATATCTAATATAGATGTATGCTCATCCTTAAAGTTGCAAAGTCTACTTCGACGATATGAGTATGCAATTCTGTTCCAGTATCTCAATTGGGAGAGTAGGTTCTTCACAAAGTATCAAAAACATCAAAATTGTGCAAAAAATTAAGAAATAATTAAATCTTCTATAATCGATATATCTTCAAGAAATAATTTAACCTTGTATAACTAGTCACTGGTTTAATTTTTATTTGCCTTCCTTATTCATTCCTTTATCATGTCGTGATGAGATTTCTATAAATCTCGTCACTCTTATAAAAGTCTGATGTGGGCAACACATGACTTTCCTTATATAATGTAATCAATTTACTACTTTTACAGTAAAAACCGATATGTTTTTCTTATAGTAGATACTTATATTATTTCCAAGATATTGAATTTTCGACAAATAGTCGTCATTTTCATTGATTTAACGTCATATTTATCCATTTGGCGAGATTTTCGTTAATTTGGCAACATTTCAAAAAGTTGCCAAGTTGGCAGCATTCCGCCAAAATCGTCGCCAAAATTTCGCCAAGCGTTATGGACGGAGAAATAAGTTATTCTTACAGCAGATAAATTACTATTGGCGATTAAATACAAAAGTATTACTCAAAGTATCTTTTTTCAGGAATGGAACGAGCTAGATTCACGAGAATAATGCCACCCGATGTAATGCATGGTATTACATATGAAAAGTGAACATGGTTCTCAATAGAAAATATTTTTTTTATTTTATATGAGTTTTTGATAATTTTTTTCAAAAATGTGCAATATCTCGAGAACGGTTCATGTTAGCGTTCTAAAATTTATGTCAATCGTTTTCTAATGAAAAATTACATAAGTAATGTCTGTTTGCGTAACTTTATTAGCGATTTTGATTTTTTGACGATTTTTTCAAAATTTCACTCGAAAATTTAGGGGGGTTCTGAACATTCGATTGCGTATAAAAGCAATAGGCTTCCAGTGTTTACAGATTGTGATTTTTGTACCAAATTTCGTTCGAATCGGTCCATTCGTTCGTCAGTTATCGTCTCCACAGGCTCACTGACACACACACACTCACACACACACACACACACACACACACACAGACATCACTTCAAAAATGTTTGATTCGTGATCAGGGATGCTTGAAACGTGCTCTCCCGTCGAAAACTCGAATTCGAATTTTCGACCCCGTCACAATACTTTCCTTATACATTATGTATATAAGGAAAGTAAAAATCATAAAATCTGCATTATATTTCAATATTCTATATTTTACTCATCATTTTTAATATTTAACTCTGTTTAATTATCCCTCTTGTCTCTTCAATATATATATTATTATGTTCTACAATTATCTGTGTTAAAAGAATAGCTTTTACGCAACTTTTATATTAATTTGTAAAGCGCGCACTCAAAGAGAGAAGTCTCATTTTTTAACCGTTAAAATTCAGGTTCATTTATCGGCTGCAAAAGACGGAAGTTTATGTAGAGGGTTGGCTCTCTGCATGTCTGTGGTAACGAAATTAACTGCAAGGATTGCATTTTTCAACACAATTCAAGAAGTTTGACACATGATTAAGTCTGTGTATAAAGACATGTGATATTTTGAAATCATAAGTTTGATTAATATTGAAAATATAGAAAACATTTTGAAACTATATTATGACAAAGTCAATGTATGAAATGATTAATACAAAAATTATATAATATCATTAAAATAAATCTTAGATGTATAATGGTAGAAAAATGTTGTGTGTCATGTTGTTGCCAAAAGTTTGTTGCCTGTGCTGTTCCTCCATATAAAGGAGATGTTTCTGCCGATTGTCAAGTAGACTCCTAATGTGAAAATTATCAAGAATATTTAAGTGTCAAATGTACACTTGCTAATAAAAATTTGATGTTTTTTGTTCCATTGAACCAAGTTTGTTTACATAAATTTTTACTTTTTCTATATTACTTTGGTGTGGTCATTTGCATGTACGTATATCTGTATATTATAGTATAATATGGGAACTATTTTTTTTACAATACTTCATGAAAACTATCTGTTGGAAAATAATATTATTATCTATTTTTTTGAATTGACAAAATACTGATCTGGAAGTTTTATGCTGTGGTCATGAAATAATACTGATTTACAATATTTGAAAAATTAAGCCTTAATTACATGAACTGAAAGATTATTGCTGCTGACCACAATTTAACATTTTAATTCCTTAAATAAGGATTTTTGCAGAGAAATAAGAAATTTTCGGAAAAATTGAAATTTAATATTACAGAAAACTTAAATAATTTATAATTTGA
This sequence comes from Amaurobius ferox, assembly GCA_951213105.1. Classification (NCBI taxonomy): domain Eukaryota; kingdom Metazoa; phylum Arthropoda; class Arachnida; order Araneae; family Amaurobiidae; genus Amaurobius; species Amaurobius ferox. The sequence goes on along the minus strand of OX578137.1, from coordinate 116,789,250 downwards.
AAATTTAACAGATAATGGCACTTGAAAATTTATTTACGGAAAAATTTTAATTTGTTGTTCGATTGAGTGATATTGTTTACATAATTATCTTGAGTTTGGAATTTTATAATTTAACTTATATTTGGTAATTCACATAATGTGAATCTTTTTGTAAAGGCCTTGTAGCTATAAGGAGTTCGACTGAATTGCTGTCAATTTTAGGTTTCTTTTGGTTCTGGTTCTTCGACATGCGCCCATGTGGGATGGTGTTCGTGTCAAGAATCCTTGGTGTGGTCAGCGGCTGCACCTCTCTAAATTTTAGCTGAAATTCTTTCTTGAAGGTGTACGACTTCAGGGTCCTAATACCAACTTGGGCCTACATGCTGTGCTGAAAAAATTTCTGCCTTTGGTCACAATTTTTTCTTCGGGGAATGGGGGAGTGTCTTGATGAGATTTCTATAAATCTCGTCACTCTTGTAAAAATCATAAAATCTGCATTATATTTCAATATTCTATATTTTACACATCATTTTTAATATTGACAAGAGGGATAATTAATATTTTTAAGTTTAATTATCCCTCTTGTCTCTTAAATATATATATTATGTTCTACAATTATCTGTGTTAAAAGAATAGCTTTTACGCCACTTTTATATTAATTTGTAAAGCGCGCACTAAGAGAGAGAAGTAGTATTTTGACAGTTAAAATTCAGGGTCATTTATCGCCTGCAAAAGTCGGAAGTTTATATAGAGGCTTGGCTCTCTGCATGCCTGTGGAAACGAAATTAACTGCAAGGATTGCATTTTTCAACACAATTGTTCTTCGAAAAACGGCTGTTGAATCCGTTTGGGACCCTGCCACGAGGGTAGGAATCTTTCGAGATCTCGTTGCGAGAGTAGGATTTTGGAGTTGAAAACGATTTTTGATTGGTCCAAATCGGTAAATAGTTCTCTTGCAGGTCCGATTTGGATTACCAGGCTGGTAATAGATTTTTGGTATAAAAGCAGAGTATGGGAGTAATTTGTGCGATCTTCCTTGTCCAGCTACTGACGACTCCAGGTCGGTCTGGACCGTATTACACGTTGCTCACTTCAGAGTGAAGGATCCGACACTACGTCGATCCTTGCTTCTCTGGGCATGGGGATGGGTCGCCGACATCGACGACATCGACGGACATGGAAGGAAGATCCTGCTGACTGCTCGTCAAGAGTTGGTCATCGCCGCTGATTTATTTCCATTAACTACGACTACGACAACGAACTGATGTTGACCCGAGGTCCTTCTGCTGGGTCTGAGTGTTGTTCTATCGAGGAGCTATATGGTGCCGAGACCTGACTGGGCCTATGCAGTCTTTCTACATATTGGTGTGCCGGTCTTACTTACGTACGGGTTTTCCGAGGGCAATGCGTCGGTGGTTTGTCCCTCTTTTCATCTCAACTACTACGTGTCAGGAGGTAAGAAAGTTGACCTCACTCTACAGCTATACACTGAATTTTACGGAAGCATTATCATAAATTCCTGCATAAACTTAAAGTAATTACTGGGCTTCCGTCCTTAAATTATATCTGCATTATTTGAATAATTTTTAATTGGTATTATCTTGCTATTCTAAAATCATATATAAGTAATTTCTCTCTGTGCGTTGCTCCCTGTTTCCTAACCATACCATATATGTCAATTAAACAGTAAATATTGCTCTGCCACATTTATAATATTATTTGAAGATTGATTATTTCGACATTGAATCTGTGGCTGTTAAGATATTAACGTGCGTCCTGTGTCCAGTGGTTGCTGTTGTGCTGACTAGTATTCAGCTAATTGTTTAATTGTTGACTCCACATCTTAATTACAATATTTCATTAAAAGAGAGTAATTTAAAATAACTTTATGTGATTATTTGGAGTAGATTTAGTCTCTTGAAATTGTATGTTTAAATGTGTTTTCAGCTGAAGATGATGCCTTATAAGGTAAAGGTTTATTTATATAAATTGCAGTTAGAAATTTGGAGCAGGTCATCTGTGGGTTTCACTCACAGACGGGAGGTGTTTCGAACCTAGGGTAATAAATTCGAGAAAGTTAGGATTTCTCTGGTCTGCTGTGCCTACCAGAAACACCGGTACGACAATTATATTTTTGTCTTCGTGTGCCTGTGTTGTTCTTCTGTTTTCTCATGTCGTCCTTTGTAACTGTTCTATATCCTTTGGATGAGTTGAAAGACCTGGACAATAAATAAATAAATATATAAACACCTGGTTCCCCGTCATGATAAATGCATCAATAACTGCGAAAATTATGTTAAAAAGTAGAGAAAGGTGTGTACATCAAATATTAATATAAATATTTTGTAAACATATTATTGTTTATTTTTAATTGCCCATCGGAATTTATCTTCTGGATTATAATATAATTGACGCCACTAGCCGTGATATCTGTAATCGAACCATACCAACTGAATATAATTTGCCAGCATCCCACTTCATAACATACTGATTATTTTACAATAATCTTGCAATAATGAATGTTACAATACTGAATCTGAACATGACAATGTCTAATGTGACAACTTACAATATCAGGACATATACATCCCCGAAGTCAGCAGAATGGCCGGTTTCTTGGCCCCTTGGCAGAATAAGCAGAACTAGCTGAACAATTGTCGAATCATTTCTGAACTCAAAAAGTCTGCGATTACAATATATCTGACCAACCACGAGTGTGCCCTTCTTCAGAACTGAATTTGAAAAAACTGAATTCAAATAACATAATAATAAATAATCCTTACACCGTTCCTGATATATTTTTGAGAGTATATTAGTGCCATTTAACTAAAAACATATATTATACCAATTTATCACTGCATTATATGTTCTTAAAATTTATTACATACTGTTTCCCCGGCTTCAAAAATTGCTAACTATATAAAATCTTGCTAATTATATACGCGTTTCGACTGTGTTCTAAAACTTCCAAATCCATGCGACATGAACAAAATGTAATTATTAGATTTAAAATAAAATACCTTAGCATATTTGATACATAACCGTATTTAAGACGATTATAAAAATATGTAAATCATATTCAATTTTAGAACGTTAAATGTCCAATTCAATCTTAAACAATTAGAGTAACTAAAATGTCATGATAAGAGTGTAAAGTAGTTTAAAGTACTATTGGAATAAAAATATAATTGAATTCAGAATAAGACAAGATCAGAGAAAGGTGTGTACATCAAATATTAATATAAATATTTTGTAAACATATTATTGTTTATATTTAATTGCCCATCGGAATTTATCTTCTGGATTATAATATAATTGACGCCACTAGCCGTGATATCTGTAATCGAACCATACCAACTGAATATAATTTGCCAGCATCCCACTTCATAACATACTGATTATTTTACAATAATCTTGCAATAATGAATGTTACAATACTGAATCTGAACATGACAATGTCTAATGTGACAACTTACAATATCAGGACATATACATCCCCGAAGTCAGCAGAATGGCCGGTTTCTTGGCCCCTTGGCAGAATAAGCAGAACTAGCTGAACAATTGTCGAATCATTTCTGAACTCAAAAAGTCTGCGATTACAATATATCTGACCAACCACGAGTGTGCCCTTCTTCAGAACTGAATTTGAAAAAACTGAATTCAAATAACATAATAATAAATAATCCTTACACCGTTCCTGATATATTTTTGAGAGTATATTAGTGCCATTTAACTAAAAACATATATTATACCAATTTATCACTGCATTATATGTTCTTAAAATTTATTACATACTGTTTCCCCGGCTTCAAAAATTGCTAACTATATAAAATCTTGCTAATTATATACGCGTTTCGACTGTGTTCTAAAACTTCCAAATCCATGCGACATGAACAAAATGTAATTATTAGATTTAAAATAAAATACCTTAGCATATTTGATACATAACCGTATTTAAGACGATTATAAAAATATGTAAATCATATTCAATTTTAGAACGTTAAATGTCCAATTCAATCTTAAACAATTAGAGTAACTAAAATGTCATGATAAGAGTGTAAAGTAGTTTAAAGTACTATTGGAATAAAAATATAATTGAATTCAGAATAAGACTAATAAATTAAGACCATAAAACATATACTTCCTAGTTTGTTACCAGGATGCTACCAACTACACTACTCCATCCATGCAAGGAACTACTTTAATTATATCACAAATTCTTTAGTAAAATTATAGGAGCTTAATAGTGTGTCATCAACTTTTCTTTTTTTCCAATAGAAGAAAAATTAAAATAACTGTATACGAATATTAAAAATGTTTAATTGAGTTTGGATAAAATAAGTAAATTTACAAAGCGCATGTGACTAGGTATAGAAAATTAAATGTACAAATATCTTTGCCTAACATAGAAAACATTTATGTGTTCTAAATGTACTGTAAAATTCCATTCTAGAGAATTTTCTTTATTTCTGCCAACACAATATCCACAAAGTAAACATTGCATTTTTTTTTGTAAAAAAAAAAAAAAATATTCTAACTTCTCTGTATACATAGTTTTGCTCTTTCAGTTTCCATAGCAACTGTTACTCAGCAAATACAGTTATAAAATTTTCTGAGAACATGATCGCTTTAAATATATTTACTTCTAGATTTTTCTTATCTTAAGGTTAAATTCAGGCGTAGGTTAAAGGATGAGGGATTTTATTATCTCCATTTACATGGCGCTACTGATACAATATTGCAATCCAGTTGCACATTTTATTTTAACGCTGAACTACTTCGTGTGGCATACTCTATAAAAAGCGTTGCTCTATCTACAATGACAAACTAATGGCGAACACTGTGACATACAGCTGCAGAAAAAAAAAACGCCCCACCCTCTGTTAATCAAGCATCGTTCATCGTAGAGAAAATTGAAAGATAGCATTCGATTAGGAATTACAACCTCTACAAATTAATGTGCGTAAAATTTGCATAAGGGGCCGTCTTCATATCTAAACGCGCACAAACTTTGAAATTTTCAATGGCAATGCACAATATCCATATTGAAAACTGCAATTTGAAGGGCCATGCTTCGTTGATTGGCCACAGCACTATTGCAATAATTGTGCCCTTGGTCGCCTCGTCAAGTGCCGAAGCATCCTCGCGTCAAGTGCCGAAGCATACGCACAATATGTAGTCGAAGCATACGCATTTATAGCAAACCCGACTTTCAAACATATATACCGCAGTAAAACTTTAAATAAGAATGTTAATAGATGTGATAACTCTGTTTTGCAAAACAGTTAAATAAGCGAAAATAAATTGAGAATACAATTATAGAATCATTTTACCTTTGAATAAGAGGTTCTTCGGTTGTTATAATAACTACCATACTAAACCGCAATTATGCAAATTCGCCTTTTGATGTAAAGCTACGCTCTATGGTGTTTTGTTATTGTTTTATATAAATATTTTTTGTTATAAATTATCACATTTTGTGGGCGATTTCAACTCGCAGTAGCTCCGGAACTATTAATCGACAGTAACATAAATAGATCCCATTTATAACAATACAAGTTTTCACCCTTCAATACAGTAGCAGAATTACGTTGGTTAAGTTGCATCTATATAACATTGTATATGCAAAGTTTTTATTAAAACTGGGTAAAAATAAATGCGCGTTTTCTTAAATAAAGATTAACTTACAATTAATATACCTGTTTTCAAATTAGTCATTTCTTAAAACTAATATACGGCCCCTAAAATCAGCGTGAGGCTGAATACTTAAACATTTCGAAAGAACTAGAGGGAGGAAACACCTGGAATTTTACATAAACATATAATAAGTCTTTGTGAATAGATTTTTATCAAAACATGTCTAGGTTTGTATTCATATTTTCCGATTATTGATTTTATAATTAATATTTCGTACACACAGTTATTTCCACAAAAATAAAAATCAGGTAACTCTGTTTGGGTTGTTTAGTAGTAACGTCATACAAATAATTAGAATGAGCAGATAATTATTACAGAAGATATGAATGGAAGTCTTGGAATCTAATTTAACATTAGGAGCTCAAAACTTTACATACTCATAATTCGAAAACGCTTCGTCCAAATAACTTGAAACTTAATATCCGAGGATAATTTTTAGTGTTATATTCGAAATATTGCGTCAAACGTGTGTGTTGCCATTGAAAATTTCAAAGTTTGTGTGCGTTTAGATATGAAGACGGATCCTTATGCAAATTTTACGTACATTAATTTGTAGAGGATGTTATTCCTAATCGAATGCTATCTTCCAATTTTCTCTATGCTCGATTAACAGAGGGTGGGGCGGTTTTTTTTCCGCAGCTGTACATAAATGATGTGCATAAATGGCTTACACTAGTAACGTACACTTTAAACATTGCTGCGATCTTTCAAACTACGGAAACACATTTTAAGTGTGTCGTGCAACTATAAACAGTTTCATCTCGATATTTATGAAATGGGATATCAGCTGCTTAGTAGAACTGGATTTGTCTGTCCTTGGGAGAGGTTCGTAAAGCAGTGGCGCACACCAATTTTTCTTACTGGCATTCAGGTGTCGGCTATTTCATACTGAAGAGCGTATAAAAATCACGGGATTCTTGAATGTTGTTCTAAAGCGTGACACTAACTACATAGGTTCTTGAAAACTCCTGAAGCACCTTAAGTACTTTGTAGGCACATTAACTAATTTATAAGCTCATTAAGTAGTTTTAAAGAAAATATCCATAAGTATGCATATTAGGTGCATAGTTATGGACCTTTTAAGGCTTCAAATATTTATTTAAACTATCAATTTTGTAAAAATAAATTATTAGCGCAATGCAAAGTAGAAAGGATACAATAAAGAATTCCTAAGTATTCAAATTTATTTTGCCATTGCATTTATTTTTATATCCATATATTCTGTACTCCTACATTCTACAACCATGATAAAAGGCTGCTTAATTAAACTCATAATTAGGGAATCCTTAATTTAAAAATAATTAAAAATACATATACTAAATACTACGCTTCTTGTTGTGCCAATAAACAAAAGCGACAACTTTACTAACACTAGCAACGCATAGATATAATTCTCAAAGCACTATGGCATTTTCAAAGCCATAGCAGTTTTTCTCCTTCTTCCTAACTCAATGCTCTAGAGATTATAACTGTGATAATATAAAACTGCTACAGAAGGCAATTATTTGATACAATATGCATTTTGTCGAATTACTAACTGTTTTATCCTGGAATAATACAGTAATCAACATTTGAACAGAAATTTAAACTGTTAAAATACCCTCCGTCAGAGATAATGTACATTTGAATTCAAAAAAGAATATTACAGCTTATTTTCGAAAGTAGTGCAGATTTCATTGTGGTAGAGGCCTTAATTATAAAACTTCAGACTATTTATTTAGACTATTTATATTTAGTCTAAAGTTTCTATGGTAATAAACGTTGTCTACTTTATATGCATTTAAATGAGACAATTCTATTGGACAAACGCGATTTTCTTTTACCCAAAGGTGCTAACAACGCCTTTGTTGTGCAAATAGAGAGCGCAATGTTGTAATAGAAAAAAAATTCACGTTTTTACCCTTTTTGTTAAGAATATTTCTTCTTATAATAGCGTACAAAGCATATTTCTCAACAGAGCTTTCGTAAGAATCGAAGAAAAAGAAGTAAAAAAACTCTCGCGATGTTGTTTCATTACTCTCGGAGGCATCGTACATTTAGCTGGCAGAAACTATAAAAAATGCTATGACTTTAGTTTTCTTCGTGAAACAAAATATTTCATTATTGTGCTGTAATTGATTTCTTAAAGAGGTAGACATTTTTGTGTTAGGTCTAGAATGAAGATAATGGCATTATTTTTTCTTGTTTTTATTTTTAAATTCACTATGCAGTCAACCCTCTATAACGTATTTCGTATCGCGTGATATGGAAACCGCGTTATAAGAAACTCAGATTAGTGCAAATCAGATTAATTCGCATCATGTTATATGGAAACCGCATACCGTATTGTATGGAAACAGCGTTATAAGAAATTCAGAATTAGTACAAAACAGAACAATTCGTACCGCGGAGTATGGAAACCGCATTAAGTGAAACTCAGAACATATAAATCAGGTCGATTCGCTCTACGTTATATAAAACTGCATTTTTAGGGCACCATGTTATGATGAATACGGTTATGAAATATAAGTTTATAGATACAAAAGGCAATAAATATATGTTTACATATATCGAATTATGTTTATTAAGACTCCATATAAGAAAATTAAAAATTAAACGTGAAATATAAACTTAATAACATTCTTTCAACAAAAATCCTATTAATATTCATCATCGCTGTCAAATATTAGTGGCCTAATTATTTTTCTTTTAATATCCTCTTCACTTGCATAACTTCATTTTCTTTTTCAAATGTAGTTTTATTTTGAAACTCCACCAAAATCTCCCTATAAGGAGTTAAGCAATTTTGTAATTATCTTTCAAACTTTGCACTTCGCACTGTTGAACGATCATTTTCAATAAAGTAATTTTCAAATTGTTTATCCAAATTCATTCCCCTTTTCACATCATTTAATTGAAATTGCAACTTATTCTTTACCTACATTTTCATCTACCAATGCATTTGAGGTAAATGTATTTGTGAGACCAGGAATTGAGTTCACACCAGATTTAGGTGAGATAGTTTTATGTTCTTTATTTATAGTTTTCTGCAATAATAAACAAAGCATTAGACGTAAAGACGCAATTTTATTGCACCTTGACCCGAGAGGTCAGCTAGACCATAAAATCTAAGTTGCGGAGGTGAAGCCACGAGAGTGATTAAAGATGCTTACCAATGGCAAGATGTCTGGGCGCACTGCCCTAAAGTCAGCCAATCAGAGCCAAAAAGGCGTATCAGACCTCAGGTAAAAGGAGGCGGAAACCAAGAGAAGATATTACTCAACTGCTACGAGAAAGTGAGTAGTTATGAAAGTAATTATGAAGTTAGTTAGTATGTGAGAGATTACGCAAAGATTCGTCAGAGAACAGCAAGAGATGAGAGAGAATTCCAGAGAGTAAGGCGACAACGATCAGAGAAACTGTCGCGATGGTTCCATAAGAATGTGTACCACAGAGTAGTCCGGAGATAGTCCACAAAAAGCATACAGGAACTCGCATTGAAAATAAAATATGGTGGATTTTAACAGCGGCAAACAACGCAATGTGTTTAATGTAGTAATGTTCCACGATGTACGATATTTCGGCCATGGTTCAAATGATTTAAATAAATGTTTATGTTAAAGTTAAGAATGTGCTTTGCATTGTACTTTATAATTTATTTTGTGTTTGTGCACCACAGTATTAATCTTATTTTCAGGAGATTTCCCTGATAACTGAAGTTGCAAAATGGTGATGTACGTGAATGAAAATACAGGGAAATTCCCCATTAATTTCAACCGTAAAAATGTAATAGAAAAATTCATGCTACTGGAAGACTACTTAAACTAATTGAGTTGTATTATAGAAAAACCGGTTTATAAGACTATTGCGTTGTATGGAATCCGCATTTAATGAATTCCGCGTTATAAAAGGGCTGTCGCAATTTTTGCTCGGTGTTATATGAAAACCGCAATATGAGAGTACCGTATTATAGGAAGATTGACTGTATTTTTATTCTGCTTTTGCTTCAAATGCTAATACAACATTACACAGGAGAACCGCGATTATTTAAACTAATGTAGACCGTCTTAACTCAGTTAAGACGGTAAAATGGTTTATACTGCATTCTCCAATTTATAGCTTGGACATTTAAAAAATGCTCCTCTCCCCTCTCGTGCCATTAAGGAAATATGCATTGTAAGAAAAAAAAATATATACCATAAATATATATCTAAATATTTATGTAGTACATACTGTATATAAGGAAGATACTAGATTGCAGATAACAGTATCCATAGACCGGTTTTGCGTTTATTATGCGCTTATCAGCATGGGGTAACTTTTAACTTCAATGGCAGCAAGCAATTTGCCACAACTTTTAAAACGTCATGGGAACTGACAATTTCAGTCCTTGCACGTAGCTGGCAAAAAATTCGTTCACAATTTAGCTCGGGCTGCGAAGAAACGAAACTGCGAAGGACAAATTCAAAATCACAAGAACCCGCTAGAAAGGGGAGCCCCTAAAATAAGGAAGACACTCTCATTACAAATAACAGTGTCAACGGACCGGTGCATAGCCATAATGTACACTCTATGTGTATTCTCATCCTGCTGTTCTACGCCTGCAGTGCTGTCTTAATCGCATTTAGGCCTTCCGTATGCGAAGTTGAGCCTTCTCCTGGACACGTATCATCTTCAATCTCCACTCAATGAATCTATAATTATGTTATGGATCATCTCTCCTGTTGCTTATCCTCATTCATCCAATCTTGAATATGTTCTGCCGTAATAAGTTCAGAAACTGGAATAGTTTTCAGGCTCTATGAGCGCAAGAATATATTCATCATCATCCTCTTCCTTTGTTTCACGGAAAAGTAATATATGGACTTCACGACAGTTGATGTGTCAACTTTATCAGAGAGAGTAATGAGTAGGTGACAAAAAATAGCTAACTTGGATTACGCGAAATAACGGATAACTGGGACTAAAATAACTAAAACTTGGATAATCGGAAATCTACTGTATATATATTTAAATCTGATAAATAAGAAAACTTACTTTTGAAATTATCATATATAATTTGTTTATTTCTGAATTATTGGTGAATTTTAATGTTTCCCTGTAATCAATGAATTGTGAATACTAAGTAAAAACACTTTGCAAAGAATAAGGAAAAACAAACACAAACAACGTAATTAAGCACACATTTAAAAAAATAAAGCAGAATATAGTTCTTTTGAGGATACGCTGAATCTTCTGCTTCACTAAACCAACAAACACGAAGCCAAAATATGAAATGCCAAGCCAAGCCAAGACGAATCAGTTTCGAGGAACCTGTGCTGGAAAATATGAAATGGACACAAATGTAGAAATACAAAGCCATATGTACCCAAGTCTTAGATTAACAGTCCCCCTGAGAGAGCCAATCAGAAAGCAGAATGAAATACAGCCAAGCCAATCAGAAACAGACAAATAACACACAAGATTGGACTCCCCCCCCCAAACACAACAAAAATGTTCCAACAAGGCAAAATATGAGTCACATGTCTTCGAAATCTTCTAACCATTGAATGTTCAATCACTATTGTCTGCCATCAAGTGAAACAAATTGGCTGCCACTTTCTGTGGATTCCAAAAAGAAAACAGAAGCTTTCCCTTCCTTGCTATTTTCTTTCATTTGGTGGTATGAGTGAGAAGAAAATATTTGTATGTGTTTTTTATATAAATGCAAATAAATGAATGTTCTTTATCCCCCTTTTTTATACTTTGCTATCGTACAGCGACAATTGTTTTTCCAAATGTTTTTAAATTTGCGTTTTGGAGTTGTATTGAAAACCACTGAATAAATTAAAAATACTTTCGGAATAACATACATTTTAAAACACTTTAGGCAATTCTCCATATGTGCGTTTGTAATATTTTACCATTTGGTTTTACTTTCCTTATATACACAGTATAAAGAAGCTTTCATCCAATCAATTTCTTGCATTAAGAGTTATTCACTTTTACCAAAAAAGTCACAAATGCCATTGAAGAAGAAATTGATTAGACGTACAGGACTCATAACTCAGAATATAATAATGCAATGAACAACAGAAATTACAAGAACAACATTTGGAGTTTCCAAATCTTCAAAGAGGTTATTAGTAAACACAAAATAATTTAATTTAACGATATAATAAATTCAATTGTATCAATTAAAGTACTAAATGTAAATAAACTTGGGGGTTATAATCTGTGTTAAGAACGATGTAGCAAATAAGATTGGAGAAAAAATAAAATTTGGCTGACATTTTAAACAGGACATAGTAAAAGATGACATCACAAAATCTTAACAAAATCTTGAACACCGAACAGATTCGATCGATATTTTTGTCATAAGATTTCATATTTAGTACAATTAACAAAAATATGTCTCCAAGATTTGCTTTCCTTGGAAGAACATGACGAGTAAAGACAAGATTTTCAAACCAAGGTAAAAGACAGAAGGAAAGAATAGAAACATATTCCAGAAGAATTTATCTTTATCAGAAAAAAGTAAATTGGGTAAAAACAAGCAATCTCGTCATCCTGCGATTTCTAAGATTTCAATTGGACACTGCTATTGAACACAACTGCAATTGAACACAACTAAGATTTCACTTTATCCCATGGGCCTAGTTATAGCGATAGTCATAGACACTAAATTTTAACAAAAGAGAAAACACCTTTTGTGATAGATTGACCGGAGGAATTTTAACAAACACAACTTTCCTACAGACTCAAATTTATTTCTCTTTTCCTCTTTCGTAATTCGTTAAATTTAGCTTAGTAGTACAAAATAACAAAGACATATTTTTTAAATTACCCGGAATTTGCAGTTTCATTTCACTTTCAATTCTCATCAAGCGGCTCTTCATATTTCTAAATGCAACAAAAATGCAAAAAACTAAACATATCTCGAGTACGGCTTGTCCTGGTGCTACGGGATTGTATCATCATTTTCGTCATCAAAAACTGTACATAAAACAAACATTTAATTGATACGTCCACCACACGTAGTCTTTTATTTTAGATTTTGACAATTTTTGCGGGACATTTCGAAAAGAAAGGCAGATTATTTTCTAATGAATCATATCAAAATCTAATCAACACGAAAATAACCCACAGGTGATTTATCTACCAAATTTTGTGAAATTTTGTCAATTAGATTTTCAGTTAAACTGGATACATACATTTTGCGGCCTATTACGCAAAAAAGGAAGGTTCTTTTTTTTCCTGCCAAAATCTAATCAACGCTAGAGTTAACCACAAGTAACTTAGTTACCAAATCTTAAGAAATTTGTTCATTTAGTTTCCAGCTGGAGTGGATAAATATATTGCGCACACTGAAACACAGACACACACATAGAAGTTACGCTTAAAAATAGTTTAGTTCAAACGTCGGAATGCCTTACTTCCATATGTACGAGAGATAAAGTGCTTTGTAAATGTACAATACAGTTTATGAAATGTACACTTTATTATTACTTTATTTAATGTTGGTAAAGATTAACGGTGCGTAATTTATTAAATGTACAATGTAGTAAATATAATGTACAATTTATAATTACTTTATTTAATGTTGGTAATGATTTACAGTGCGTAATTTATTAAATGTACAATGCAGTATATGAAATACATACTTTATTCTTACTTTAATGAATGTTGGTAATGATTTACGGTGCGTAATTTATTAAATGTACATGTAGTATATGACATGTACACTTTATTATTACTTCATTTATTGTTGGTACTGATTTACGATGCGTTATTTATTAAATGAACAAATACACATTATATTTAGCTAGGGCGCCGTAACCCAGTGGTTAGCGCGCGGGAATTCCACTCGGTAGGCCCGAGTTCGATCCCCCCCTCTGACAAAACTGCCGCCGTGTTCACGCGGAGTACGATCACGTTAAACATGTGGGTCCGTGAGTCTTTCCGTGAGGTTGGTGGTAGGGGAAGAAGGGTACGGTCCCTGTGGAGGCCTCCCCCACTGGGTTTTGGTCTAAATTGAGTGGCACTTCCTGGCCGTCTCAACAGTTATCTTACACCTTTCTGATAGGTTGGACGGTTTAGGTCTCAACAATAACATCATTATATTTAGCGTTCGATATTACCTGCGGTTTTTAGTTACTGCTCTGGTTTTTAGTAAGTCTTGGAAATTATTACCCGTGGATACGGAGGCACTACTGTACACAATTTAACGAATACGGGAAAGTATGACGGGAATCGAATATTCAAACTCGAACTTTTAAGGGTTTTATAATTCGAGTACTTCTGAAACAAGTGTACCTCTCTGTTCGAGTACCTCTTACAAATTTTGCATTATTAATCAAGCTAGAACGTCCCACACAGAGAAAATCAAATTGAAAGTTTTGATGTTGATAGCAGGATTATCTGGTTTAAGCATCATTGGTTTAAACCATCGGTTTAAATCATTTTTCGTATAAACCATGGATTTTCGGATTTTTTAAATAAAATATACCTATTTTTTTTTCTAATCCCGGTTTTTAGAAAAAATTAGTTCTTCGTATTAGCAATCCGCAAAACATAATGCATTTCCTGTATTTGAGATATATACGGATACCTAAATCTATCGAAAACGAGAAAAACTGTTTTCGGTATAATGGTCTATGAACTTAGTTAATCTCAGGAGTGAAATTACTGACAACTGAATTTCTTCTTGTAAACCCACATGTATTCACACAAATTCTTAGGATAAATACCTAAGTTACATACATTCATATAAAAAAATGTTTGATCCATTTTCCCTAATGTGTAAAATCACTCTAAAAACATAAATAAAATTTTAAAAATTTCAACGAGCATTTAGGACAGAAGCAACTGTATGAAATTTCGTAGAAATCCAAAAAGAAATATGAGAAATTCCCTTACGTTTCTTTCAAAAGATATTCGCATCTTTGACCAACAAAAAATCTTCCCCTTGTACATGAAACAAGAGAGCTGTTTTCATTACGTCTCAGTAATTGATTTTCGAAAGAAGTTTAAACGTTTTTAACATGAGTCCGGAAAGGAGAACTAAATATATTTTTATCATATTTTTTTAAGCTTTCCTTCTGTGACATTTTCAGATTTCGATTTATTGTTTATACTGTTTTATCGTTCATATATTGTGATGTTTGTTGTGAAACTCATTAAATTGAATAGTTATATTACTTTCATTACATGGATACTGTAATCTGTAACAAAGGTCTATATAAACTTTCATTATAATTTCACTTAGTTTACTTTCTAATTTATGGTCTTTAAATTAACAATTACTGACTGGTTCTGTTACATGGACCAATCACTGAGTTAAGTAACATTTCTGCGTGCCTGCAGTACTGCAGGATAAAATTTTAATTCGCGTCATTAAAGGAAGTATTGCTTGAACGTTGAGCCGCTGTGAACGTGCGTATTCGAAGGTTGCACGAATTCGTGCTTGCAATATTAGTAATGGGTATAGTGATGATTGGAAGGATCTAGTCTTCGATAAAGTACTAGGACATATCTAGATGTCCGTTGATGCAGTTTGGTAAGCATTGATCATTTCGTAATTTATTACGTCGCTTTAAGTAAGGTCAGTTCTATCGCCCAGCAACAGGTTGAATTCTGTAATAAGCTTTAAATTATGAAAATGGCAAATACAATCTGATTATTGTATATATATATATATATATATATATATATATATATATATATATATATATATAGCACACGAAATGAGGAAATAATGACTCTCTGAAAAGAGGAAACACAAAAATCACAGAGTAGGCACGAAGTACGTTTAACTGACAGAAATTGCAGAATGCATGAACAAAGTTACAGAAACTGCTCGAAAGTGCGACCACCAGCAGTATTTCAGGCTTCACAGCTGCGACATAGCGACCCTGCGCACGTTAGCAAAAACACCCGCATATCTTGGACAACGCCGGCAGCAACAGCAATCCTAGCAACAGCAATCCTAGCAACAAGGTCCTCATCGGAGTCGATGGGGCTATCGTTGATGAGACTTGTCATATGGTCACATAAGAAAAAGGCGAGACAGGAAAGATCAGCCGATTGTGCCGGCCAAGCTACGTAACCACCCCGACTAATCCATTGCCCTGTAAATGTATCATCTAAGGTGTGCCACACATCCACGCTGAAATGGGGTGGTGCTCCGTCGTGTTGAAACCACATGCATGCTTTAATGTTGGCAGGAACATGTTGCAGTAACTATGGCAATGCCTTCTGTAGAAATAGGAGGTATGTTCTGCCGTTCAGTCGGCATGGTAGAAGATATAGGCCAATCAAATGATCATGGATGATTCCAGCCCAAACATTTACGGAGAAACGCTGCTGGAAGGAATGCGGAACAGCTGAAACCCTGGCTAGTTCTGACGCAGTCGTCACTGTGTTTAATGTCAGCGACGATTTGAGGTTCACCTCTTGCGTTATGATCCTGTTTTGTGTGATAAAAATTGCTTGTTTAGATGTGATTTATCACCCCTTAAAGTTTGGCCCAAGAGTTTTGAATCACCCTCTCTCTCTCTCTCTCTCTCTCTCTCTCTATATATATATATATATATATATATATATATATATGTATATATATATATATATATATATATATATATATATATATATATATATATATATATATATATATATATAATATATATATATATATATATATATATATATATATATATATATATATATATATATATATATATATATATATATATATATATATTCTTTTGCAAAAACACGAAGCACCATGAAAAAAGTGACTGTTTCTATTGAAATTAAATATGCGTACAACTCATACACAGGTAATGAAATGATTACAGCATCAAAGCCGCAGCATCCATCTATGGTTTGCAATTGCACAATGAATTTTCAAATCAGTAATTGATGAAACCCCTTGGCGGCAATGCATGCTTGTATACGTCTAGGTAGGGAGTGATAAAGTTTCCTAATGTCATACTGCGATACATTCTGCCAGGCATTCCTGAATTGTTGCTCCAGATCTACTAAATTTCGTGGTACCTGAATCTGGCGGCCTAGCATGTCTCATACATGCTCGATTGGCGAAAGGTCTGGTGAGCTTTCTGGCCAAGGAAGAGTATCAACAGCACGGAGACAATCCTGAGATATGCTAATCGTATGTGGTGTGGCATTATCTTGTTGGAAAATGACTCCAGAAGGACGTGCCATGAAGGGTAACGCAAACGGCCGCAGGATTCAATCAACATATCTTTGATCTGTTAGAGTTGTACGCAGGTTGACTAAGGACGACCGACTGTCGTAAGAGATAGCACCCCACACCATTACACCAGGGGTTATTTCAGTGTGCCTGTGTAAAACAAAGGATGATTGGAACCGCTGGCCCTGTCGCCTCTACACATATGCACAATAGTTATCTGCTGAAAGACTGAACATGTTGCTCGGCTACGACACCACTCCAAACGACTCTGCCGATGTTGTGGGGTTATGGGCAGACGTCTTTAAAGCCACCGTGGACGTAATCCCACCTCAGCCAAGCGCCGTGAGATGATGGAACATATCTTTAATACTAATTTTGTTTCAAATTGCATTTTACATAGTTTTAACTTTGTATCTCTCTTTCCTAGCGTTCCTGTAAATACTGTCATTAATATTATGGGCAAAGAACATCTAATTCCAAATTGTAATATTCCCACTATCGACGCTATAACTTCTGCTTTGAACATTGCCTCAGACACAAATTATTTTAGATGTCATTATAATATTTATTTGCAATCCTCTGGTGCGTCTATGTGTAGCCCTTTAGGCATTTTAGCTGAGTCTGTTTTGCAGGAACTCGAGAGCAAGATTTTGACTTTTTTATCGTTCACGCCCAATCTTTGGTGTCGTTACGTGGATGATGGTTTTATTATTTGGAACCATAGTATTAATGACCTTCTTGACCTTTTGGATGATGCCAATACATTTTCCTCCTCCATTAACTTTTACCACAGAACATGAGTCTAATTTTTCAATATTGTGAAAAAATGGTAAACTATCTACGGCTCTTGCTAAGTATGTCATTAACGATAAATTTTAGCCTATGTTTGATAAAACTTTTATTTAAATTAGCTGCAATAATTCCCGTAATATTTTACTTTATGAATCCCTTTTTATTAACACTTTACAACAAAGTTGAAAAGTGTTTATGACTTTGTTCATTCTGTCTATCTGTCTGTCTGTCTGTCTGTCTGTCTGTCTGTCTGTCTGTCCGTTAGCACGATAACTGCCGTAAAAATGACTTTATCAAAATGAAATTTTAGTATGTTGTTCAGACGGTCTGTAGGACCTATGGGAATATAAATAAATAATATCACCCAATTAGTTTTTTATTGAACCCGGGTTGAAAAAATGAAATGCATTGAACCCTATGGGACCTAATTTTTCAAACATTTTTTAAGTAAATTTAAAATTCACGAATTGCTTCGAAATTTTTAGAAAATATTCACATTATCCCATAGAATATATAAAAAAAAATTCAGTAAAATATGTTAAGTAGTTTTTTAATTAAAAATTATTTAATATAGGGAAAAAAACAAATTCAATTAAATTCTGACTTTGGGATATCTTCCAGAAAGAAAAGAGAGATATATTATATAATAAATATCTCTCCATTTGTTTAAACGTTTTGCATATGGGAGTGGCTTCACATTTTAAAATAAATTTGGTAGATAACAATTTTTCATTTTTTTAAATTTTATATAACTCTTCATGATAAATTTATTTGATGGCATTTTTAATGCACTTTCCTACGTCCTAGAGAGTTAAAATTTGGTACACAGCTTAAATTTGTTGAACATTTTATTCGACAAAAATTTGATGGATCTTTAAATATAGATCATACATTTTTTTCGAAATGGCCTGAAAATAATCCCCGTTCACTTCTATAAATCATTGTTGTAATATTGTTAAAAATTCTGATGTGGACAGCACATGTCTTTCCCTGCAGACTCATATTCGTTCTTTTTATTTATTTTTTCTATGACGTCATTTGAATTAATTTCAGTTGTTTTCGATGAAGTTTTTAAATATAATAAATTATCGCAGTATTATGATAGTTTTAAAAATATTACCGTGGAATGTATCGCTTTTCAGATATATTTAAACCAGGCAATTTTTATTTCAATGCCGTCATTTGAATGAAGTTCATGTTTTCCAATGAAGGTTTAATTTTTCAAATATAATAAATTAATGTAGTATTATGATAAGTTTTAAAATATTACCGAGGAATGTATTGCATTTTCGACTGTCCTAAATAAAATTGCATTGAAGTTGGAAAGTATTTCATAATCAATGCTTTAAGCATGATTGATCTTTCTTGTTTATTATACCGTAATTATAATTACCGTAATTCTATTTGTAATTTTGACCTCGTTCTGATCCTTAGTTATGCTTGACGATTCGTTCTGGACTCTCTGTGGGTCAAAACTTTACATAATTTTCTAAAAATTCAATATAGCAGTTACTTTTCAAATTTGTCGACATTCATGTTGGTTATTAAACTCTATTTCTTATTGCAATACGCATTTTTATGATTATTTGTTTTTATCTCTTTGTTTTTAAAAGATTAAAATATATACATTGATGTATGCAATTTTCTAATTTTGTAGTTGATATATGTACATTTTGCCTGGCGGGTATGGCCTATATGTAGGCACTTGTTTGAACACTTGTTCGTTTCACTACTTGTTCGTTTTACTTCGCCATTGATAAGGGCATGGCAATAAGGGCATGGCCGAAAGCGTTTTATATATGTGATTGTGTACGTCATAATAAGGCGATTCTAATAAATGACTTAATAACCACTTATTTGGTTGTCTTTGATTTTCAAATTTATTGGTTGATGTGTTTATAAGCCATGCTTATATATAACTTAAGTAAATCATAGAATGTTTTTCGAATTTATTATGATTAATATGGTCAAGGCGCATTTATATTAATTTAATGCAACTGTATTCTTGAATTTATCATATCAAGTAATCTATAAATCACACAAAAAATAAATCAAAAGCTATATTGGATACTACATATATTTAAACAATTCGTAAAATTTCGTAAATTACAGCAACATTTCCAAACTCTACGGAACATTATATCTTTGAATCCGTTTAGTTTCCATTGGTTTACTAGTTTCGAAGATAAAATAAAATATTGAATATGACATGGGTTCTGGAACAACTTCTGGCACAAATTGTGTAGTTGCTCAGACAGTCATGTAACAACTGGCATTTGTATGAAAGTTTGAATAAACCACTTTTGAAGTTTTGCAGAAAACTAGTTTCATAATCTGGTGTACAGACTGATCGGCTGATAGGAAGCCAGAATGCTTAAATGTGTTCCTTTTATAATCAGCAGTCACGTAAAAAGCCAAGATTTTCAATTTGCCCAATACGTGTATTTGATATATGAAAATAATACTTTCTTTCATCAAGGGGGTAAATCTAAATCATAAATAAAGTAAACTGCAGTACAAAAAGGATACCACATATTATGTATACAGATCGTATCATTCCTCACTAATACGGACAGATGAACCACAAGGACTAAAATAACTCCAACAATGAGTTGTGGGGTATACAAAATGAAAGTAAAACACCCATTATTTATAGTATTCCAATAAATGTTATTAAATGTTGATAAAATGTTTCTTTACAGAAGAAAAAAAAACGTCCATGTGTATACAAGCATTGTATATAGGTGAAATCCATGACACCGTAGTTAGAAATACGCTTAATGTCCCCGTGATTCAGCAATTTCTTAAGCATTTATGAAAATAATTACGTCACAGAAAAATAACAAAGAAACAAAGATTTAGATTAAATTCACTTGTCCAAATTATCATTTGTATACAATGAAATATGTTACAAAGCACTAAAGTATTATCAGATACGTAAAAATTAAATTCATTTTCAATTTTTGAGTAAACAATTTTTCTATAATGGCAATATAAAACGATATAGCATTTTTTTTTCATTTTTTACAATAGAAGGATGGACATAAATAAATTTGGATTTACCCATTTATTCTTCGTGTCGGTTATAAGGGAAAACAAATTGCCTGCCACTTCCTATGGATTCGTTAATGAAAACAAATTTTGTGTCCTTTGTTATTCTTAATCACAGCCTTGACAATAAGCGATACAAATAAGAAAGACAAAGCGTAATGCTTTATGATTTTCTTGCGGAATTGTCAAAATAAGTTGCATCTATCACTATTTGACAAAACTTGTATGGACTGTTATCAAATTTTGCTCAAGAAGTCCTCAAATACAGCCGCTAAAAATCTAGAATAATGTACACGATGTCGGGGAATCTTGAAAATATATTGTTACGAAGTGGACTGTAGTGTCCACCATATCAATAAATGTCGAAAAAATATTGTTTCGGCATTTACTCTTGAATCGTGGATGTAGCGTCAGAATACAAACATGAGTCCAAATTTCTGGATAACTAATGCTTTTATTTAAAGTCTGATAAGCTTAAGCAAGAGCAATGCACAGCTCGATAAACATTTTAGAAGATTGCTTATCAACTGTCAGATGCAATAAAAAAGCAATTAAATGCTTTAAACTCTTGATAGGATTTCATTAATTCCATTATCTCGCTTAATCGTTCTTCAATCGTTTTATTTGTCGCGAAACCATGAAAATCACTTATCAGGTTTCCAGAAATGCCACTTCTGATACCAATTTGCTACGACGTATCCTTCGGTATTGCAGGAGCACTCTTAAGATACAAGATTAAATCCAAACTTCTGGATAATTAACAATTGTATTTAAAGCACTAATAAATGTAAAAAAACAATATACAGCGAATAGCTCGACGACTAACTTATAGGATTCAGAAACAACTGTCGACTTCAATAAAACAGAAAATAAATGCTCTACGAATTCACAAAGTAGCTTGTACTATTCTCGAAAACTCGCTAAGTTCTGGAAACCCTGCTTTCACGTAATAGGAATGGCTACCTGTAAATGTGTTTTCTCTCTCTGGGCATCCAATATGTCGAAAAACATTTTATGTATTCGCAAAAGTGTGCAGTTTCTAGATTTTCAATAACAGATAGCGAAGTATGTATGAATGTTCCACGCACAATGATTACTTTCATTAAATTAATATTGAGTGAGCGGCTACGTTTAGCTCTCTACTAAAATTATATTAAAACAAAAATATAATGACTCAAAAATAATAATTATAAACTGCAACTTAATTTAACTAAAAAACAAAATTCAAAGAAAAAAAAGTAAAGTGTTGTTGTTGTCGTCGTGTCCCTAACATTACATTTAAGGAAGAATGTGTGCACTGCTTCTGTTTAGTCTAATGACCCGGGGCAGCCGAAGGTAGGAGTCTGACTTCTGCCCCAAATAAGACATTACAACATCCATGCCCGCAGGCGGGACTCGAACCGCAATCTGGCAGCCGAGCCATCACGAGGAAACGCCTGCCTCTTTGACGGCTCGGCCACCACATCGGCAAATTAAAGTGTAAGAAGGCAAAATGAATAAACATTTAACAATAAATTATTGTTTACGCATTAGCACATCTTAAATTTTCATTCAATTAACGAAATATTTCAAAGTAATAATTTTGATTTAACACATAAATGTATGTAACTTTTAGTTTTAATGAATCCGCACCTCCTTTTATAGACAAAAGGAAGGAGCCAAAGCCTTTACAAACTGCATAGTGCATATACTTATAAAATGCATATGTTCCAACTTCTGATCATCAAAGAGTTAGTTACATGCCATTGATTTAAAAGTACTTGTAAAACGAAAATATTGTTATAGATAACTTTAAAACATACCAATTGTTTCTTGGTGCCAAGTCATTAGCATGGTCCTCATTCGCACCAACATTCAGCTCTCGATATCAACAAACATAAAAAAAAACCCGATCAATTATACCATTATATATATATATATATATATATATATATATATATATATATATATATATATATATATTGTATATATATATATATATATATATTGTATATACATATATATATATTATATATATATATATATATAATATATATATAGTATATATATTTATATATATATATATATATATATATATATATATATATATATATATATATATATTATATATATATATATATATATATATATATATATATATTATATATATATATATATATATATATATATATATATATATATATATATATATATATATATATATATATATATATATATATATATATATATATAATATATATATATATATAGTATATATATATATATATATATATATATATATATATATATATATATATATATATATATATATATACGTATATATATATATTGTATATATATATATATATATATTGTATATACATATATATATATATAAATATATATATATATATATATATATATTGTATATATATATATATATATATTATATATATATATATATATATATTGTATATACATATATACATATATATATATATATATATATTATATATATATATATATATATATTATAAACACTAAATTAACGAAGCCTAGGTATCCTTATAAACAACTCCTATCTGCTATCAAAGAACTACAACAACATTTTGTCATAACTTATGTAGATAAAGCTTCTAATAATTATGCCATCATTTGTAAAAAATATTATGTTTCTCTGTTACAGAATTACTTAAAAGATAATCAAATTTTTAAACCCATTAATAATCAGTCTATCCAAATCAAAACTAAAATGCTAAAATTATATACACAATTAAATATTAATTGTAAGTTTTTTAAATTTCCTTATGTTACTTTGGTTCCTAAATTCCACAAATCACCTCTCAGTTTTAGAACAGTCACTTGTGGACATAATACCTTTACCACTACAGCTAGTAAGTACTTGCTTAACTGTTTAAATCGAATTAATGCATCTCTTAAATTCAGGAATTCAGGATATTTCATTTTGAACAATAGTTTTGATTTAGTTAATCACCTTAGCAAGTTACCACATATTCTTGGTTTCCAAACCTTTGATTTTAAAGACCTATTTAATAATATTGTCATTAAAGATTTACATAAAGTTATTATCTCTCTTTATCATGACTATACATCTTCCAATCATGATGCTTTTAATGTCAAAAATTTTCCTATGCTCTTGCACTTTGTGTTATACAACAATTATATTATCCAAGGTGATAACATTTATTTACAAACATCTGGTGTACCACAAGGTGGCTGTAGTAGTAGTATACTCGCTAACTTATATCTTTATTATTATGAATGTCATTTTAACTCTAATTCATATATTATATATAGATATGTTGACGACTTAATTTGTATTATCATTGATGATTCCTATCCCATTAATATTGATTTTTACCCGTCTAACCTAGAATTAATTCCTAATGAGCCTTGCGTTAGTCAAACTGTTAATTTTTTAGACCTAAATTTAGATACCCTCAATAATCATGTAATCACCAATCTATATGATAAAAAAGATTCTTACAACTTCACTATCATAAAGCTGCTATCATATCAATCTTGTAATTCTATTCAATTGTTTAGAAACATCATTTTAAACCAGCTATTTCGAATACATCGACTTTCTGATCCTCAGTTTCACTTTCTCCACATCAATAAACTTAAACGCATTTGTCAAAACTACCTATATCCGGAAGTATTTGTAAATAATATTATTAATAATTTCAAATATACCACGTAATAATTTTACACATGCATTATTTATCTTTGATTGGTTCACTCATTTTTGAAAATTCACCCATTCTTATCACCTCACTTACCACTTGGCCTGAGTCTAATACTGTTTACTATTTTCGAATGTCTATTTTCCACTTGTCCTGAGTCCTATACTGTTTACTATTTTCGAAAGTCTCCATACTTATTATGTATCGTTCAATTGTATTCATTCCCACTCGCATTGACGAAGTGAGGTGAAATGCTCGCCCACTCGCATTGACGAAGTGAGGTGAAATGCTCAGTCACTAGTTTATCTTACACGTGGTGCTATGCTTTAGATTTCACATTACAGTTCGTGGAGGTATTGTTTTTCAGCTTTGTATAATTCAATTGATTTGTTTTTCTAATTCCACTAGCCAGTAGACAGTTCCAATGGTGTCTATAGTTAAATACTATCGCCATTGTCAGAAACTGGCTATTCTATCGGTTTTAATTCGAATTGTATGGCTGTCCTGATGAGAATGCAATTTCGAACTGACCGCCATTTTTTGTGTGGTTTCGATTGATTGTTCTCTATTCTTGATCTCTTGTCTTGAGCTGATTATTATTGCCTATTCTCATTTTTGCAGAGTTTTATTTTTATTTACTTTTATATACTTTTAATTGTGATTTTTGAATCCTAATATTCTTCTCATCCCCCTTTCCAATGTAGTGATATGTAACCTTCTATCTTTATCCTTAGACTTGGCTTATAGTTACTCATTTGTAACAGATATGCTAGAGATGGGTTTTTTTGTACATACAGTAGTTTATGCATAATTTTCGATTAAAATCCTTCAATTTTTATTTATAAATCCATTATGTTATTAGCTGCTTTGCGCAATATCATGATGAAAGTTTTATATTCTGTATTATTTTGTGTTTTATATTCTGTTTTCTACATACAGACTTCTATTACATCTTTTAATTATACTTTTATATTTATTATTTACTTCTGAATTCAACCATCTATCTTTTGATTTTCATACTTGCAAAAAACTTTTTAAAAAGGTAAAACCTGTTGTAAAGCGGCATTTGCGCTTATTACAGAGTTTATTCTCTTTTTAATTTAATTTTATTTTGTTTATTATTATTATCGCTAACGCATTTCTATTGTTTAACTACGAGCCCATCTATGTCTTACTATGGCCCTCTTTGGATATTGTTTTTATTTATCTAACCCTTTCATTCCTTCTTTTGATTGATTATGGTATGTCTTCACATTTCGCATTATGGAGTATTTTGGTTTGAGTTCTCTCATCGCTTTTATGATTTTTTCTGCGGGTTATTGCTCTTTTTGGTAGATTTCACACTCGATTATTCAATCGTTATATATGTGTGTATAG
Source organism: Amaurobius ferox (assembly GCA_951213105.1). Classification (NCBI taxonomy): domain Eukaryota; kingdom Metazoa; phylum Arthropoda; class Arachnida; order Araneae; family Amaurobiidae; genus Amaurobius; species Amaurobius ferox. Next base: position 116,763,495 of record OX578137.1, on the reverse strand, counting down.
TGCTGACATCTCTCGGCAGGCATTAGAGTTTATTGTGTTTTTGTGTATTTTTTTCTTTTCTGTATCTTTTAGTTAACCCAGACGTCAATATCTTTTATTGCTTATTTTTACATTTTAATCTAGACAAGTATTTCCACTATATGTGGCCCTCTTTTGCCCGCAGTTGTAGGGATTCAGTCAGACACATACGTATTAACAGTTTTGTATATCTTCCATTCCGGATGAATATAATTATTTGTCCACACTTCGCTTATTTATGAATATTTCGTATGAAAATCTCTTTTCTACTATGCTTGTTTTGTTACTCTCCAAAATTTCGATTCAATTCTTATGATATTAGTTAAAATTTGAAATTCGTACCTGACAAAATAGTTTTTGGGGGGGTTTATATTGGGAATTTTAATTAGAATTCGTGATGTAAATTTTCTTCATTACCTAGTGTCCGGTCTATTATTATTATGAATTGGGATAATTATAGATCGACAAACATTGACCAATTAAGTGTTATAGACGATTTGGAAGAATACCATACCTTCTCTCAATCTAAATCATATTCCTTCAATAGATGCAACAATCTTAGGTGCAAAACTTGTCCTTATGCTGACCCATTACAAATTAATAATAATTCCACTTCACAAAAATTCTGTAAAGTTTTTAATTGCATATACAAACTTAATTGTACTATTTGTAACTTATCCTATATTGGCCAAACCAGCAACCCTTTACATCTGAGAATGAATGTCCACAGGGATCATATTAAAAAATTTGACCATAAAGTCTTTAATGATCTCCCTACCAAAAATCAATTTGAATATCAGCACTTTGCTACACACGGATTTAAAAATGTATCCCTTCATATTTTAGATATTAAAATTTCACTCACGGATAGATTAGTATTTGAAAATTATTACATTAAAAAATATAAAACTCTCTTCCCCTATGGCTTAAATCAAATTTATAATAATAATAATGTTGTTAACAATAGCTTTGAATACAATTCTCATAAATCTTCAGTATATAAACATCTTTTTCATTATTCAAAGTCATCATCTCCTAGTAAAAAGCGATATAAGCGTGGCAAAGGAAAAAGTAACTTAAGTAAAACTATTGATTACAAAGGAGATATTTTGAAATTACAATATAATTATTCTCAAACTTTCAATTTTCTACCTGTTAGAACATGGTTATATAAAGTCAGAAAAAGCAAATTAAGTATTGTTTATACTAATTTTTTAAAATTAAAATTAACTCATGAGCATTTTAAACATTTATTTTTTGATTTGCTTCTTTCACGTACACATTTCTTAAATTACCACCTACTCCATTCACCAAATCCACATACTAAAATAGCTTACTGTGTAATCTCTTTTAAACACCCTATTCTTAATTCTCTTAACTTCAATAATTTATTTGCAAAACATAAGCACTTGTTACCAGTAAATGATATCAAAATACAAAAATCATTCAAATATAATTTACCAATTGGTAGAACTATTTACAATTACAATGAAGTTTCTAGGACATTAAACTCCGATGATCTTACATCATGTGTATGCAGCAATCAAAATCTTGCCCCTTTTGTCAACTCCACTCATGGTCACATTATTACTGGGGATCTCAGTATAGTTCAGGATGATATACTTAGGGATATTATGAATAAAGGGTCTAAATTTCGCATTCCATTCTGCCATCACCCTAAACAACTTCTTCAGTCTCTCTCATTTGATTTTGATAAATTCATATATCAACTTGCTTGTTCACATTCTATTCCTATTGCAGCATTCAATCTATGGAAGTATACGACCTTACATCTACTTAAAAATGTTATTATAAACACTAAATTAACGAAGCCTAGGTATCCTTATAAACAACTCCTATCTGCTATCAAAGAACTACAACAACATTTTGTCATAACTTATGTAGATAAAGCTTCTAATAATTATGCCATCATTTGTAAAAAATATTATGTTTCTCTGTTACAGAATTACTTAAAAGATAATCAAATTTTTAAACCCATTAATAATCAGTCTATCCAAATCAAAACTAAAATGCTAAAATTATATACACAATTAAATATTAATTGTAAGTTTTTTAAATTTCCTTATGTTACTTTGGTTCCTAAATTCCACAAATCACCTCTCAGTTTTAGAACAGTCACTTGTGGACATAATACCTTTACCACTACAGCTAGTAAGTACTTGCTTAACTGTTTAAATCGAATTAATGCATCTCTTAAATTCAGGAATTCAGGATATTTCATTTTGAACAATAGTTTTGATTTAGTTAATCACCTTAGCAAGTTACCACATATTCTTGGTTTCCAAACCTTTGATTTTAAAGACCTATTTAATAATATTGTCATTAAAGATTTACATAAAGTTATTATCTCTCTTTATCATGACTATACATCTTCCAATCATGATGCTTTTAATGTCAAAAATTTTCCTATGCTCTTGCACTTTGTGTTATACAACAATTATATTATCCAAGGTGATAACATTTATTTACAAACATCTGGTGTACCACAAGGTGGCTGTAGTAGTAGTATACTCGCTAACTTATATCTTTATTATTATGAATGTCATTTTAACTCTAATTCATATATTATATATAGATATGTTGACGACTTAATTTGTATTATCATTGATGATTCCTATCCCATTAATATTGATTTTTACCCGTCTAACCTAGAATTAATTCCTAATGAGCCTTGCGTTAGTCAAACTGTTAATTTTTTAGACCTAAATTTAGATACCCTCAATAATCATGTAATCACCAATCTATATGATAAAAAAGATTCTTACAACTTCACTATCATAAAGCTGCTATCATATCAATCTTGTAATTCTATTCAATTGTTTAGAAACATCATTTTAAACCAGCTATTTCGAATACATCGACTTTCTGATCCTCAGTTTCACTTTCTCCACATCAATAAACTTAAACGCATTTGTCAAAACTACCTATATCCGGAAGTATTTGTAAATAATATTATTAATAATTTCAAATATACCACGTAATAATTTTACACATGCATTATTTATCTTTGATTGGTTCACTCATTTTTGAAAATTCACCCATTCTTATCACCTCACTTACCACTTGGCCTGAGTCTAATACTGTTTACTATTTTCGAATGTCTATTTTCCACTTGTCCTGAGTCCTATACTGTTTACTATTTTCGAAAGTCTCCATACTTATTATGTATCGTTCAATTGTATTCATTCCCACTCGCATTGACGAAGTGAGGTGAAATGCTCGCCCACTCGCATTGACGAAGTGAGGTGAAATGCTCAGTCACTAGTTTATCTTACACGTGGTGCTATGCTTTAGATTTCACATTACAGTTCGTGGAGGTATTGTTTTTCAGCTTTGTATAATTCAATTGATTTGTTTTTCTAATTCCACTAGCCAGTAGACAGTTCCAATGGTGTCTATAGTTAAATACTATCGCCATTGTCAGAAACTGGCTATTCTATCGGTTTTAATTCGAATTGTATGGCTGTCCTGATGAGAATGCAATTTCGAACTGACCGCCATTTTTTGTGTGGTTTCGATTGATTGTTCTCTATTCTTGATCTCTTGTCTTGAGCTGATTATTATTGCCTATTCTCATTTTTGCAGAGTTTTATTTTTATTTACTTTTATATACTTTTAATTGTGATTTTTGAATCCTAATATTCTTCTCATCCCCCTCTCCAATGTAGTGATATGTAACCTTCTATCTTTATCCTTAGACTTGGCTTATAGTTACTCATTTGTAACAGATATGCTAGAGATGGGTTTTTTTGTACATACAGTAGTTTATGCATAATTTTCGATTAAAATCCTTCAATTTTTATATATATATATATATATATATATATATATATATACGTATATATATATATTGTATATATATATATATATATATATATATTGTATATACATATATATATATATATTGTATATATATATATATATATATTGTATATATATATATATATATATATATATATATGTATATATATATATATATATATATATGTGTGTGTGTGTGTGTGTCATGAAAACGTATCATACAAATTGTACATGAAAAGAAACAAGACATAAAAGCGCAATGCTGCTCATTAATGTCGAGTATGATAGAATAGAAACATCTACAATTAAAATATCATAAAGGAGGGGAAAAGCCAACAGGGAAAATCGAAAAGGCGTAGGTGGATTGTTACCCTAGTTCCCGGTTATAGTCGACTTTTACTCCATAGGAAACACTCCAGGAGCCGAAAATTACCTGTGGCCATTTTCCAGAAAAACGTCAAAGCAAAAGACGTACACGCAAAAAGAACAAGGAACCGAAAGACATAAATCCAGATTTTCCTAAGACAGGATATAACTATTAAAACCACAAAATCAAACCATCATCATACAAGTATAACAACTGAACAACCCAGTTCCTGCAGTATGAAGAGAAAAGAGAGAGAAGTGTAAAAGGATCTGAAATGTTGAATCATCTGAAAAAATGAATCATCTGAAATGTTGCCCTTTATAACTCGAATCAAATATGTTGCCAAAATCGCTTTTAAAAGCATTGTTAGATTTATTGTGAAAGGTATTATAATAATGCCGAAGGAATAGGTCTGTTTGATAGCTTCCTTGATAAAAATTGCATCACTAATTATACGATCCTTATTATACATATGCATGCGAGCATTACGTATGTAGTGATTCACTACAATATTTCGAAAAACCGTATGACTTAAATTAGACATCTGTCCTAAGGTAACTCACCTCATTTAGGACACACCCAATTAGAGCGCGAAGAAGAAAAGACCGTGTGTATATATAAAACAATAATTTATTTACACTATATAAATATTTACATGACATTGATTCAAAGTATTTAAAACACCACTTCCCATATTCAAAATGGAATGTATACCAAATTAAGGTAAACAAAACGAAAGTGTATATAGTCTCACAGACTAAAATTGAAAAGATGGTAATTAAAAATTAAGCTTAAAACATCCCTATGAAATATTTAAAAATCCTTAACCCGGAGAGAGGTGTCGAACAAATTCAAAATATGCAAAAAGTCCCAATTGGGTAACTCACCAACTTCACTGGCCGAGTTGCGGTCATTTCATCCTTCATGGATCCAAACGCGCTTAAAAAGGGGGTTACTTCTAGCCCTTCAGTCCGAGAACATTCTCCTCGCTCCTTTTTTCAAATTTCTGAAAACTCTTTCTCTCCAAGATTTTAAAACACGCCCCTGAGGCGCACACAACTATCTCATTGGATTCTGGGTTTTAACCCCTTGGCCAAAAAGCATCGCCATTGGCTTTAGGCCTTCCAGAAACAAAAAACCCGTTCTCAAGCCCCTGCGAAACTGATATGCTTTCGGCCCCTAATTCAAAACAGGCCGCCAGACCTATGATCCGTCCGTAAACGGACGAACGTTAAATCTTTAGGTGAAAATTATATCTAAAGAAAACCAACCGACGTCCTGTCTTCTATTCCGAGTGCAGCTGGCCAAACGAAAGGCTGACCCCCAAAATAATTAAGTAAACTCTTGTTCGCACTCCCGAAATATTGGATGATGGGTTTACCATGCGACAATATACCTCCATTTCCCCATTAAAAAAAATTAAAATTTCAAAATTTAAAAAATTTAAAAATTTTACCATAAAAAACATTAAGCAAATTAAAATATGCCGGAGCGCAATACGCCTTCCCAAAATTACCTCCATTCCCCCATTAAAACATCAAAAATCCAAAAATTTAAAAATTTAAAAAAATCAAAATTTAAAAAAAAACAATTTTACAATCAATACCATAAAGAAAATCAAAATGGGCTGGAGCGTAATCTGCTTTCCTTCCAGCGACACAGAAACAACCTCTGAAAACAGAAGTTTCCTCCTGTATAATAAAACACATAGTAAAACATCATATTGCACAAAAAAAAAAAAATAAACAAATTGTCAATATAAACACAATAAAATAAAATGAAAATATAAAACAAACATGGTGAATAAAAATATAAAACAAAATGGTGAATTCCACAAAACAGAGAGTCCGTTGTTTGTGTTGCACTAGGCTGTAAAAGTCACTCAAACTAAATTACTTTTCTCACTGATCATGTTTTTTTTTGTTCTCCAAAAGCTTTTTTTGCAAATTGTCCACTATAAAGCAAAAACAATGGGATCAAGCATCCCTGAAAATTGTTCACTACGTGGTATATTCTGTTGTCCACATCTTCATTTGAAACTTTTCAAAGTACCTGCATACGTTCATAATTTATGATAAGTGTTTATGGAAATTTATCACTGTGGAGAAAGTTTATCACCACAAGTTGTTATTGATTGACAGCATTGATGAGGAGTGTCTATTCTGTGCAAACCCCATAAACACATAGTAAATTATTGAACACAATGTCCGATGTCTGCCCGAATGAAAACACAATGATTGGAATCTGCAACCGTTTGCGCTGTATACTAGTAAACACAAAGTTTGATGTGTGCCAGCGATAAAAATAACTGGAATCTGGAACTGTTTGTCTTGTAGAAAACTGGAACGTTGAAATGTATGCATTGTAAAAAGAGTAGAGCAGAAAACCATCTGTACGGTAGAAATCACAGGAAAGTGTAATTGCCTGTTCTGTGTACAATGTCTGGCACTTGTAAATTGCTTATAACGAAAAGCATGTCTGATGCTAGAAATGTTTATACGCCTTGTACTTAACTTTAACTGAAAAAAAAACTGATGCAACATGCTCTATAATGGCAAGGATTGCTACCCATTGTGTAGCACTTTTCTATCTGCTTTTGACCCTTGACCATTGTGACAGTATTGAAAATTCGCTACTGAAGAGAATTGTAGTCACCCCGTACACAGTCGGACACAGTTCTTTCGCGTTGTCTCGTGCACTTGTGCATACCGTACGTAGAAGACAAAAACACCGGTGGAATCTTCTGCACCCCGTCCGTAGAGGAAAATCAACATAGTAATTGGCTCTGTTCTGATCTGTACGACATATTACAATGCCGTATTCAGCCCTCTTCTCTTCTTACTTTCGAAGGGAAAATTTACCCTAGTGCTAATATTTTGTTTCATCAAGCAAAATCATCTTATTCACTTATTTCCACACTTCCTTTATTTTCTTTACAAAAGGGTTTTAACACACTTTTTATTAATACTTTCACAACTTTATGCATTACACCTTATTTTCCTTAAATTAGTCTTATGCTACACCTTAAAATATAAATTTTCCCTTTTTATAAAATTGAAATACCATTCACCTTCATTTTATCTTATCAATTTCATATATCATGAAATTACCACTATAATTCTAACCATACTATATCCTAGCATATTATTTACTGCAAAATACATATTTAACCATGACAATTTATGTAGGTAAAGCGATAACACCCTAACAACAAAACCAAAACACAAGAGAAAACACCATATATTTTTCTTTTCTCTCTTTTTTTTTTGAAACACTACTTAAAGAAATGCTAAATTAGTGATATTATTATCCAACTGCATTCTCCCACAACTACATTTTATAACTTTTTATATTCCAATACTATGTTAGCGATCAACATACCCGAAGGAAAAAAAATATCAAATCTCACCTTTCTTTCCTAAACTACCCATAGAAACTAAAAAAAAAAAATATCTCCTTGCGTTCAGGAAATATGCTGGAAACTGTCACATACTCTACTACGTGTAACGATTTAAGAAAATTGTTTTATCCTTAAATTGATTCCCTTTTGAGCCCCGTCGTTATCTGATAAACATATCAATTTTCTATTCCGAATTATTTATTCAATTATGTGTGTTTAAACAAAAGTAAAATATAAGTGAATGTAGGAAAGTACCCTTTACAGACGATAAAAAATTATTGAATAAAAAGTTAAGCGATACAAAAAAAGAATGGATATACTTTTTATTTATTTATTTATTTATTTTTTAAATAAATCCTTTCAACGTTATATGTCATCAGAAGATGAAAGAGACCCTTCGTTCATCACTCAAACAGTCTGATCCAATTCCCAATGTATAGAAATATACTCTTTAATCCCAAACATCACACAAATCTGCCCGCAGAAAAATAAGTGCCTAAGGTCAAATTATATATCCTACCAACTATTGTTAAAAGGCTTATTTATTTATTTATTTATTAAACTTAAAAATTTACTATTTTTGTTGTTTGTTCTTTGTCTGTTAACTCTGTCACTTTATTAGAATTCCCTTGTAAACAAAAGTTTGTTTAGTAATTAAAATTTTGTTTCCATTTCGGTTACAAATTGAATTAGTATAATGTCTATTTATTTTCATTATTTATTACTATTTTTTTTATAATTACCTTTTAGCGAAAAATAATATACTTATTATTTTATGTATTTTAATTCCCAATAACCTAACTAACTCTCTCCAGCTGCAACATCAAAGCAATGACACTCTATTACCCACTGATAACTTAAGCTTACTCTGCCCAAAAGACCGGAATCTTTCTACATGGATATGTGTCATTCACACCTCTTTGAAATTTATGATCTCCTCGATTATCTTCTCCAATATCCCGTAAAATATATCTGCTAAAACCAACCCTCCTTTCTTTGCAAACATTCCGTGTGTGTTGCTCTTTCTCTGTGAAAATGACTCTTTTTGGAGTGTGAAAGAAACCCCCCATCGCGACGTATCAAATTTCAACCTTGTGGTCAAAGAGAACAATGTTGCCCCCTCTGAAAAAATTTGTGTTGAAAACGAGGATGACAAAGTTAGAACTCGCAATTGGGGCATGAACGAACACTTTGGAGACCCTAGTGTTTGCCATAAAATAGAAACCTCATTGTTAAACTGAGATAAAAATTGAAAAGAAATTCTGTTGCCTTTAAAAATTCGATTATCTAAACAACTCACATTCCAAATTTTATTTTCAGAACCATATGTAAAAATTTTGTAAACTCGCACACATAACATATAAAAGTTTATTATTATCTCACTTTACTTCTAATTTCAGCCAAAAAAAATTGTTCTAAAACTAAAAACTCATTCAAATGCGTATTAATTAAATAACCTTCGCGACCCAAAATATAAAATGTCAAAAATGAAAATTTGTCCCAAAAATACTATACCCAAATTTTTTTTTAACTGAATACGACAAAACCACCCAAAATATTTAGTATTCTGTGTATATCGCCCTAGGAGTTCGTCTGAAAGAACAATTTTTATTAGAGCGAGAAAAAGTCACTTGTTGGTGTGTATCGGTCGGAGTAGGTAATAATGGCGATTTCAAACTAGATGTATGTGTGTGTTTGTCCGCTGTATCCGAGATGCTAGTGGGCGTATTTACATTTGAGGGTAAATTTCTGTGTGCCTCCTGGTCCCATAGACAAAATAGAGTTTCGGATTCTCCGCTCGCCTCTTGTTTTTTTGAAAGCAACGGAATACTCTGTGACTCTTCAGTTGTCTGCTAGTTATTTTCGATTTCATCAATTTTTAAATGATCCCGCCTTCCATAAAACGTAAGCGATTTATGTGTGCCCTAAAGGTCTTGGAATAAAGCATATTTATCTGTTTTATGTCATAAATAAATCTGTTTATTTTTTTTTTACAACTCTGTAAGGTCCCAGCCATTTAGACTTTTTTAAAGATTTCACGTGATTTTTCAAAAATACTTTTGATCAAATTTTGAGATACCCAACAAAATATACATAATCAAAAACATACACAAAATTTAAGAAATATACAAACAGATTAATACCAAAAAAATTTTCAAACCATATCGTGGACTGAAAGTGTTTACCTCACAAAATCAAAACTGCTATACATTTCCTCTCGATATACACAAAAAATCATTATCCAAACACAGTTATTGAATATATTCTCATGGGAAAATTAAACCTCTTTTTATCTCTACTTAAATTTGGAATAAACATTCTATCTAAATTATTTCAAATAGACTCAAGAAAAGATCTTTTTTTCTTTTTGTACTTAAAACAGCATCTATCTAATTTCGCTTCCAAAAAATTTCTTGATGTTACCATTTTCCCCAAAAGATCCTTAAATTCCAAAAAAATTCTTAAAAATTCTCCATTTACATGTAAAATGCAATCAATGACATATATAAAAAAACCAAAATATATTCACATACTACTCACAAATTTAATTTCCTTGTATTTTAGCAATATAACATTAAAATAGCACATATTTTCATGGCAAATGAAACAGTTTCTACCTTTATCCAAGGCTTAAAATATTTTTTCTAAATTTTTCATTAGCTTACAAATTTCTTCCACATTTTTCGTGTTAAAATTTATTTATTATTAGGGAAAAGAAAAATTTTTATTGCAGGTATTGACATTTACTATTTGCTTTATTAATTCATTTTTACCATCTTTCCAAACAAAATTTTCCTTGGTTAGTGAACCAAACATAATTCTTATCCTGGTCGTTGGAGCCAAATTATTTTGTCCTAAGGTAACTTACCTTTTTTAGGACTCGCCCAATTAGCGCGCGAAGAAGAAAAAGGCCGTGTGTATATATAAAACAATAATTTATTTACACTATATAAGTATTTACATGACATTGATTCAAAGTATTTAAAACACCACTTCCCATATTCAAAATGGAAAGTATACCAAATTAAGGTAAACAAAACGAAAGTGTATATAGTCCCACAGACTGAAATTGAAAAGATGGTAATTAAAAATTAAGCTTTACGCATCCCTATGAAATATTTAAAAATCCTTAACCCGGAGAGAGATGTCGAACAAATACAAAATAGGCAAAAAGTCCCAATTGGGTAACTCACTAACTTCACTGGCCGAGTGACGGTCATTTCATCCTTCATGGATCCAAACGCGCTTAAAAAGGGGGACTACTTCTAGCCCTTCAGTCCGAGAACATTCTCCTCGCTCCTTTTTTCAAATTTCTGAAAACTCTCTCTCTCCAATATTTTAAAACACGCCCCTGAGGCGCACACAACTATCTCATTGGATTCTGGGTCTTAACCCCTTGACCAAAAAGCATCGCCATTGGCTTTAGGCCTTCCAGAAACAAAAAACTCCTTCTCAAGCCCCTGCGAAACTGATATGCTTTCGGCCCCTAATTCAAAACAGGCCGCCAGACCTATGATCCGTCCGTAAACGGACAAACGTTAAATCTTTCGGTGAAAATGATATCTAAAGAAAACCAACCGACATCCTGTCTTCTATTCCGAGTGCAGCTGGCCAAACGAATGGCTGACCCTCAAAATAATTAAGTAAACTCTAGGTCGCACTCCCGAAATATTAGATCATGGGTTTACCATGTGACAACTCCAATTGATAATGCAATTAATGTTAATCTTGAATTGCCGTCGTTTATTATAAATTTTCCTATACAAGGGTTTTCCTTCTGCAAAATGAATATTGATATCCAGATAATTAATATCTTCAGACGTTGTTGCAGGTGTTTCGATTAAATCTAAATTCGATGGATAAAAATCGAGATTGAAGTTGATAGTGGTTTTATGATGTGCCAGACGGACGTCGTCAATATATCTAAAATATGGTAACTCATTTAATATATGAGTACCAACTTCATAGTGATGGAGGTATAGATCAGCTAACAACGAGGAGCAACCTCCCTCCATAGGTACTCCTTTCACTTGCTTATATAAATTCATACCATTAAATAATATATTTTCATACAACACAATATCCAAGATAGCTTTGAATTTGTGTAATGGCATCGATTTGTGCATTTGATATTGATTATGCATTTCTATAATAATTTCGTATAGATCTTTAAGATTAATGGTATTGTCATGTCGCATTTCTGCGCCATGAGCCTTTTCGTATTTTCGAGGAGAGAAATATCCTTTTTCCTTCCGTGCCTGTGTTGTATTTTTGGCTAAGACTTGTTTGTATTGAATTCTCACTGAAAAGCGAGTTTGGTCGAGAATTCGTTGAGAATGTCTAGGATTTGTGTCTGGCTGAGATGCGTGACGTGTGATCGGCTGTTGCGAAGGAGAGCGCGCCTGTCCAATCAGGAAGAGGCGCAAGGAGAAATGTTCGGCGGTTGCCTTGTGAGACAGATTCGAGCTGGAGAATTTGTTGAAGTTGGACGCACGGTGAAATTTTTGTCTTATAAAAAGACAAAGGGTTTTGGCCAAAATGGCTAAGCTGGCGGAGTTGGGCTTTTGTTTCTAAGGGAAACCGCCCTGCCCTTCTGGAGCTGAATGGAGAAGAACCTGGAAAAGTTTCGGCAATTTATTTTCATCTTTTCTAAAATTATTTTTCTTTATTCCAGGAGTCCTGTTTCGGTTGCTGGAGGTGAACATTCTTTCGCGGAGGTCAGGCTACTTGCCATATTTGAATGATCTCCTGTTATCTAAATTTTGGACTGTTTTCCTCGGCAATCCACTTTTGGAAACGCTTTGATTCTACCTCAGACCGTGTTATCCTGAATAGGACTTTCTTCGTATTGTAAAATTACTCTACCGCTCAGGTAAAATTTCTTTTTCGGAACAAGAAGTTCCGTTGCATCACAGGCACAATGAATACAATTTAATTGATTATAATTGGCTCAGAATTGAAATAACTTTATGTTTGATTTGAATTTCATGATTAAAGAAATCATATATTTGTTGAATACATTTAAAGATTGTTTGCTATATATTTTTGAACAGAGCATAAAGTAAAAATGTTTCTATTGATAAGTGAAGCTCTGAAGTCTCTGATTGATAATTTGAAAAGATAAATACATATATTCACTTTTGAAAAATCTAAAAATAAATTATTATTTTGTGTGATAAATGAGCCTGTGTTTTTTGTGTATGCCTTCATGTTTACTCACTGTACATCATTTAGGATTTAATTCTCCTAAACTGGGAACCTCTTTTAAAACTGAACCTGGAGTAAAATTTGGTAATTTTGTTGTGGGAAAAAATGTTAATTACAGTTCCTTTTGGTTTGCTAATTTTACGATCACTGGCCTGTGTGTAGTGGAATCAATACATGCATTTTGGTACTGAAACCGCTACCACAGTATTAAACAGATCTTGAAAATCAAAACTCCTATAAATCAAGTTTGTGGGGGTGTTTTTGCAAATTCTTTAGCACATCTCCACTATTTTTTATCATGACAGATCCATTTTTCATTATTTGAGTCATAATGGGTTTTAAAATTGAAATAAGTTTCGTATTGGCTGTTGTAGTATAGGCTTTATATGCTATCGTGACTGGGCGAAACTTTACGGTTGTTTTGTGAAGTTTTGGTATCATAACCAAAAAAGGGTATCTAATGTGATTGAGATTGATACCGATACATTTATGTAAAGCCCTGATTCGATTTTCGAGTTTTTTACGATTCGTTTTTAACATAACATACATATCTTCGTTATTATAACTGGTGTTGAAGCGTTCGATGTAGTATGTTATACAAGTAAAAGTAAAATTTGAAGATACCTTGTCGGTATTTGTAATTGCAAACTCCTTCCATATCTTCTCCAAGATGTGTCTGTTCAACTTGTAATTCTCGTGTTGTCCATGTGATTGATGATAATAACAATTAAAATTTGACATGATGTGATCTCGCCATTTGTCGAAAGATGTTAAATGCATGCTATATCGCACTGCCATTTTATAGATAAAATCACTCAATTCATTATAAAATTTCATTTCGATCATTTTAAAATCCTGTAGATGATATTTCGTTCCTAATTTCATTACGTCCCGCAGATCCATATTTGTGATTACGATCAAATTACCTGTTACTATATCACCTAGATCTTTATCGACCAAGGTGCTGGATGTATATTGACATGGCGTATTACTATAAAGATGCAGATTTTTACCAATTTTATTATAGTTAAAAACTTTACGCCCAATAGGAATAAAATACCTATGAGATATAGAGACCATCGTATTAGAGATGGGAAAATGCAAATTATGACTTTTTAAAATTCTTTTAAAAGGGATATCATCAAAAGCCTTATTACTAAAGGTTGCTATAAAGAATTCTTTATTGTTAGGTTTTTTGGTTTCCAAATTCAAGTTGATGTTATAACCTGCTGCTCTCAATTTTATCATATCGAAAAAATTAGCGTAATTGTTGATGATAATATCAGATTTATAATGCTGTGTATCTTCGAAATGTATTTTACTGTAGTAGGCCCAAATGCGTTTGACATATCGTTTACGAATGCCAAAAACAGTATTTTTGATCCAATTGGCCTTAATTTCTTGTAAGTTGTAAATTTGCTTGATTAAGAGCACCTATTTTTACAAGAGTATTAAGATAAGATGTTCCAGTTGTACCTTTTCCTTGATGATGTCTTGTAAGAGTATATCCCAGTTTATGAGTCGCGTATGATTGTGCTCGTCAATTTTTGCATGATTCCAAATCATGAACATCTTTATAAAAGATGAAATTAAGCCCATAAGGATAAGTAGTTCCAAATTGTCTAATGTCTATTTTTACAAGAGTATTAAAATCACGAAAATATAATGGGATTAATTTATGGATTGTTTTATTTATAACCAGCACCATATAGAATAGAATGTCGTTCAGTCCCTTTAGTCCTAATGAAAACAAAAATCTTCGTTTCTACTTATACTTTCCATATTTTCTGTCAACAGTATGTGACAAAGTACCTACAGAATTTCAGCGATGTCGCGAATGTATTTTTCCATTAATCTGTGTTGTTCCAAAGGCATCATATGATATTCATTTAAAGTTATTAATGTTGATTGTTCTAGTATTTTGTCTTATGTAATCGATCTACATGGGATTAGAGTACAAATATAAAATTAGCCAAATTGCAACTAGAACAACTTTAAATACAAACAACTGTTCTATATAGAGCAACTGTTATTTAAACATCCTTCCTCAATTTCTCTAAAGGACAAACCAGCAGACTATCAATTTTGCATATAGAATAATTGGAGAAAATAATCGACATCAAATTCTCGTACCACAAAATGCATTCCAATCTGTGCAGCATATTCTACTCACAAATATTATTGTGAACAGAATAATATTCAAAAGGCTATTTTATACAATTCGGTTTTCAATCATGGAAATGTAATGAAATTAATTATTCGATTTTGTTATATTTATTACATGCAATAGATGAAACAAAATGTATTTCATCTTCCGCAGGTTCGCTAATGAAAACAAACACCTTCGTTTCCACTTGCATTTTTCCATTTTCTATCTTGACAATATGTGACAAGAGTGAGGACGAAAATGTGTTTATGTATTTCATATTTCCTCTACACAAAGAATAGTTTCTGTATCTCAAAGTAATCTGCAGACTTCCAGCGCTATCGTAAAAGTATTTTTCCCATCAGTCTGTAGTATTGTGAAGGTATCAGATGTCATTTATTTAAAGTTATTAATAATGCATTGTTCGAGTATTTCGGTTCAGGCAATTGTTCCGCATGGGATTAGAATATAAATATATAAAAGTAATAGTATATCTTATAAATATCAAGAAGATTTGATTTATTTAGAAGGTTTAAATTGAATACGTTGAAATATTTAGGATCATGCATCTAAAAATAATACACACAGGGTTGCACACACATAAAAAAATCTGATGTGGGCAACACATGACTTTCCTTATATAATGTAATGAATTTGCTAGTTTTACAGAAAAAAAATAGGTTTTTCTTATAGTAGATACTAATATTCTTTCCAAGATATTGAATTTTCGACAATTAATCGTCATTTTCATTGATTTAGCGTCATTTTTATCCATTTGGCGAGATTTTCGTTAATTTGGCAACATTTCAAAAAAGTCGCCAAGTTGGCGACATTCCGCCAAATTCGTCTCCAAAATCTCGCCAAGCGTTATGTACTAAGAAATAAGTTATTCTTACAGCAGATAAATAAATGACTATTGGCGTTCAAATACAAAAGTATTATTCAAAGTATCTTTTTTCATGAATGGAACGAGATAGATCCACGAGAATGATGTCACTCAATTTATCGCATGGTATTACATATGAAAAGTGAACATGTTTCTCAATAGGAAATATTTTTATTTTATTTTATATGACTTTTTGATATTTTTTTTTAAATGTACAATATCTCGAGAACGGTTCATGTTAGCGTTCTAAATTCTATGCCAATCGTTTTCTAATGAAAAATTACATAAGAAATGTCTATTTGTGTAACTTTATTAGTGGTTTTGATTTTTTAACGATTTTTTCAAAATTTCATTTGAAAATTTAGGGGGGTTCTGAACATTCGATTGCGTATAAAAACAATAGGCTTCCAGTGTTTACGGATTGTGATTTTTGTACCAAATTTCGTTCGAATCAGTCCATTCGTTCGTCGGTTATCGTCTCCACAGACCCACTGACACGCACACACACACACACACTCACACACATACATACATACACACACACACACACACACACACAGACATCACTTCAAAAATGCTTGATTCGTGATCAGGGATGCTTGAAACGTGCTCTCCCGTCGAAAACTGAAATTCGAATTTTCGACCCCGTCACAATACTTTCCTTATACATTATGTATATAAGGAAAGTAATAATGTTACGAATGGCTAAACTATATTTAAGGGGGTTTGGTACCTAAAAAATCCCGAAAAATCTCAACTTTTATATTTAAAACAAAATTCATAATTTTCTGATTCCAATGACACCAAATTGATCTTGCTAGTTCAAGTAGAACCGATTATATTGCAATGCTAAAAATTGAACTACTGAAGTTGTCACCAGTAACTTTTAAACTTTAATATTTTTTTTTCAAAGACGTGATTTTTGATATTTTTATAAATTTAAATTGATATAAGTCAAATTCTACTTCACCGATATGAATGAAATTTGGAAAAGTTGTTATATATATACTTTTCTTCAATTTGTCTTCAGCAATTTCTGAAATATGTGTTTGTTTGTTTTATTATGAATTTCGAAAACAATATTTGTGCTGTAAAATTACGTTTTTTTACATTATTTTTCATTAAATTTTTCCTGATTCATATTTATAAAACCTGTGATAACAATTTATTACTTTCCTTATATACATAATGTATAAGGAAAGTATTGTGACGGGGTCGAAAATTCGAATTCCAGTTTTCGACGGGAGAGCACGTTTCAAGCATCCCTGATCACGAATCAAACATTTTTGAAGTGATGTCTCTGTGTGTGTGTGTGTGTGTGTCCGTGAGTCTGTGGAGACGATAACTGACGAACGAATGGACCGATTCGAACCAAACTTGGTACAAGAATCACAATCCGTAAACACTGGAAGCCTATTGTTTTTATACGCAATCGAATGTTCAGAACCCCCCTAAATGTTCAAATGAAATTTTGAAAAAATCGTCAAAAAATTAAAACCACTAATATAGTTACGCAAAACGACATTTCTTATGTAATTTTTCATTATGAAACGATTGACATAAATTTTAGAACGCTAATATGAACCGTTCTCGAGCTATTGCACATTTTTCAAAAACATTATCAAAAAGTCATATAAAATAAAAAAAATATTTCCTTTTGGGAAACGTGTTCAGTTTTTATATGTAATACCATGTGTTGGAGCCCGTAAGTATGTATGAAAGACGCCAAGTGTTCTTGTTTGGCGAGCGCCAAGCAGCGGGTTGCTGGTTTTGAAAAAGCGAAATTGGAGTTTTTGGAATAAAACTTGTGGCGTTAGGTGACACGAGAAATTGGCTCGTTGTTCTCGGTTGTTAATATAGATTGTTTGTAATAAAGGTATGGATAAGTATTACTGAAGTTCTTCTTTTATAGAAATACAGTCCACTACTCATTTAGAAAGGCTCTATTTAGGTATGTTTAATTCATCCTACATTTGTGGTCCGTCGAGCCGGAGATACTTATGGAATCGTAATACTTTCCGTACAAAATCGTCAAGCACATTGGTGTTGTTTTTATAGTTTAGATTGATATTCATTTGTAGCTAAGATGTCAGAAATAACAATTTTGAATCGAAAACGCGGAAATATCAAAGGGCAAATCACAAAATTTGCAGCTGCCCTAGTCTCCGATGAAAAGAATGAAGCGGTGATTAGTGCCCGGTTGGAAGCTTTAGAACGCTTGCAAATAAAATTTGAAGCCTTAAAACTGGATTATTACTCAAATGTTCAAGAAGAACATCTTGAAGAAATTGAAGGCCAACTGTCAGAAGTCGATGAGGAACTGCAGAATTTGGAGGTGAGTTTGAAAACTTCCTTACATCAATTTAAGATAGCTAGTACACTCTCTGTTGTTCCGAACACTAGTGTTCCCATTAGTAATGATTTTGCTGGAACTATATCCGTAAAATTGCCCGAAATTCCACTGCCAATATTTTCTGGCAAATATGAAGAGTGGAGTTGCTTCAAATCCCAATTTAAGAGCTTAATTGAAGATAATCCAAAATTAACGGACAATCAAAAAATTTATTATTTGCATGCAGCTTTGAAGTGGGAAGCAAAGCATATCGAAACTGTCGATGATACGTACAGTTCTCTGTTTCAAGCACTTGAAAATAGGTACGAAAATAAAAGAGCAATCGTGGATACGCATATCAAAGGCATCATTAATTACGAAAAATTGACACAAGAATCAGCTAGAGATTTGCGCAAATTACTAGACTGTGTTAATAAGAATTTGAGAGCATTGAAGAGCTTAAAATTTGATCGAGATATTCTTTCGGATGCCTTACTTATCAATATACTTCTTCAAAAATTAGATCGCGAAAGTCGGAAACAATTCGAACTAACTTTGAAAACTAATGAGGTTCCTGTTTTTGAAGAATTCATAGATTTTCTTGAGAAAAGATGTCAAGTTTTAGACAGTATCAATCGTAACATTTCGAATAAACCTAAAATGATCAATTATGATCAAGGAAATAAATCCAGAAGTTTGATGGTGAAATCTAGTAGTAATAATACCCCAGAATGCATTTTGTGTAAATACTCTCATTCATTACATAAATGTGAAATGTTTCTGAAACTTTCCCCTCAAGAAAGATACGAAATAGTTAGAAAAAATAAATTATGTTTGAATTGCTTTGGATACCATAAAGTGGCGGTTTGCCGATCTCAATTTGTGTGCAACACTTGTAAATCTAAACACCATTCATTATTGCATAAAACAGATGTAAAGTTAATGAAACCTACTACTCTCCCCACTTCGTTTGAGAGGAATCAGAATTCCGATGCTGGGAACTCGAATCAAGTAAACATTGGCGGCGATGAGTCGGCACGAATATTAACGTCTTGTTTTGTAACGGAGAAAAAGAAAATAATTCTAGCAACGGCAGTTATTTATATTAGAGATGGAAGGGGTAATTACGTAAAAGGAAAAGGTATTCTTGACTCTGGGAGCCAAATTAATTGCATAAGCTCTGATTTCGCAAATGCACTTGGTTTACGAAAGGAAAGAATAAATATCCCAGTCACAGGGTTAACAGATTGCTTGATAAATGTAAAAAGAAAAACAAGTACGAGTATTTCGAATTCGAATGGATCATTTTCTGCAACGATTGACCTTTTAATTATCCCTAAAATTACAGAGATGATGCCTGCTACATATTTGGATACGAAAGAGTTAAAAATTCCACCGAATATAACACTAGCTGACCCAAGGTTCTTCGAACCGGGGAAGGTGGATTTATTGATTGGTGCAGAGCTATTTTTTGAAATTTTAAAGAGTAACAAAATTCGTTCCACTCAGTCCGTTATATTCCAAGATACTGTTTTTGGTTACGTAATAAGTGGAGCCGTGGAAGGTAGAGTTGAGAAAAGACAACACTGTGGGTTGGTCTCTCAGATAAATAAGTTAGAAGATATCGTACAAAGGTTTTGGGAAATAGAAACAGTTTCAGATCCTCCTTGTTCAAAAAATAAAGAAGAGTTACATTGCGAAGAACATTTTTTAAAAACTCATAGTAGAGATGTAACAGGGAGATATACAGTGAGTCTTCCTATCAAAGAAAATGCGGAACTTGGCAGTTCTATACAATCCGCTAGAAAAAGGTTGAATAGTTTATGGTATCGATTGGATAAAAACCCTGAATTAGCGGTCCTTTACAGTAACTTTATGAATGAATATGAGAGGCTAGGACACATGCGTGAAGTAAGGGAGACGATTACAGAAGACTCTATCTATGTTATGCCCCATCACGGGATTTACAAGGCTGATAGTAGTACCACAAAATTGCACGTCGTTTTCGATGCTTCAGCACCTTCCACTACTGGAAGTTCCCTGAACAACTGCTTGTACAAGGGAGGGGTAGTTCAAGAGGACCTGTTCTCTATACTATTGCGATTTCGGAAGCATAAATTTGCCTTTACGGCAGACGTAAAGAAAATGTATAGACAGATTTGGATTCATCCCAAACAGCGGCACTTGCAATGCATTCTTTGGAAAAGAGGCTTTACTGAGGAAACGCAATTGTTTGAACTGCTAACTGTGACTTATGGTACTGCGTGTGCACCATTTTTGGCCACTCGAGTCTTGAAACAATTAGCTATAGATGAAAGAGACAATTATCCATTAGCATCTGCGGCTGCTTTAACTGACTTTTACGTCGATGATATTTTGTCTGGAGCTGATAATCTTGGTACAGCTACTGAATTACAACAACAGTTAATTGCAATGTTAAAGTCTGGAGGAATGGACTTGCACAAATGGTGCTCCAATGAGAAACTATTGCTTGAACAAGTTTCTTTCAGTGACCAAGAATATCACTTTGAAGAAGAATCTGATATGGACACTGTGAAAACACTTGATTTAAGATGGAACCCAAAGAATGACGATTTTAGTTTCACAGTTTCATCTTATTCAAACGCAACTACTAAGCGCTCTGTCTTATCAGACATTGCGAGATTGTTTGATCCTTTGGGATTTTTAGGTCCAGTCATAGTAAAAGCAAAGATATTTTTACAAACTTTGTGGCATTTAAAGATTGGGTGGGACCAGGAACTTCCACAAAAAGAAAAAAGAAAATGGGAAAAGTTTTTACAGGCCTTACCGAAATTGAGACATGTGAAAATCAACAGATATCTTCTTGCAGATTCGGTTAAGGAAATAGAAATTCATGGATTCTCTGACGCATGTAAAGATGCTTACGGCGCGTCAGTGTATATTCGTTGTGTGACCAACTTAAATGAAGTGAAGGTCAACCTTCTGTGCAGTAAGTCACGAGTTGCACCTCTCAAGGTGCTAACCATACCGCGTCTTGAGCTGTGTGCAGCAGAATTACTTTCAAGGCTTGTGTCAAAAATACTGACTTCATTAAAACTAAAAATTGACAGAGTTTACCTTTATACCGATTCTTCAATAGTGTTAGCTTGGATTGATTCATCGCCCCATCTGTTGAAAGTGTTCGTGTCCAATAGAATCTCGCGCATTCAGGAGCTTACTCAGAATTTTCAATGGCAACATGTGAGGTCTGCAGAGAACCCAGCGGACTTGGTGTCTCGAGGACTCGACCCTGATCAGATTGGTGAGAATACCTTGTGGTGGTATGGCCCGGAATTTCTTCATCAGGAAAGGCTGGTAATTGTTGATAGACATTATTCCCCATCTGATGAACTGTATAGCCAGGAATTTAAGAAAGTGACTGATGTGACACTGACTTTGAACTTGAACTCTCTGTTTTCAGATTCTATTCTCAATATTTCAAATAATTATGTTAAATTAATTCGCATTTTAAGTTTCATTTTCAGATTTACCCATAACTTAAAAAATCCATTGGGTAAGCTTTGTGGACCCCTCTCCAGTAACGAACTTAAACATGCAACGTTATTTTTAGTTCGTTGTGTTCAAGAACGGGTATTTACTGATGACATAGCTAACATTCAGAAAGGTAAATCTCCAACTGGAAAGGTAAGAAACTTAAACCCTTATTTGGATCAAAATAATGTTTTGAGAGTAGGAGGTCGTCTCCAAAATTCTCATATAGCTGATACTCAAAAACATCCCATTTTATTGCCTGCCAAGCATAAACTCACTGAAATGATTATTGAGAGTTATCACAAAAAATATCTACATGTTGGACCTCAAAATTTATTATATTGTATTCGTAGGGAATTTTGGCCTTTAAATGGCAGAACCACATGTAGAAGGATTGTGCATAATTGTATTACTTGCTTTAAAGTCAAACCTCTAATAGCAGAACAAATTATGGGTGATTTACCAAAGGAAAGGGTAAATGTAAATTTTCCATTTAATTGCACAGGGGTGGATTTTTGTGGACCATTTTTGATTAAATATAGGGGTCAACGTAAAGGGATTTATCATAAGATTTATGTTTGTATATTTGTATGTATGGTTACCAAGGCAGTTCATTTGGATATTGTATGTGACTTATCTTCTGAAGCATTTATTGCCACCTTGAAAAGATTTTTTGCTAGACGAGGAAAGGCGACGACTATCTTTAGTGATAACGCAAAGAATTTTGTGGGTACTAATATAGAACTTAAGAAGTTACATAATCTGGTAACCAAACCTGATGTCAATCTTGCCAATTTTTTGTCTTCGGAATCTATACTTTGGAAATTCCTTCCTCCCAGAGCTCCCAACTTTGGAGGTCTCTGGGAGGCAGGAGTCAAGTCCTTCAAGTATCATTTAAAACGCGTGGTGGGAGATGCTAAATTGACATATGAAGAATTTTTAACTATAACCACTCAAATAGAAGGAATTTTGAATTCTCGGCCACTTACTCCCTTGACCACGGACATTTATGACTTGGAAGTATTGACTCCTGGGCATTTTCTTATTGGTAGACCAATCACTGCTATTGTAGAACCCACTTTGACAGAAATTGATGATAACCGATTACATTTGTGGAAAAGAACAACTAAAATGTGTCAAACAATATGGAAAAGATGGCAAAACAATTATTTAAGTACGTTGCAACAAAGAAATAAGTGGATGATTATAAAAAATAATCTAAGGGTTGGTGATATGGTTGTAGTAAAGGAAGATAATTTACCTTCCTGCAAATGGGTTTTAGGCAGAATAGTTGAGACATTTTTGGGCTTGGACAATAAAGTTAGAGTTGTCAATGTAAAGACACTAAAGGGAATATACAAGAGACCCATTTCAAAAATAGCTGTTTTGCCTATGGAAAATTAATGTCTTAATTCAGATAATGTAACTACATTTTGTGATTATGGTTAAAATGTCTCCTTGAATTATTTTCAATTACTTCTTGTATTATTTATGATTATTGTGGTTCTTATTGTGATTGTATTATTAGTTGCAATTTGATTTAATTTTTTGATTTTCATACTTGTACTTATTCATTCCTTGAAATTGACATTTCAACGCCGGGCGGAATGTTGGAGCCCGTAAGTATGTATGAAAGACGCCAAGTGTTCTTGTTTGGCGAGCGCCAAGCAGCGGGTTGCTGGTTTTGAAAAAGCGAAATTGGAGTTTTTGGAATAAAACTTGTGGCGTTAGGTGACACGAGAAATTGGCTCGTTGTTCTCGGTTGTTAATATAGATTGTTTGTAATAAAGGTATGGATAAGTATTACTGAAGTTCTTCTTTTATAGAAATACAGTCCACTACTCATTTAGAAAGGCTCTATTTAGGTATGTTTAATTCATCCTACACCATGCAATAAATTGGATAATATCATTCTCGTGGATCTAGCTCGTTCCATTCATGAAAAAAGATACTTTAAGGAATACTTTTGTATTTGAACGCCAATAGTCATTTATCTGCTGTAAGAATAACTTGTTTCTTCGTCCATAACGCTTGGCAAGTTTTTGGCGGCAAATTTGGCTAAATGTCGCCAACTTGGCGACTTTTTGAAATGTTGCCAAATTAACGAAAATCTCGCCATATGGATAAAAATGCCGCTAAATCAATAAAAATGACGACCAATTGTCGAAAATTCAATCTTGGAAAGAATATTAGTATCTACTATAAGAAAAACCAATTTCTTTTTACTGTAAAAGTAGTAAATTCATTATATTATATAAGGAAAGTCATGCGTTGCCCACATCAGATTTTTTCTTACATATTTTTATGTTAAAAAACGTTCAAATTAAAATTTTAGAACAATTATTTTTCTACTTAAACCAAAAGAATCTACATACTAGGTTTTCTACTTATATCTACAAACATCACATTTTTGTTCACTATACTTAAAATTTACCTGAATACAAAAAAATTGCAACTATAAATTCAGAATTGCAGATTTCAGCAATTTGGGTACCATACCCTCAAGCCACATTGTCTGCTCCTTGGAAAAAACAACATTTATAGGTTACAATTGACATAATTTTAAGATACGAGTCGCATGACCTTGGCAAAATATCGCCATCTTGGTGAGCTTTGCAAACTTCTTGAATTTTGTACTGGTTAAGAATTTCCCGAATAATGTGTGTTTTCGCGAATTTTCCACAGAAAATACACACACTGGTTATCCCCCGGCCGTTCAAATAGATGCTCATGTCCTTGTTGACGAGTCGGACGGTCTGGGTCTTCAACACATTGGTTATCCCCGTCCGTCCAAATGGTTGCTTGAATCCTTAGGATGAGTCGGACGGCCTGGGTCTTCAACACGCTGGTTATTTTTCCCGGCCGTCCAAATGGTTGCTCACGTCCTAGGATGAGTCGAACGGTCTGGGTCTTCAACACGCCGGTTATCGACTAACGGCCCTGCCGTGCTGATAACAACGGTGCTCGTTAGATCACCGAAGTCAAGCAGCATCGGGCGCGGTTAGTACTTGGGTGGGTGACCACCTGGGAACACCGCGAGCTGTTGGCACGTTTCGGGCGCGGTAACCCGGTGGTTTGCGCGCTGTATTTGCACGCTGCCACAACTACCGCCGTGTTCATGCGGAGTACGATCACGTTAAACATGTGGGTCTGTAAGTCCTTCCGAGAGGTTGGTGGTAGGGGAAGGAGGATACGGTCCCTGTGGATACCGCCCCCACTGGGTTCCGGTCTAAATTGGGTGGCACGTCCCGGCCGTCCAAACAGTTACCTTACACCTTCCTGGTACCGGCCGTCCAAATAGATGCTCTAGTCCTTGGTGACGAGTCGGACGGTCTGGGTCTTCAACACCTTCCTGGTAGGTCGGACGGTCTGGGTCTCAACAACAACAACAACACGCTTGGTTATCTTGATATGAATAAAACAGAATTGTGAATGCATCAGGGTCTTGAGAAATTATTTTGTTAATGAGTTGAGCATTTAACTGCTTTTTTATTGTATCTGGTCGTTTTGGTGGGATTTTGTAAGATAACTAGATAGATCTTAGTTGTTAAATATGTTGTTCCTGCTTGTGTTTATTGATAATTTAATTAAAAGGGCTAGTTATCCAAAAATTCAGACTTACTTTTGTGTCTTAGAATACACCCCGATTCCAAAGAATACGTCGTAAAAATGAGCAGAAATATCATGTTTCTTTAGAAGACAAAGACTATCTAAATGTATATGCGTGGAGCAGTGTACATAAAAATTTGCAAAAATCGTTAATATTTGTTAATAAACCGCATTTCTAGAGAACAATACACCTCATACAAAAGGATTCTAACACTTTTTATACAATCAACATAATCAGCTAAAAAGAAAAATGTAAACCACATTTTTACAACAAAACACACATACAAACAAAGTTTACAAACGAAACACCATTGTACATGTAAAAAACAGTACATACATTTAATGTAATCAAATTAATCAATTATTTTATCAGTTATTGAAAACCATTAACAGTACCATCTGAATAGAAGTTAAATAGAGTTTTGAATAGAGTAGTGGACATAATTTAAACTCAAAAGTATTCTCAGCTTGAAGCGTGTATCACAATCTATCATCATAGATTGCATCTATTTCCCCAAATTTTAAATTAATCTTAATCTTATGATAGGTATCTCATGCTCAAGGCCCTGCGCCCCTAGGGGTGCACCTCTATCTCCTCATACTTCCTCTTAGCTACTGGACGCCTACTTGGGCCCCAGTCCTTTCCCTTCTGAAGTTTTGGGAATTGGCATGATTTCGATCACTGTCTTCCCCCCAAGCACCTCCTAGTTTCAATTTTACCTTTTCTGAACTCCTTTTTCTTGATCTTCCTTTTCGCCTGAAGTTTAAAAGGAGGATTTCTATCCTCTCCTGGGCACTTCACTAATCCCCCACTGCCTTGAGCCTTGAGATTGCATCTAGACGTCTTACCAGTGATTCCATTTAGTCCATCTATAGAATCTATATATACTAATTGCCGTCTGTCTGTCTCTCTGTCCGTCTGTCTGTTCGTCTGCCTGTCACGCTTTTTAGGCACTTCAGGAATAGATAGAGACTTGCAATTTGGTACACGGGTCGATCATTTGGATCGTTTCCCTGGAAAAATCGAATTTTGCGAAAATGTTTTATAGAGAGGTTGCTCCCCACCAAAATGTTCTAAAAGTGAAATGATAGAAAATCATGCTTTGCAGTGAGATAAAGACTTCAAATTTGGCGTATGGGCAAATCATTTGAAAGGAAGAAAGTGTGCAATTTCAGATTTCTAATATTTTCTACTTAAGGGGGTACCGCTTACCAAAAGATTCGAAAAGTGAAATGATTGGACGACATACTTTGCGATGAGATCAAATTTGGTGCCCAGGACGAATTGCCAAATTTGGTAAATCGTTTGAAAGGAAGAAAGTGTGCAATTTCAGATTTCCAATATTTTTTACTTAAGGGGATGCCGCACACCAAAATGTTCGATTTACTGAAGAAATGAGAAAAGGCTCCTTTAAAATTTTATAGAGGCTTGAAATTTGATATATGGACCAATCATTTGACGAAAACACCCAGGACGAATATAGATTTTCAAAAATGTTCATTTAAGGGGTTGCTCCAGAGTAAAACGTTCGAGAAGTCAATTGATAAAGAGCCGTGTTTCGGAATGAGATAGAGATATCGAATTTGGTGTAAGGGTAGCTAGTTTGGGAGGAAGAAAGTGTACAATTTCAGTTTACCAATATTTTCTACGTTAGGGGGTGCCGCACACCAAAATGTTCGACTTTTGGAATACAGGAGAAACGCCCCTTTTAAAAGGTGATAGAGGCTTGATATTTGGTATATGGGGAATCATCTGATAGAAATCTCAAAAGGAATAGTGTTTTTAAAAAATGTATATTTAAGGGAGTGTGTACTCCACACTAAAGTATTCGAAAAGTGAAATGCTAGAAAAGCATGCTTCGCTATGAGATAGAGACTTCAAATATGATGTACGGGTAAAAAGTTGGAAAGGAAGAAAGTGTGCAATTTCAATTTTCCAACATTTGCTGTTGTAGGGGGTGCTGCTCACTAAAATGCTCGATTTGCCGAACAAATGAAACATGTCTGTTTCACAATGTGTTAGAGGCCTGAAATTTAGTATATGGACTAACCATTTGACAAAAAAAACCAAAGGTGAATACGGTTTGACAAAAATGTTCATTAACGGGGTGCTACACAGAAAAAAGTTCGAAAGGTGAAGTGATAGAAAAAGCATGAATCTCGATAGGATAGAGACTTCAAATTGGGCGTACGGTTAGATAATTTGAAAGGAAGAAAGTGTAAAATTTCAGATTTCCAATATTTGCTATTTTAAGGGGTGCTGCTCACTAAAATGTTCGATTTTCGGAATGAAGTAGAAATATCCCTTTTAAAAAGTGATAGAGGCTTGATATTAGGTATATGAGCGAATCATTTGATAGAAAACCCAAGAAGAATGGAGTTTTTCAAAACTATATATATTTAAGGGGGTGGGTACTCCACTGAAAAGCATTCGAAGGATGAAATGATAAAAAAAGTATACTTCGCGATGAGTTAGAGACTTCAAATTTGGTGTACGTGTAGATAGTTTGAGAGGAAGAAAGTGTTAAAGACCCAGACCACACGACCAACCCAAGGGTTTACGGTAGCATGTGTGGCCGGAAGGGAGAAAGTGTGAAATTTCAGAATTCCAATATTTATTACTTTAAGGGGTTAAAGTTCCAAAGGAGAAATAATAAAATAGGGGTGCCTCATGATGAGATAGACTTTAATGTGATGTACGGGTAGATAGTTCGAAAGGAAGATATTCGCATATTAACTTTCCCAATATGTTCTTCTTTAAGGGTTTCTGCACACCAAAATATTCGATTTATCGAATAAATGTGAAACGCGAATTATCAAAAAAATTACATTATTCAGGGGTTGCTTACTGTGAGACCGTTGACTTTCAACGGGTATTCGGCTAGTTACTTTATGTTTCCTATATGCCCTACTTTAAAACAAAATCTAAAATCACCAATTTGACGACATATGCCGAATTCTCTAAGGTTTAATAACAACCTCGAAATAACGAATATTCTAGGAGAGCGAATTTTAGAAGTTTCCACAGAGATTCTATAAAAGGAGCCATCGATCAGTTGGAGAGCAGTTGATGTGACACGTGCTACATTGAATTTTGATTTTATTTCGAGAATAGTATCCATTGTTTTGTGAAATTAGTGGAGGATTTAAGCGTTGTTTTACTGTATATTGTTCCTGTTCACGCTGCGTAAATAAACGTGTTAGTTGTCCTGATATTTTGGTGTAATTCTTATATCCACTATTAAATATGTTCTGTTGTTATGTATAAATGTCATTGATTCAATCAACAGCTGTTTTCATAATTCAGTGATTAGTTTTAGCAAACATGTGCATTCATATATAATTTAGCCAGAATATAATTTTCATTCATTACAAAAATTATACAAGATCATAATATATTACATAACATATATGATATGATACATAAACAAGATCAAAAAATATTATTAATTAAAACCAGTAATTAATTATTATAAATTTTACTGCAATATATTGTTCGCGATTTGTAATTCAGTTGTACACAATTATTTTTCCCCGGCATTATATACCGACACAATTGGTATTAGCTAACTTCTCGAATTGATTGCATTTGACAGAAACTAATTTAACCTTGGGCATAACGTACATAACGATGTTATCCTACGTAATATGATATTTCATTATTTATCATCAATTTATTTCCTTGTAATAGTTCGATAATTATTTTTGTAGTATCTTTACAGATTAATACATGATTTCATTCGTATTTAACAGATATTCCAGATTTTTATTCTTATATGGCAAGAAAAATATAGAAAGAATCCCTTAGAAACTCCGTAGAAACTTCCAGAAGGGGCTCGTATTGCCCAGAACATTCATTATTTCAAGAAATTTCTCAAAATTTTGAAAACTCGCCAAATTGGCTATAAATCGCTAAACCCGGCAATCCTACCCCAAATCTTCAAACATGAAATCCCTGCATTGGCGTAATAGGAATGATTGCCTGTAAAGGTGTTTTCCCCTTTGGTTCTCAAAAGAGAATCCAGTGAATTTATTTTACATGCTCGTAGTACTGCCTCCTCTTCAAATCTGCACGCCACGGAAGGTATTAACCTACTGCGGCCCAAATTATGGGCTAATCTGTAGACATGCAAAGCTTTTGGCTTAGTTGAAGACGATTTCTGAATTCGATAGACGACACTATTTATCCGTTTCATTATGACTTAGGGTCCTTCCCATTTGTGCTGTAGTTTAGGCGAAAATCCTGGTCTTTGCCGAGGGTTGAACAGCCACACTCTGTCGCCATTTTGGACTCATCCTTTATTAGTTTTGACACCGTGCCAGGTCTTCATTTTATCCATAGAAATGTTGATCCTTTCATGAACGAAACGATCAACCTCCTCCAACCGTGCCTGCAGATTTTGCGCATATTCATCAGGCGATGACAAAGCATGCCATGGTCCCACAGACATCAAATCACACGGCTGTCGTAGATCCTGGCCTAACAGCATTTTTGTAGGATAATGACCAACGATTCGTAGATAGCACTTCTGTGTGCCAGCAGGAACAAAGGTAGGTGACGGTCCCAATCTTGCTGGTTTCTGCATACGAATAAGGAGAAGTGATTAAGTTTCGTTCTGTTGAATCTCTCTACCGTGCCTTTCGATTGAGGTAATGACCTCTTATAATCAAAAAATGACCAATCCAATTAATATAACATTTGACTCGTTAAATTTAAGAGGGAGCACTTTGTGGCTAAAATATGAGTATAATTTGACTTCAGTATAATTCCGGGTAACGCCAAGTAATTCTGATAGCTTTTAAATAAGCAGCATTTAACAAACAATAAGTAACATATTTGTCTATTTAGATACTTAGGAATAATATTACTTTAGATACTTAGGAATCCATTAGGAATAAAATGTATTCAAGGTTTAAATTATATTATGGTTTTTAATTTAAAAAAAATATTTAAATATGTATGATTGTGTGTCCACTTTCTCATAACAATACATACAATGTCAAACATTAGTCATTTAATCATAATTATCCTTAATCCTTATGCTCTATTTAAAAGTACATAATAAACTAATTGAACTAAGCTTATATATATATATATATATATATATATATATATATATATATATATATATATATATATATATATATATATATATATATATATCTATTATCTTAGAAACAGTTTAAATCAATAAATCCATTTCTGAAAGAAATACGAAATATAAATTTTTATACGGTCCCCTGGTTCCTCCACTGGCTTCCGGTCTAAATTGGGTGGCACTTCCCGGCCGTCCAAACAGTTACCTTACACCTTTCTGGTAGGTCGGACGGTTTGGGTCTCAATCAACAACGGTCCCCAGGTCTTAACAATTATATTTCTGAAAATTATCCTCATACAACTTCATGCAAAATAAAAAAAAGTATATTCCTTTTACGACCAAAATTCATCGAGTTATGAAGCATTGAACTTTATGACTTAAGTCACTTTTCCACGCATAAAAATGTCCCGTTTGAGACAACCAACCAATCAGGGGCCGTAATGGCCATTTTTCAGCACAAAAAGTGCTCCAACTTAAACGCTATAAGTCGGTAAATTTTGGTCGTAAAAGGATGATTTTTTTATTTTGCATAAAATTGCATGAGGATGAGTTTCCTAAATATAATTGGTAGGACCGGGGGACTGTATAAAAATTTGTATTTCGTATTTCTTTCAGAAATGCATTTATTGATTAAAACTGTTTCTAAGATAATAGATTTTAAAATTTAAAACATTTTTGCAATTGGAAGTGTATCTCTGTGACTAACAGTTGAGGGAATAGGCATTGGGCACCGATAGCACTGGACACCCTGTTTATATATATATATATATATATATATATATATATATATATATATATATATATATATATATATATATATATATATATATATATATATATATATATATATATATATATATATATATATATATATATGTGTGTGTGTGTGTGTGTGTGTGTATGTGTTAACAATAGATATTTTAACACTTTTGTTAAAATAAACTAAAATGGTGTGTTAACTTTACTATTTTTATGCTCATTCTATAAAAGTTATGAAACTTAGTAAGATATTTCAATATAATTGCATTATTTATTATCCCTCTGTTCCTTTAGCATCTTTAAATATTCTATTCATTCACCGTAAAACATACTTATGGGATGGTTGAAAGTTAAATTTATCCCAGCATGCAACTGTAAATCCTATTTCTAACGCAGTTTCTGATTACAAAGACAAACAAGTGATGTAACTCTTGTTTCTTTGTCCCTATGCGGGTTTCTTAATTAAGTTCATTCTCTAAAACAGCTGAGGGCCACAAAAATTTAAACTTGCGAACACAAATGTTTCGGAAACACTGAACATACGAAGAAATATTATTTTAAACGTTCATAATTATTTATTTAAGGATAAATGCAATGTCTTTATTAAAACGAAAACTTTTGTAAAAGTTTAAAACTGAATATAATACTTTCAAAAGAGCAGAAACGTAAAATGTTTAAAAGTGCATTCAGCATTAAATTTAGATTTTTTTAAAATTCAGCCATTTCCAGTCAAATTTCGGAATCTCTTTATATTCCAACATTCTCAAATATACTCAAGACTCCTTTGAAACTTAAATACAAATTCTTTGTAAAATTCCAGAAACAATACTTTTGTGAAATTTCAAATAGTTTGTTAGGGAGGTGAAAGAAAAATTTGGAATAATTAGTTTATATAATATTTACTAGTAAATAATTTAATAATTTAAAATTAAATACCGAAACATGTGAAACATTGTATTGTTATTTTTTATTTATATCCTCCATTTTCTGCTGTTGCATGTACTACACAGTAGTTAATTATGTATTTCATTTTTTCAATCCAGGTTCAATCCAATACTAATTGGGTGATATTATTTAGTTATATACCCATTGGTCCCACAGACCGTCTGAACAACATACTAAAATTTCATTTTGATATATTCCACTTTTACGGTAGTTATCGTGCTAACGGCCAGACAAAATGGATGAATGAACAAAGTCATAAACACTTTTCAACTATGTTGTAAAGTGTTAAAAATACCAAGCCAAGACGATACATTTCGGGGCGCCTGTGCGGTTGCACTTATCCCCACATCGAAAATACGAAATGTCCAATTTTGTATATTTTACATAATTGTAGGTCATTCCTCATTCCTGTTGAGGATGTGGTGTAGAGGTTTTTCCGATGTTGCAGGATAATGATGTTGTATTGGTATTAACTGACTGCCTAGAAGAGGTAAGGGAAAGGGCGGGGCGAAGGAAAAGTTCTGACTAGGTAGTATATACCATAAGTCCAAATTTACATTAGGTATAGAAAAGCATAAGAATATAAGAATTACAAGTTAAATTATAAGGATTAAAATTTTTTAAATGGGTTAAAAGCTGGCTGGTGTCAAATACAGAAAGCTAATAAGCAATCATGCCATGTCAGAAGGTGTGGATCTAATGACGAACAAACGCAACAAAAGTGGCCCCATCTATCGTCGTCATTCAGATAGAATTCAGCTTAGATGATCCCAGGTTGGGGAGACGCATATCTCGATTGTTTCCAAGGAACCTTTAAAGGGCCAACCAGACGATTAAGAGGACGCCGCTTCCTAAGATAACTAACTAAGAGAATAGTTATCATAGCTTTGATCTGCGTCTCTCAAACATGGCCTGCTTGACTTTTACTTGTAAAAATTTCAAGTGAAGCGACGAATCTGCTCTTCAACGTTGGAGACATTGAGGTCATGATGAATGACTTCGTTTTATACAAATCGAGGCGCATTCACAATGCATCGTAGTGCTTTGTTTTAGAATACTTGAAATTTCTCAATGTGCGTTCTTGCAACTCATCCCCAGTCGGGACAGGCATACAGAAGTGCAGGTGCAATGATTTGGTTGTAAAGAATAAGCTTATTTTGAGTGAGCAGATGGGATTTTCTACCGAGAAGTGGATAAGGGCGGAATAAGATTTCTTTACAGTTTGAAGTTTATTTATAATATGCTCTGAAAATAGCATATTGGTCATAAGTATTTTACAGCGTGGCAGAAAGGAATGGGTTCATTAAAAATTTTAAGGGTGAACTTATTGTTAAGTTATTGGTACTTAGGTTTGAATATGCACACTGGTGGAGTTTCGATCGACTCTTGGAGGCGTTAATTTTGATTCTCCAGGTCACGAGCCAGTGCTCAAGACTATGATATATGTAACTTTGTAGTGTGTTGATAGCGTTGTGTGATGAGCAGCTTCTAGCAATCAGTGATGTGTCGTCTGCAAAGACGGTCAGCTTAGCTTGTGGTATCTTCTGTAAGTCGTTGATAAAAATGATGAAAAGTAAAGGAGTGAGATTTCTACCCTGTGGAACTTTGGCCCTGATTGGACGAATAGAAATGAGAGTTTGATCAACTCGTACGCGGAAAGAATAGCTAGTGATATATGAGTTGATGATCGGCAAAAGCTGAACCGAAATGCCAAGTCGCACCAGCTGAGAAATAAGACCTGGAATATGCGTTTTATCAAACGCTTTACTAATGTCGAAAAATACTATGCTGGTATACTGCCTGTTGGAAGAGTTTTCGGGGATAGTTTCGACTACACGCAAAAGTTGTCATTGCGTGGAATGCGCAGACCGAAATCCGTGCTGATCAGGAATTAAAACATTATTCAGTCTGCAGAAACTATCCAAACGTCTTAAAACACCAATTTATAAATTTTAGATAAGCTTGATAACAAGCTTATATGGCTGTAGTTTTCTACTAGGGTTAAACGTAGATTATTTTGGCTAAGGGAATTATGACGGCAGTTTTTCAACTTTGGGGGAAAAAGCGATATTCGAGCATTCGATTAATAAGCACGGTCAACCGGCATAAATAAATAATAGGAATGTTCCTGATGATGCGATTGCTGATTTTATCAACGTCGAGTGACTTTCCTACCTTGATACCCCTGATGATGTCAATAACTTCAGCCAGTGTAGTGTTGTCGATGTCATTTGGTGTATATGTGTGTAGTGCATTGTGATTGGTCCGCTGTCCGCTATAGAACTTCTTCTGTGTTGTTGTAGAGGTGGCTGAAATTTTGATCTGTGTGTGGTGTGAATATGAGTTCCAAGCTGTATGCTATTGCATTGGCTTTATCCTCTGAAGTCTGGGAGAGTCCATTGGGGCAGTTATTGGGCGGAATTGTTGTTTTCTTGTAACTGAGATTTTTAGCTGTTCGCCAGAGACTGTGATCCGTGGGTTTAAGACTTTTTAAGTGTGTGCGCCAGCGTTGCTGGGTGTGTGTTTTAATCAGAGCCTTGATCTCGTTATAGCGCTTACGGAATTGTGCGACGTAAATTGGGTACCTGGTGCGGTGCTAATCCTTCTGTAATCGGTTAAGCTGCCTAAATTTGTTCCTAATATCACCTGGAAGAGTGTGATGATTAGGTCTGGAGTGATTTGTTTTCGAGGCTGTAGCTACTGCCTCCAGCAGAACATAATTTACATCTTGGGCACATTTTTCAATATCATCCGTGCTGGTAATTTTGAGAGAGGGAGTAGTGTTAGAGTTTTCAAGGGTATAACGAAAGTCATCCCAATTTGTTAGCTCCGAAGGATGGTCTAAAGAGATTTTATCAAAGTTAAAGGTTAGAATTACAGGAAGGTGATCAGGCGTCAAATTGCTGTCTGCGTTGATCGCATAGTCATAAGGAATGTTCGGAAAAAGTGCCAAATTCATAGTTGAGGGATTCCTTCCTGCAAAGTAGTGAGTAGGGGTGGACAGAGCAACAATCCTGAAGTTAGAGTACTGAGCCAATCGTTTTAGTGCTACACCATACGAGTTCGAAGCTGTGCCCCAGTTCGCATGGCGTTAATTCAGGTCACCAGTTATGATAATGTTACTGCAGAATCCTAAAAATGCTCTTAATTCGTTGTTGGGAAACTTCCCGTATTTATTGGAGGGATATACACAGAAGCAAGTGCAATCAGGACAAAATTAGGAATAGTGATTTTGGTGATAGTGGCCTCCATCTTCGTAAAGACCGGGATGATTAGAAGATTATGGGGAATATTATTATTTATATAGAGTGCAGTGGCGTACCCCCTCCCCCAGGTCTTAGGTGCCTGTACTGGAAATAACCTGTATAATTACAGATTGCTGGGGCGGTGGGTGATGTCAGATGGCTTTCAGAAATCATAAAAATATCAAAATTATTGTTTACAACATAATCAGACATTTCGTTGAGTTTGGAACACACTCCATTGGCTTTCCAGAAGCCGACTTTAAGAAACTGCAAGCAATGGGAAGCCGAAAGAGAGAACATGGCAAAAACCAAAGAAAGGTCAGAAGTGAGCAGGGCTTATCCAGCCAGCGCATCATATTAATTTCCGTCGAAGCAGAACGGAGGTCAGAGAGAGAAAGTTGAAAAGAACACAGGAGCAAATCCTTGTTGTCCGTACTTCTCATATGAATAAGAGTCGAAATGTTAAAAATAAATAAACCTGCAATTTCGTTAAGCGTTTAAGTAAAAACTATTTTAAAAATTATTTTGGTAAATAATACCCCTTTCAATACACATAATTAAAAAAATGAGAAAACAAAAATGTCATCTTCTGTACACATCTGATTTTTAGGAGATTACCAGATTATGTATAATTGGCGTGTGTGTCTCTTTATTCCTTTCATAGAAGATTTATCAATTCAATAACAATACAATATATCACAGATTCTCTTTTCACGTGAGTGTAAATTAAATTTTGAAATATAGGTAACAAATGGGTTTTATAAATATGTCTTCTTATTTGAAAAATGATTCATTATTTTACATTTTATTTTCAGTACTTTCCCTTTGTTTCGCAATTTGTTTCCTTGAGTAATGGCTATTACAAAATGTTTTTCAGATGTCAGTTACATCAGACAGATACGTTATACACAGGTATAAATTTTCTCTCTGATATGTAAAACTCATCGATTTCATTTTTGTAAGTTGCCATTTGTACTAGCTATCCATTACGAATATTTTCAATTTCAGGAGCTGTCAAGTAGGTGGCATAAGGATAAATTGAAAATTCTGATTTTTTTTTCTTTATTAATCAAAACGCATTTTCAGTCACAAAGTTTGAAAAATAAATTTGCATTATTTGCTTGTACATAATTTTTATTTATAGTGTCGCGCGAAAATATCGGAGAACAAAATGTTGTGATATTAAGAGTAAATTATTTTAAATGAATTACTCTTTATTTAAATATGTAGGTTACAAATATAATATTCGTTTTGGAACGACTAAAACTGATATATTCGTTTGTACCGTATAGCTCCATACATGAAATGTATCCGCAAAATACTTCCAAATTTACCTCAAAATGCAAGTCTACTTACTGCAGCTGAAAAATAACACATTGGTCATTAACCACAAGTTTATTCTTTGAAAATTACAGTTATTTATGTAATACTCTATCATTAAAATCTCATTTTCAACAATAATAGCTAATTTCCAATAGCAACAAATAATTAATTACTTTACAATTTGTGAGATCAGGAATCGAATTCACACTAGATTTAAGTGAGCCGGTTTTATGTTCAATATTTATGGTGGGCTGCAATAGCCAGTAATGCTTCATTCGAAACGACGCCAATTTTTACAACGATTTGACCCGAGAGGTCAGCTAGACCATAAAATCTGAGATGCTGAGGTGAATCCACAAGAGTGGTTAAAGATGTTACCAATGGCAAGACATCTGGGTGCATTGCCCAAGGTCGGCCAATCAGAGCCATAGAGGCGTGTCAGACCTCGGGCGAAAAGATGTGGCTACATAAGGAAAGTTTTAGAGCTTTCTACTAGAATACAATGAGTGAGCGAGATCGAATTAAGAGCTGCAGCCCCAGAGCCACAGTTCCAGAAAGAAACCAGAATGCCATGATGATTCCATAGATATTCCACGGAAATTCCCTGAGATACACTTCTACGAGTGAGACAGAAACGAAATGTCCATATCCTAAGAGAACTTCAACAGCAGAATCCGAGATTCAACAGAAACAAATTACGAGCTGTCGTCTAAAGACAACCAACAGGTATGTGTGAGTCAAGTATTATAGACGCTCATTAATGCAGGTTAGAACTTTTTCTACTTAAATGGTCTCACACGTCAACTCTCCTCCGAATATAAATTATACTAATTGTTGTAATGAATTTAGAGAATGTCCTTAATAAATGATTTTATTTTAAAGTTAACAATGCTGCAATTAATTGAGTAGCATTATGTTAATTAATATTCTATTACAGGAACTCGCACTGAAGATAAAATATTGGGGGTTTTAATAGCGGCAAACAACGCAATGTGTAATAGTGTTCCACGAAGCCACGAGAGTGGTTAAAGATGTTACCAATGGCAAGATGTCTGGGCGCATTGCCCAAGGTCGGCCAATTAGAGCTAAAGTGGCGTGTTAGACCTCAGGCAAAAAGAGGTGGCATGATAAGGGATGTTCTGGAGATTTCTACGTGAATACAATGAGTGAGTTGGATTGAATTAAGAACTGCAGCCGGAGAGCCACAGTTCCAGCAAGAAAGCAGAATATAATGATGATTCCATAGATGTTCCACAGAAATTCCCTGAGATAATTTTCTATGAGTGACACAGAAACGAAATGTCCATGCCCTAAGAGAGCGTCAACGGTAGATTCCGATATGCAACAGAAACAAAGCACAAGCTGCGGTTTAAAGACCACCAACAGGTATGTGTGAGTAAAGTATTTAGAACTAGTAAAGCAAACGGTCATTAATGCAGCTTAGGCATTTTTCTATGTAAATGTGTGCAATGCTATGTGTGCAATAACGCACATACTAGTAATGAACTGTATCATAATATAAAATGCCGCTCAAATAACAATAAGCAGATATAAAGATAAGCAGATAAAAGCAAGTAGATAAAGGTAAGTAAATAAAGATCAATAGACAGAAATAAGTAGATAAATATAAGTAAATACAACGCAAATAAACATAAGCAATGCCAATAAAAATAAGTGGATAAAGATATGTAAATAAACATGAGCAACGTCAATACAGATAAGCAGATAAAGATAAGTAAATACAAAGCAAATAAACATAAGCAATGCCAATAAAAATAAGTAGATAAAGATATGTAAATACAAAGCAAATAAACATGAGCAACGTCAATACAGATAAGCAGATAAAGATAAGTAAATACAACGCAAATAAACCTAAGCAACGCCAATAAAGATAAGCAGATAAAGATGCGTAAATACAAAGTAAATAAATATAAACAACGCCAATAAAAATAAGTAGTGCAAAAATAAAGTAGTAAGATTACAGGTGGTTCAAGTTATCCTGTATCTTTTTATTTTCATGTTGCCGCTTACGTTAAGTGTTGTTGTTGAAACCCAGACCGTCCGACCTACCAGAAAGGTGTAAGGTAACAGTTTGGACGGTCGGGAAGTGCCACCCAATTTAGACCGGAACCCAGTGGGGGAGGCATCCACAGGGACCGTACCCTCCTTCCCCTACCACCAACCTCTCGGAAGGACTTTCGGACCCACATATTTAACGTGATCGTACTCCGCATGAACACTTACGTTAAGTGTAAATAAGATTCTGCCATTTGCAAAATTCTATTCCTTGCATCTGGTCTTCGTAATTTTACATACATTAAACGTGTGCTACAGTTCTGCCGTTTCACTTCACTTCATGTCCTCCAGAAATACCGGAAAATCTAATATAACAGAGTGTTTTAAAAATATTAGGCAACTAAACATCTTTTGAACGATTGGTCGTAGATGTCATAGAACCCTAGTAGCAATCCCATATTGGCCCAGTATTGGCTTATTATTTACTCCAATAATGGACCAATATGAAAAAGTGAACATTTTGACGGAATTTGTCCAATATTGGCTTAAAATATTGGGACAATATTACGCCAATATTTCCGATGTAACACCAATATTGGTGTAATATTGTTAAGAAAAATATTAACCAATATTGGAGGCCAATGTAACCCCAATATTTTCCCAGTAATGGGATTATATTGGGAATATTTTCAATGTAATGTCAAGATATACAATATTGGACCAATATTAAATATTAATAGGGATGGTATCAATTAAAGAAATGCTTTAGTTAAGGTAGACTTTCATCGTATTCAAATGTTGATTATGTGACATCTTCTAGTGAAACAGTACAAAATATTACTTTGTATACGTGAAAATATTGCCAAAGCTAGGGAAAAACTACTGTAATTCGATCAAATATAACGGTGAAAACATATATTTCAAGGGCCTTTGAAAAAAAAAAAAAATTCGAATTATAAAAAAAAAAAAAAAAAAAAAAAAAATCCATAGCCCGATTAATAAAAAAAAAAATGTTCCATTGCTGTGCGATCAGAATGACTCGAGACGGATGGTTGGGAATTGTGCAGAGCATTTTCTAAAGATAGGACTGCATAAAACTGAAACTAGCAATACTTCCCGAAAGACATTCGAATTCTATGTAACGAACATCAATTTTTGTACGACCCTTGAAATATATGTTTTCACTGTTACATTTGATCGAATTACAGTAGTTTGTCCTTTGGCAATATTTTCACGGCCGTTTTTGCATTTCAGAGAACATTTCTTTCCCTACTAAAACACGTCATATAGCCATAACTGTCATAGTCTGAATGTCTGTCTTATTTGAAGTATGTGTTGAATTAGAATCATGGGCTTACGACCAATTGTTCAAGAGTTATTAGTCATGCAATCTTTTTACAATTAATATATGTAGCCATGCAATCTTTTTGTAATCAGTATATTTAATCATGCAATCTTTTTGCAAAAAATATATGTAGTCATGCAATCTTTTTGAAATCAATATATTTAATCATGCAATATTTTTGCAATCAATATATTTAGTTATTCAATCTTGTTGAAACAGCCTGTATAGGAATGCTTACAAATGGGATATCAATTATCTACTTGCTTACAGTATGCTTTTAAATAACTGTCATGTTTCTATATCTGCATCTGAATAGAGTCATTTATTTCAACGTGATTACAAATTGAACAGACACGAATGAATATTTATTCTAAGTTATTTTAATATGTATTCTAAAGTCTAGAATTATTTACCTTAAATAATAACTTTTCAAATTAATTAATAATACATATTTATTTAGCTTTATGAATGTAAATCTATATAAAGATTAACTTCTACATTCATTCTTAGAATATAATTTTTAAAACTAGATAGAACTAATATATTTTTATAAACGATTGAATAAAATAAATGAGAAGGAACTTCCATAAGTGAGTGTAAACTATTTCTGCAGCAGCTATTTATAAAATGTGCATTTGTATAAGCTTTTCAATCCTAAACATTCAATATTTTTACAGAATATGCGAAATTTACATTCTGAGAGACTGGGAATTTACAATGTGTAGGAGGGGTGTTTGCAAAATGTGACTATATACATTCCCTATAATAGATTGTATAAAAAATCAGAAAATACTGTAATAGCACAGGTAGGGTCTGTAAAGAAATTTATCAGCGCAATGTGTGTAAGCCCTCACCCTTAACAATATTCGTACTGTTTGCATTAAATGTGGCAATCCAATTTTTGTATTATTTAAATAATAAAACAAAAATAAATTGATTTATAAATTAATTTTATAATCAAATTTCAGAAAATAATATAAAATTTTACATATAAAATATTTTTATAATAAGTAAAATTTAATTAAAATGTCATAATCCCAGTATTTAATGGTTATGTGAAGTGAAATGCACACACGGACAGTGAAAGTTGCGCACCAAGAAGGAAGCATAGCATGAATCTGAAATTTTATTCATGGAGGGATACAGATGAATGATATACCTGGACACAAAAACAGCGCAGCGAAAAACATACAGAGGGAACTGTGGTACACAGTCCGGTCATCCCTAATAGCGCGTCGCACCGCCTCGTCCTGAGATACAAGCAGCAATACGGTCCGGCATGGTGTCGAACAGACGCCTGATGTTGTCCTGCGGCAGACGAGACCACACCTGTTGGACGTTACGTTCTAAATCACAAAGATTGCGGCAACGAGGCAGCTGGCGTTTCAACTGGTCCAACACTCGCTCGATAGGGGACTGGTCTGGGGAGCTGGCAGGCTATGAAAGTGTCTAGACATAACTCAGACAGGCCTGGGCGACCAGAGTTGTGTGCGACCGGGCATTATCCTGCTGGAATTGCGCCCCTGAAATCCAAGAAACGAATGTGAGCACATGAGGCCGTAGAATGTCATCCACGTACCGCTGGACCGTCAATGTTCCAGGTACGTATCGCTGATCAGATCAATGTTCCAGCTGTCAATGTTTCAGAGAGGATCGGCTGTCGTAGGCTATGACTCCCCATCCCATGATGCCTGCAGTTGGTCTGGTGTGGCGCTCGATAACGATGTTGAGATTGTGGTGTTGTGCAAGGGACCTCCACATCCGAATACGCTGATTATCGGTCCCCAAAACGAATCGCCACTCATCGCTAAACACCACACATCGCCAATCTGTGGCGTTTCAAGTTGCTCTGGCTCGGCAGTACTGAAACTGGAGCCGCCGATGATCCTGTGTTAATGGCAAGACACGTAAGGGACGCTAGGATCGCAAATTCGCGTCCATCAGGCTTCTAGATGTGGTTCGTGGGCACACAGGAACCTCTACGTGTGCCTGTATCGCGGATCGGGTCGCAGTGGGCTCTATACGTGCTTGCCGCACGATCATTCTATCGTCTCTACTCGTGGTACGTCTGGACGGCGTTCCGTGATCAGTGCTCCCAACACCGACGAACGGTATAGTCCGAACGATCCATGTGACGGGTTATCCGTCGCGCTGATCATCCTACAGTTTTCAGCCCGATGGTC
Source organism: Amaurobius ferox (assembly GCA_951213105.1). Lineage (NCBI taxonomy): Eukaryota > Metazoa > Arthropoda > Arachnida > Araneae > Amaurobiidae > Amaurobius > Amaurobius ferox. The sequence goes on along the minus strand of OX578137.1, from coordinate 116,721,279 downwards.
AGACCTCTCTCGAAGTCCGTTATCTGCGTATATCGACGTTTTGGGCATCTACCCACCAGTCTTTTCACTCCATACTCGTGCTTGCGTCGGTGGACGCTTCTCGCATTGGTGGGGCGTCGACTACACGCCGGCACAAGATCGCTGGCTCATGCTTTCAGCACCACTTACGGGTGTACGGTCATGTGCAATCACACCAGACTGGGATCATTTGCATACCAGCCCACCCTCTTGCTATTTACACCATTTCGCGGCTGTACTATGTTTTCTTCTTGGTGCACAACTTTCATTGTCCGTGAGTGTATATCACTTAATACATTCTATATTGGGTCACTTTTACTGTCTTGAAAATCATAGTATATGTATTGTAAGAGTTGGTATTTAAATCCCAGTTTCGTTTCCGATTGATTTATATATTTCAATCATTCTAAAATGTAAATCACTTATTTTAGGATCATGCTTGTCAAATACTTCTGTTTATTTTCCAGTCATTTGAATCAAGAAAAACTCTTTATATACTTCTTATTGCTTTAAATTCCAAAAAGTTTTATTTTATAATCTAAATTTATAAAAAAAAAAAAACTTTGTTTACATTTCGATCATTTAAATTGTAAAAAGCACCGTTTTTTACAATAGTTCACATTTCAAAGAGGTGTTTTTTACTCTCGGTAATATACATTTGAAAAACCTCAGATTGCTTTCACCAATTTGAATATTTAAATCCCTTGTTTATTACTTTCCTTATATACATAATGTATAAGGAAAGTATTGTGACGGGGTCGAAAATTCGAATTCGAGTTTTCGACGGGAGAGCACGTTTCAAGCATACCTGATCACGAATCAAACATTTTTGAAGTGATGTCTGTGTGTGTGTGTGTGTGTGTGTGTGTGTGTGAAAGTATGTATGTGTGTGTGTGTGTGTCAGGGAGTCTGTGGATACGATAACTGACGAACGAATGGACCGATTCGAACCAAATTTAGTAGAAAAATCACAATCCGTAAACACTGGAAGCCTATTGCTTTTATACGCATTCGAATGTTCAGAACCCCCCTAAATTTTCGAATGAAATTTTGAAAAAATCGTCAAAAAATCAAAACCACTAATAAAGTTACGAAATTAGACATTTCTTATGTAATTTTTCATTAGAAAACGATTGACATAAATTTTAGAACGCTAACATGAACCGTTCTCGAGATATTGCACATTTTTTAAAAAAATTATCAAAAAGTCATATAAAATAAAATAAAAATATTTCCTATTGAGAAACATGTTCAGTTTTCATATGTAATACCATGCGATAAATTGGGTGACATCATTCTCGTGGATCTAGTTCATTCCATTCATGAAAAAAGATACTTTGTGTAATACTTTTGTATTTGAACGCCAATAGTCATTTATCTGCTGTAGGAATAACTTATTTCTTCGTCCATAACGCTTGGCGAGATTTTGGCGACGAATTTGGCGGAATGTCGCCAACTTGGCGACTTTTTTGAAATGTTGCCAAATTAATGAAAATCTCGCCAAATGGATAGAAATGATGCTAAATCAATGAAAATGACGACTAATTGTCGAAAATTCAATATCTGGGAAAGAATATTAGTATCTACTATAAGAACAACCTATCTTTTTCATGTAAAAGTCGTAAATTCATTACATTATATAAGGAAAGTCATGAGTTGCCCACATCAGATTTTTTTTTATTTCAATAAAGAAATGTTTACTTTACAATAATTTGAATTTTTAAACTTCTCTTTGCTTTTCCATAGCTTAAATTTAAAAAATATTGCTTAGAACGTGTGAACTGTAAGTAGTTATGTATCGTTAGAATTATAAGTAGCCTATGCCATCGCTTACTGAAAGTGACACCTACATCATAATTGGGCGGTCAACTTCTCATCAATTATTTAGGGATCGGTAAACTACAGAAGCATCGATATTTTTGTTATAGTTTTTTGACTGCAATTTCAATTAAAAAACCTGATCACATTATCATTTGCTGGTCATATAAAGAGAAACCAGCAATTTATGGCATTTTGTATCGGATTATTTTGACTTCCCTACAATTCATGTATTGTAAAAAATTAGTCTTTGAATTCCAGTTTTCGGAGGATTTACATGTTTTAATCATTCTAGAATGCAAATACATTATTATACAGTCATACTTGTGAGTGTTTATATTTGCAAATATGTTTATGTATTGTTTTCACTCCAGTTCAAAAATATTTGTTTGATATTTATGAAATTAACTGTAGGTTGGTTTTTGCGTTACATTGTTACTAATGTGATTTTTGTACAAATTGGAAAAAGTGGAATCTTTTAGTGTGATAGAACCGTGTATGCCTTTTATTACAAATGATTCAAATAATTACAAAAGATAAACATGCTAAACCATTTTAATTGAATCTTGTTTAATATGAATGTAGTATGTCAAAAGGAGTAAAACTTCTCGTACTCAACTAGGTTAGTATTTTATAGTATGCTTTTGTTATATTTTAAACTTTTCTGCAATAACATCATTGAAAAATGTCGTCAAACTAAAGACGGAATGCTTTTAACTATTGTATTCGCTGCAATTTCAGTTATATTCATATTTTTTAAACGGAACTCATTCTAATAAATACAATTGATTAAATAAAGACAAACACCGGAGTTTGTAGAATAATCCATGCTCTAGATACATAAATTTATTTTTACAAAATAATTTACTAACAACAAATGAATTCACAAATAAAACTTTCTGTCAAAACTTGTTCGCTGCATTTTGTCACACACGGCTCTTATAAAATAAACGAATGTTTTTCACCTGGAGCTATGTGATCCTTTGTTGTTATTTTTCTAAATAATTATTTTTCCCATCGTTTCTATGGTAACCTGTTTTGACGGATGGTATATGGGAGGAATTTGTTTTGGACAACATTGCATTTGTTTATTCATTTATTTTACCGTAGACAGTAGATATAGATCAAAAGCTAATAAATTGTAACAGCCCAAAGCATATTCAGAAATATGTAATATTTATAATAATCATCAGGTACTTATTTAAATATTAAAATAATATGAAATACTTCCTTGCTTACTTAAAACTAAGCGTATTATAACATATAGTCAATAGTATACATAAATGTATAGATTTATTGTACATCCCTATTTGAAGACTGCATTCCAGTGGTTTTGTTAGTGGTAGACATAAATAGAGTAAAAAAACTAGCAAATAAATCCTCAATCCTTTCTTTATGTTGTAAAGATGATAAATTCTAAACAATATAGGAGTTTCTATAAAAGTCGTTAAACACGCCAATGACGTTGTAAAGGTCCATGAATATACACGTTGTTGTATTGTCTATATTTAAGCGATTAAAAATGATTGCAGCGAACCTAGTCGAGTACTAAAAAGTTATAATAAGCGCGTTAATAAAGCAAGGACGACAAAATCCAATTAATACATTGAAATCCTTCTCGATTCAGTAGGATTAGATAACAAAACTGACAACAAACAAATTTTACTCTTTTACATAGCTTATAGCCAGATAGACCCTGAAACCTTTCCAACAATATTAAAGCTGAATTTGACTCAATCAGAACTGTTGTTTAGTCAGATATATCCAAAGTCATAAATCAAAATCATCTATGTGCTAGTAATTTTATGAGCATGTGAGTATTGGCTTTTTTTAGCACATTTCAAAAAAATATCATCAATCTTTCACACATTTCATCCATTTACACCTATCTACCTGGTTCTACCTGGACGGGTCTGAAACTTTTTAATATAAATTACATGCATGTGACGAGTTGATATTAAGTCCATGGGTCAAGAACGAGCCCTTATACATTTTAGAGTTTGTCGAAATACTTAAAAGCACGTTTGAGGATGAACACCAATAAATTCCCATAATTTAAAATACAAACCGAAAAAGCTCGCTCGCTTTTCCATTGCTTATACATTAACTTGAACAAGCAATTAAAGTACAAAGACAAAAACTATTAGTTGATTGACATAGACAATCATCAGCTTGTAAATCGAACAGTCTTCAACAGTTTCATATCATTAAAATCATACTACTGATATATAGAAATTACAGGACTCTGTTTCATTGACGGCATAAATAGTTACTTTAATTTAGATTGTGCACCATATTGTTTTGAAACAGTGTTAAAAAAATAATATAGTCTTGAATTCATTTCCAGTCAATTAATATTATCAAAAAAATATATAGTTTAAACAAAACAAATAATTGAGTCTTAGACTAGAGAATAATTTTTATTTTGTTTTATCCTTCTATACACATTTGACGGTGGAACAAAGGGAATTGAAATACCTTTTGTATGACTGTAATGATCGCGTATAACTCTATATATATTTCGCTTGTTCGTTAAGCTTATTGGAAGCACGTTTGGAAGTCAAATGTTTAGGTAAATTTTGCTTCATAGAATCAAGGTCAAGCATATTTACTTACACAGATCACAAGTTGTTAAACCACATTAAAACTCTTTTGGAGCTTCGTAACAGATGTGGTATAAATACATCACTTGCATAGCATATAGCAGACTCTCTGAAGCGGAGATTTTCTGTACTCGTCATCACGGGAATAATGTATAATTACACTGTCAGTAAGCTAAATAAAAATAAGACCTAATGAATGGAGAACTGCAACTGGGTGGCGTACTCAAATTAGTAACCGATGTTTAAAATGTTTAACTAAGCATTGACTTGATTTGGAACAAAATTGAAAATTAATTCCACTTTGCAAATACATTCAATATATGAACACACTTACTTTTTACTTACACCAAAGTAAAATGTATTTTGAATTGAAATATCTTTCGAAGTGAATTGCTTTTTATGTTAATTGTCTGCATTGTTAAAATTTACATTTGCATTTTAATGCACATGTTAATAATTTTCAATTTTCTCTTCCCGGAATATATTTTTTTCTTGAAATTAAAATTGGTGTCATAAAATGTGGAAATATTTTTTAACTTTCTAATGATATTTTGTACCAGTACACATCTTGAATAAATATCGGAGGTTTTGTAATTTTTCTTTAAATGAATTAAATATTTCATTTGAGATAACTGTGAAAGCATTTTTAAATATGGAATATAAAAAGTTGAATGAGAATAGCTTATTGTGCCAATTTAATTTTTAAAAAAAACTAATAATAATCGTATCAAGAATATTTAGGGTAATTCTGGGATAGATGTCGCACCCCTCCCCCTACTTCTAAAACTCATCGTAAGATAGTAATGCAGTAAGCACAAATGGTGTGACATTAAGTGTTTCAAATGTGTTTGGTAAAAGTATTGTGCTCCTGCGCCTTTTTTCACCTGAGATTATATACTTAAGATGAGTTACATAATTTATCATGAAATATGTTATTGTGCTACCACAGATTGCAAATTATAGCTAAAACTCTAGAAATATAAGTGGATTCCTGGGTCATTGGAGCATAGCCTTCGTTTTATTGTGATTTCGCTATGTTTGAATCCCAAGGTCAGGAAGCGGTGAGGTGCGGCATCTATTCCCTAGAAATGGGCACACTCAAGAGTTATTCAAAAAATAAGTACCATTTTCAGAATTATGTTAAATAGATTTTCATCCTACTTCTGTTGTTCGTTAATGTCATGATTCTGTCTATATTGGCTGCATTCCTAAAGTGAGTGTAAGAAGTTTTCAATGTAGTCAATATTTTATATTTTACAAAATTGCAATTTTAGTGTTTCTATCTTTTTATATTTAAATAAACATATCTTTTGAAGAAAAATATTTGTTACGTCCATTAAAATGCATTTATGTTAAATGCGGAGATTCTTCCATATGGTGCGGCGTAACACCCTACTCATCCGCAATGAATGGGTTTACAAAATAAATTATAATTGCTTATTGAGTATTTTATATTTTATTTTAACCTAATACATATGTTTTCTAATTGTAAATAAATTATTATGACAACGTAAGTTTCTTGTTTGTGCACCATGGGTCTCAAGATATTGATTTAAGAAAATTTGTGGCATCTATTCCGGATTTACCCTACGCACTATTTAAATTCAGAGATCATTTCCAATCGAGTTATTCTAACGGGATTTTGTGAAACACATATAGAAACAAACAAACAAATATAGATATATTGAAAATCTTTGTTCACCATTGGGATGAGTTTTGTTTTATGCATTTCATTTTCTATAACAATAAAGCAAAAGTAGCTGATGATAATGATTTTACACTAATAAAAGTATCACGTATTCCTATTCATAATACGTTCTAAGTGCTTCTGTTGGAAAACAGAAGTAATTTGAAAATATAAATCAATTTAACTCTATGTATACTAATATACGCATAATGTAATTTATTTCATATTTGTTTAAACTATCTCCATGATTTATCAAAATTATTAAATTGTAACTTTCAAGTATTATTTCTTTTCATTGAATTATCTCACCATTATGTATTACTTCATAAAAAATATTCAACAGTATCTAAGTTCTTATAAAATAATTCCTATATATATATATATACTACTATACGCATAATTTAATGTATTTCTTATTTGTTTAAAAGTGTCCATGATTTGTCAAAATTATTAAATCGTAGCTTTCAAATATTATATTTCTTTTCATTGAATTATCTCACCATTATGTATTACTTCACAAAAAATATTCAACATTATCTACGTTCTTATAAAATAATTCCTATATATATATATTAATATAAGCATAATTTAATGTATTTCATATTTGTTTAAAAGTGTCCATGATTTGTCAAAATTATTAATTAGTATACAGTCAAAATTATCAAATATTATATAAAAAGATATCTATTTTTCATTGAATTACTCCACCATTATGTATTATTTGACAAAAATATTCAACAGTACTTCCTTCCTTATAAAATAATTCTTTATCAAACATAAACCTTTTGATTTTATTCCGCTTGTAAGATAAGTATTGAAAAAACGGATGCCGCCGTGAAATATTATTGACAATTTTAAGTCCTTCTCAAGACCCTTTTAAAGATATGCTGTGTTGGAGTTTATCCTATTTGTCGTAAGAGAATAAGCCGTCGGAAAGAGCAATGAAAAGGTTATTGATCAAATGGAGACATCTGTGCTGAATATTTCCGCAGAAAAAATGGCACATGTCCTTAACAATAAATGGAAGACATGACAATGATTGTAGCATATGAGTGGAAATGCCCATTGCGAGTTATATATGTGACAAATGGAAGTGATCTGAATATAAAACGAAATGACATCTTAAAAAGTTGTATGAATTATGGTGAATTTTTTGGAGGAGTCAGGATTTTGTAATTATTTTAAATTTCCGGTACTTATTTTGCAACATTCATCGAACGGAATGTGATACGCTGTCAGTGTTTTTCTGCGAAATTCAAGAGGTGGGTTATTGGCTGCCTGACTGCAATGCCAATATTGCAGTGTGTGTGAGTGTGTGTGTGTCAGTGGGTCTGTGGAGACGATAACTGACGAACGAATGGACCGATTTGAACCAAATTTGGTACAAAAATCACAATCCGTAAACACTGGAAGCCTATTGTTTTTATACGCAATCGAATGTTCAGAACCCCCCCTAAATTTTTGAATGAAATTTTGAAAAAATCGTCAAAAAATCAAAACCACTAATAAAGTTACACAAATAGACATTTCTTATGTAATTTTTCATTAGAAAACGATTGACATAATTTTTAGAACGCTAACACGAGCCGTTTTTGAGATATTGTACATTTTTAAAAAAAAATATCAAAAAGTCATATAAAATAAAAAAAAATTTCCTATTGATAAACATGTTCACTTTTCATATGTAATACCATGCGATAAATTGGGTGACATCATTCTGGTGGATCTAGCTCGTTCCATTCATGAAAAAAGATACTCTGAGTAACACTTTTGTGTTTGGTCGCCAATAGTCATTTATCGGCTGTAAGAATAACTTATTTCTTAGTGCATAACGCTTGGCGAGATTTTGGCGACGAATTTGGCGGAATGTCGCCAACTTGGCGACTTTTTGAAATGTTGCCAAATTAACGAAAATCTCGCCAAATGGATAAAAATGACGCTAAATCAATGAAAATGATGACTCATTGTCGAAAATTCAATGTCTTGAAAAGAATATTCGTATCTACTATAAGAAAAACCTATTCTTTTACTGTAAAAGTAGTAAATTCATTACATTATATAAGGAAAGTCATGTGTTGCCCACAACAGATTTTTATTTATTGAACTGCGAATCATTCTGTTAATTGCTTTATTTCTAAGTTCAGCGGTTGTGAATACATTAATAAAAACACGAAATTTAATTTTATGTAAAACTAGAAGTGGAAAATTAAATGTTTAAACTTCATTTGAGGAATACTATATTTTGTTATTGTGGATGTAATTTACCCTGGAGGAAGCGTTACTTCACTGACATACGTGATTGAACAGGATATATAGGAAACTCAACCCAATAGTGTACAGTTTTTCAATAAAAATCGTTAGGAAATAAGATATTAACGCAATACATTAAATATATTTAGCGTTTAAGTTCATATATAGTATTCATATGAAGTCGGCATTTCAATTTGTGTAGCAATGTGCAAAAATATGTAAAAATGCAACAACTTTTACACCAAAATACTACAAAACTCGCTGCTGGTGAAGCAAGTAAAGCGGTGCTTCACTTAAAGGTATCAGTTGAATGGGTTATTATTATTGTTATTTGACGAATTTTTCAGACTCGTTTGGCTACTTTTAAGTAATATTTGACAACATTTGTGACAGTCTTGGGAAGTGCTTTGATGCTGTTCGTTGTCGAGGAGAGGGGGAAATCCCGCTACTGATTCAGCTTCACCCATTCCCGAGGTCATGGGCCGCCACTGTACTTTAAACAAATTTACAAATCTACAAATCAATATGCTTACAAATACAGCCCTAAATATCCAACAGAAACACAAAAATGCACGTACTTCGACTGTTAAATCAAGTTTCTCACAACAGTGGGACTTTAAAAATAATGCCTTTAACCGATTCCTCAACTGATGAAACCCCTTCCATTGTTCAAAACGAAACGGTAATTCGTGCCTCACCTCAGAAAGAATAACAATAAACGGTCAGAATTCCTATAAGTTCCTGGAAAATTGCAATTGCCACAGCTGGGGAACGTATTGCCCCATGTACCTCCTCATCTTTAAATGGCTTCCATTGTAAAAGCATCTAATGTAATGTGTAAAAAATCTGATGTGGGCAGCACATGACTCTCCTTATATAATGCAATGAATTTACTACTTTTACAGCAAAAAGACAAATAGGTTATTCTTATAGCAGATACCTATATTCTATCCAAGGTATTGAATTTTCTTCAATTAGTCGTCATTTTCATTGATTTAGCGTCGTTTTTATCCATTTGGCGACATTTTCATTAATTTGGCAACATTTAAAAAAGTCGCCAAGTTGGCGACATTCTGCTAAATTTGTCGCCAAAATATCGCCAAGCGTTATGGAAGGAGAAGTAAGTTGTTCTTATAGCAGATAAATGGCTATTGGCGTTCAAACACAAAAGTATTACTCAAAGTATATTTTCTCATGAATGGAATGAGCTAGATCCACGAGATTGATGTCACCTAATTTATTGCATGATATTACACATGAAAAGTGAACATGTTTCTTAACAGTTAATATATATATTTTTTAATTTATGGGATTTTTTGATAAATTTATTTGAAAAATGTGGAATATCTCGAGAACGATTCATTTTAGCGTTCTAAAGTTTATGTCAATCGTTTTCTAAGGAAAAATTACGTAAGAAATGTCTATTTGCGTAACTTTATTAAATGTTTTGATTTTTTGATGATTTTTTCAAAATTTCACTCGAAAATTTAGGGGAGTTCTGAACATTCGATTACGTTTAAAAACAATAGGCTTCCAGTATTCACGGATTAGGATTTTTGTATCAAATTTCATTTGAATCGCTCCATTCGTTCGTGAGATATCGTCTCCACAGACTCACAGGCACACGCACGCATACACACAGACATCACTTCAAAACTGTTCGATTAATGATCAGGGATGCTTGAAACGTACTCTAACGTCGAAAACTCGAATTCGAATTTTCGACCCCGTCACAATACTTTCCTTATAACATTATGTATATAAGGAAAGTAATAACCATGCTGCCTCAACCAAGAATCGGCAACGGATATTCGTATTAGCCAGTTGAAGCTCTACATTGAGATACTGGGGCGAAATTGCAAGATGTTATAGTCGAAGAGAACTCTACATTATCCACCTCCTAATGTCAGATTGACGTACAACTGACAATCTGATTGTCCATGCCCTACTATTTTTATCTCAGGCTATGATGCTATTACTTTCCTTATATACATATTGTATAAGGAAATTATTGTGACGGTGTCGAAAATTCGAATTCGAGTTTTCTACGGGAGAGCACGTTTCAAGCATCCCTGATCACGAATCAAACATTTTTGAAGTGATGTCTGTGTGTCTGTGTGTGAAAGTGTGTGTGTATGTATGTGTGTGAAAGTATGTGTGTGTGTGTGTGTGTGTGTGTGAAAGTATGTGTGTGTGTGTGTGTGTGTGTGTGTGTGTGTGTGTGTCAGTGGGTCTGTGGAGACGATAACTGACGAACGAATGGACCGATTCGAACGAAATTTGGTACAAAAATCGCAATCCGCAAACACTGGAAGCCTATTGCTTTTAAACGTAATCGACAGTTCAAAACCCCCCTAAATTTTGGAGTGAAATTTTAAAAAAATCGTCAAAAAATCAAAACCGCTAAGAAGGTTACGCAAATAGACATTTCTTATGTAATTTTTCATTACAAAACGATTGACATAAAATTTAGAACGCTAACATGAACCGTTCTCGAGATATTTCACATTTTTCAAAAAAAATTATCAAAAACTCATATAAAATAAAAATATATATTTCCTATTGAGAAACATGTTCACTTTTCATATGTAATACCAAGCGATAAATTGGGTGACATCATTCTCGTGGATCTAGCTCGTTTCATTCATGGGAAAAGATACTTCGAGTAATACTTTTGTATTTGAACGCCAATAGCCATTTATCTGTTATAAGAATAACTTATTTCTCCGTCAGTAAAGCTTGGCGAGATTTTGGCGACGAATTTGGCGGAATGTCGCCAACTTAACGACTTTTTGGAATGTTGTCAAATTAACGAAAATCTCACCAAATGGATTAAAATGACGCTAAATCAATGAAAATGACGACTAATTGTCGAAAATTCAATATCTTGGAAAGAATATAAGTATTTACTATAAGAAAAACCTATTTTCTTTACTGTAAAAGGAGTAAATTCATTGGATTATATAAGGAAAGTCATGTGTTGCCCACATCAGATTTTTTAATTCAACATGTTATCTCCCTGAGTAGTCGTTGACTTCTTGATTTCAAATCAGCGCTTCATATACCAAGAGTCCGCTGAATCCGTGCTAAACGTCCTTGGGTCACTTTCAGACCTCCGATACCTTTGAAATAACATACAAGGTTGACTTGTTCGGATTCCATTTTAAAGAATCTTGCTCCATACGGCAAACGAATCGTCCGGATCTTCGTACCAGCCAGCCGATGCTCTACCGTTGTGCTACTGGGGCGGAATTACAGGCTCTTATTGTCAACGTGGACTCTACAATTTATACGAAAGACGATTTTAGTTCAATTTTTACGATTTTACTATAATTATGGTAAAATCATCTTAAATAAACCGTATAAGCTATTAAAACTACTATTTATTCAGTTTTAACTTTATACGGCCATTATACGTACATTGGTAAAATGGTTTCCACAGTAACGGATCTGCTTTTAAATATCAATTAGGAATAACTTTTATTGAAAAATAGAAAACACGAATATAATTTCGAATTTCAATCGAATCAATCGGTCGAGCTTAAAGTATTAATTGAATATACCAAAGATTCATTTTTAATTATTAATATATATTGGTAGATGTAACATATGACTTTGTGGAGGTATGGAGTATCGTTGCATTTTATTCTTATTTGTATTTTAAAATGTCACAAAAATTCAAGAAATATTGTTCGTTTTATCCGATTTGTTATAAAAAATTACGTTATTATTATATGCAGGATTTTAAAAATGTGTAAAAAATTGAAATTTTCAGCATCTGATTTGCATTTGCAAAAATAAATTTTACTTTGAGGTACCGCACCAGCTAATTAATTTTATCTATCGTTCTTCTCTTTCCCTAAAAAATCATAGTATAATAGTGTAATGAACAATCGGAAGCCATTATAGCAGTCACAATAAATGAAATTGCTGCTTGTAAGAATATAACTTACAGCACTTCCTTGAAGTTACAATGTTTTATTTGTAGTCACCTAACTATGACTGCTATCTTCAAGGAAGTATTTTAAATTATAATGATGCAAATAGTAGTACTTGGCAAGTGAACGGCCATTGGATATGCACTTACGGACAATGAAAGCTGCGCACCGAAAAGGAAGCATAAGATGGACTTGAGATTTTATTGATGGAAGGATACAGATAAATGACATACATGATCACAAAAACATTGAAACAGAACACATACATAGGGAGTTGTGGTCACAGTCCGGTCATCCTCAGTAGCGCGTCGCATCGCCTCGTGCTGCGATATAAGCAGCAATGCGGTCCGGCATGGTGTCGACGCAAATCATCGGTCCCCAAAACGAAGTGGCACTCATCGCTAAACACCACACATCGCCAATCGGTGGCGTTCCACGTTGCTCTGGCCTTGCACCACTGCAATCGGAGCCACCGATATTCCCGTGTTAACGGCAATACACGTAAGAGACGTTGGGATCACAAATTCGCTTCCTTCAGGCGTCTAGATATGGTTTGTGGGCACACAGGAGCAGCTACGTGTGCCTGTATAGCGGTTCGGGTCACCGTGGGCTTTATACGGGTCGGCCGCACGATCATTCAATCCTGTCTACTCGTGGTATGCTTGGTCAGTCCAGAGCCGGTCCTCCGTGTTTGGGTGGAGTCCTGTGACCAGTGCTCCCAACTCCGTCGGACGGTATAGTCCGAACGATCAACGTAAGGAGCTATACAGGCCCGCTGACCACCCTGCGGTTTTCAGCCTAATCATCAGACCTCTCTCGAAGTCCGTCAGTTGCGTATATCGATGATTCTGGAGTCTAATTACCATTCTTTTCACTGCGTACTTCGTGCTTGCGTCGGCCGAAGCTTCTCGAATTGATGGGGCGTCGACTACACCCCGCTTTATAAGGCCGCTGGCTCATGCTTGCAGTGCCACTCACGGGTATACGGTCAATCACACCAGACTGGGATCATTTGTATACCAGCCAGCCCTCTACCTATTTATATCATTTCGCGGTTGTACTATGTTTTCTAATTGGTGCGCAACTTTCATTGTCCGTGAGTCTATTTATAACAAATAGAAGTGTTTTAAGTGAACAATAAAACATATACAAATTTCATGAAAACTGTTTGTGAATTGACGCAGTATATTAATAAACGCGTATGTTAAATAAAATTGTTTTTTCTGTCCATATTGATACAATTTGGGAAAATTCATTTCATGATTTTGATTCTTACTATTTTGAAATTATTTTTGTAATTTGCACTAATTGTCTTTCCGTTTACAAATGTGTAAAATTTTTAAAATTATTGGTATAGATCAGACTGAATTGTATTCCCATAACGCAAAATCTGTTATAAAAATTGTATTCATATTTTGTACATATATTAGCCGTTTCTACATAATTACATTTTTTTATAATATTAATCTTTGTTCTATAATAGATATCAAAAATATTAAAAGTAAAAAATAAAATGTAAGATTTTTGTTCAGGATGTTTTGTAGCATGCCATTTAGGCAGAAGTTGCTAAGTCAGTTTATAAGTCCGAAAATCAGTTGTAAACTAGACAAATTAGTAGTAAATATTCAGGAGCTCGAGTTTCAAAACAAATTTAGTTACTTACGACATGACAAATCTTAGTGAAGTTATCCATTTCAGAATTTTGATGTAAAACAACTTAGGGCACGGGATATGCATAATTCATTAAGAAGATGTGACAGGGATGAACGCAAGTAAGTAAACAAAACTCTATTGTTACGGATCCCTAACGGAAAATCATTGTTATAATTTGAAGGTCTGGGTAGCTTGTCCTTGGTGCTAAATTCGGTGCCTTTGACGGCAAATATGGCGAAAATTCGCCAGCTTGGCTACGTTTGGCAAGTTCAGGAAAATTTTCAAATTTTGTAGATTGACTTGGAACTTCACGATTTATGTGCTTTTTCCAAAACTTTTCAAATAATTATACAAGATCTAAATCATTCAGTCGGTTTTTAACATATCATCATCTGGTTGATCACGTAAGAAATGAGCGTCATGCATATATATATATATATATTACCCAACATAGAAAATGCAACAACATCAAAGAGCGAATGGATGATGTTAAGAACCCCACAGACAGAGATGGCATATATAAGTAAGTGAAGTTAATTCAAGAAGGATAATACAATACATTAATGGCTTAGACATGGTGATCAGCAGGCAGTAGGACCCCCTCTTGCGTCTATACAAGCAGCAACCCTTCGAGGATCAGATGCAATGAGGGTGCGGAGAGTTTCCTGAGGGATGGATGGCCATATGCCTTCAATCATCCTCCACAGGTTGTCCTCTGTTTGAAGAGAGGTCAGGGAAGTCAAACGACGGTCAATCACGTACTATCAATGCTCGATGTGTGAGAAATTTGGAGCCAGCAGAGACCAAAGACGCACCTGGATATCTTGTAAGCCTTGTCGGCTGATGGTTGCGATGTACTGTGGCGCCTTATCTTACTGGGAAATAGCATATTGCAACCGCTGAAGGCAAAGCAGTGCAACCGGCTGCATCACCTCATCCACATATCGTCGAGCCGTCATTGTACCGCTGATACGAACCCGAAGTGACAGATTATCAAAGCTGATGGCACCACAAATCATGATGCCGCCTTGTCGAGAAGTATGGTATTCAATAGTCGCAGCAGAATTGTATGTGTTTCCACGTCGTCTACAGACCACAAACATCATGGCTGCGAATGCGTCGATCAACCCGTGCTGACGTACGCCTGTATGGGCCTGTACCACTACGACGATTCACATGCCTTTCTTCAATCCATCGTCTTCAAATCCTTTGCACAGTGTTTACACGTGTGTTTACATTCTTTACGTGTGTTTACACAGTGTTTACATCCTTTGCACAGTATTTACACGTGTTTCAGCCGCGATACTTAGGCCTAAAATGAATCCCGTCGCACGACCGTCCAAGTATTGAAACGGACTGAAGTACTGAAACGTATCGCCTGCCAGGCATCTCTTCAACAACACTTCTGAGCCGAAAAACAGCTCGAGAAACGTAGGCGACAGGTGGTAACAACTGGTGGCTCATCTGCCGTTTCTATCCTTAGTATCTCGCGCTCTAATCAAGTGACCTACTTGCATTTCAGATCATTTGCATACGTAGGCTAGCTGAGCTTGTCTCGCAATTTGCAAAGTTATACTTCCAGACCTTCATGATGTTGCATTTTCTATATATATATATATATATATATATATACACACTCTAGACAACACTCCTTGTCTTGTGGGTTAATCCACGTTTTCATGTTCTGGTACCCCTTTTTACATCTTTTTAAATTTTGATACTTCGGTATTCATTTCTTGTGCAATATATCGGCTACCGGGAGTGTTGTCTAGACGAAAAGCTTGCTTAACCGGTGAGTGGGGGTTACAACACCCCCGGCCATTCTTTGATACATTGCTTCCATTTACTTGTCTACTTTTCTGGTATGATATTTAAATCCACGTTGTAGTGCAGCAACGCGCCTTATTCGTGTGATTTCTGGTATTTTATAAGTTTCACACTTATATTACATATCTATCTATCTATCTATATATATATATATATAGTCTTTTGCAAAAAAAAACGAAGCACCATGATGAAAGTTACTGTTTTTATTGAAATTAAATATGAGTACAGTTCATACACAGGTTATTATAGGATTACAAAATCAAGGTCGCAGGTCCCATCAATTGTTAGCACTTGCACATTGACACCATCACATCAGGGGTAATGGCTTTGTACCTGTGTAAAACACGCGTGCCTGTGTAAACACCCTGCCGCTTCCACACCCGATGGCCAACTGCTGAAAGACTGAAGTGTGATATTTGTTGCAGAACATTATGCAATGTCAGTTTGCTGGCAACAATCATTCTCGGCTATAACACCACTCCAAACGACTCTGTCGATGCTATGGGGTTATGAGTAGACGTCCTAAAAGCCGGCATGAGCTTAACCCCACCTCAGCCAAACACCGTGAGATGTTGGAAGGTACTACTTGTGGTATGGAAGAGGCTGTAGCACGTTATATGGCTAACAATAATGCCGTTTGGCCAGTTCGAACCTGTCGCATAATCATCCGAACTTGCCTCGCATTCGCGCATCTTGACCTTCCAGAGTCTTCATGCCGCCGATGAGTTCCTTGCAGCAACCATTGCTGCCAGCACCTTTGCACAGCTGTGTCCGTTAGGTGCAGGTGGTGACCTATTGCTCGGTATGACCTTCCAGTTTTACGTATTCAGACCATACGTCCATGCCCGAACTCGTCTAATTGCTTATAAGATCTTCGGCAAAATCGTAATGGTATTGTTTGCTGTATCTTCACGGAACTGCAACGCTGATAACGAACAAACCTAAACCGTTCTATGACCGAAGTTAGCACATATTGGAATTGCAAATATAATCATTTGCATACTTGATACAAAGGAATTTGCATGCGAAAATTCGAGATGAGCGAATTATCTTTTAGGGGTGGTTCGTTATTTATTGTTGTTTTTTTTTTGCAAAAGAGTGTATATATATATATATATATATATAAAACATTAAACCAAGTTGCATAATATGCACATGTTTAGATATTTAGATGACATATTATGTGTATCCCTTAATAATATCCCTATAGTATTTAACTTTTATCCTAATAATTTACAATTAAATGCAAGTAACAATAACTATAATGTTGCAAACTTTTTAGATTTAAATTTAAATTTACAAAATTGTAATATGGTTATAAACTTGTATGTAAAATATATGATTTTAAATTTAATACATCAAAAATTCAACATTCTGACTCTTGTTTGCATATATCTGTTTTTAGAAATATTATAATAAACCAGGCTCTTAGAATCAATAAAATTTGTGATGAAAATTATAAATTAACACATTTTATGGAATAATTGAGTGCAGAGACTAATAATGCACATCCTCCCAAATTTGTTATTAAAATTATCAATTCAGTGTATCAACTTTCACTCGATAACATCCAAGAAAACTTTCCCAATTGTAGTGGCTAACAAATATATATATATATATATATATATATATATATATATATATATATATATATATATATATATATATTATATAGTATATAATTATATGATAATTATATAAATAAATAAAAATGGGAAAAAAGAATTAGTAGAATAAAAAGAATCGGAAAATAAGATACAATAATATTAATGTTTTGAATTTTATTTTAGCTAAAAAATTGTAAGTTTAGCCAGTTTGAGACTACGATTTGAGCGCCCTTATAACGGTGAATAGTGGCATTCTCGTTTATCCATTTCTTCCATGAATCTCTTGTTTAGTAAAAATTTTCATCTGAATTCTCATCTTAAAAAATTTTCATCTCTTTTCATATTCATATTCTGAATTACTTATACGGGTAATTGTCCTGTCTCCTGTTCTGACTCACTGGACGGGTCTGGGAGTGTTGCTATGAACGTTCGTACTGCCTGATTATATTTCGATCTGTTCATTCCTGTGCTTCTAGATAATTTAAGACGTTGAGGTTGATCGCGTATACACGTGGTGAAAGAACAAGGGTACATGCCACATGGTAATACAAATTTTCTTAATGTTTTTTCATTTTTTCATCTTTTGATGCCTGTAGTCTGAGTTTGAGCATTTGTAGTAATGTACTATTGCTCAATCTGAAACGGGCATTTGTTTGGGTTAATTAGAATTATAGTCAGACTTAATCATCGAATTTGGGCCGGTGCTGTTCTTTTCTCTTATCGGCATTATGGCCGTGGTTTCGCTTCTATGGTGATAGTAATATTACTTGAATTTTTTATTATTATATTTTTCTAATATATATATATATATATATATATATATATATATATATATACATATATATAATAAATCAATATATCATGTTTAATTTTACATTCTACCCGTCTTGTCTTGAACTGATCGAATCGGAGTCAACGAATGTAGGAACATTTGATTTTTTAGACATCACTACTTATTATGATTTGAAACAGAATCTAATTTTAAAAATATTTGACAAGAGACATCAATATGACTCCAAAATCAATTATTTCACCCATTGGAATAACCTAAGTTTAAACGAACTACGTAATTGAATCATATAAATCACTTGAACAGATACAGATTATTAAAATCATCTATTACACAATTTAATAAATGCTTAATACATTTTTAATCAACGAAACTCGGAAACAATCATATCCCTTCCGCTTTATCCAACATTATTACGATGTTTTTTGCACAAAATATAGTGATAAAAATTATGTTAATTTATCCGACATCTTGGAATACAACTCCACTCTTACCTAGGATAATCTGTTTGTTTCTCTTTCTAAATGCGCTCTTTATTCGATGTGACTTTTATATGTATTCTTCCCTCTCCGAAGTCTATATGCTTTATGCAACTCTTCCTTGATTATCAGTCTGTTGGTTTGTAAAATTTTCAATTATTGTTTTTATGATCCTTTTTATATGTTGTCTGGGATCCGGACATTTTATCCCCACGTACATGTTTGATTGTTGTTACGGGCGTGCAGAGTCTCTGGGAGCGTTTTCATGAAGTCAAAGCTAGCTTCTAACCAGGACAAAGGGGTCGCAATCCCCCTTGACCTTACTGTAACCCTGTTAACACAATCATTACACCTTTATAAATCGTTTTACATTTTAAATCTTATATATATATATATGTGTGTGTGTGTGTGTGTGTGTCTGTTACGGACGTGCTTCATTTGTTCAAATGTAACTTTGAAATATTCTTTATTATTGTTATTGATTATTTTGCGGAACTTGGTATCGTTTTCAAAAAATATAATTATTATTTTAAGGGTCACATATACATCATACACTTTAACCCGAATAATCTCAAAAAGTTCTTCAAACAAAAATGTTTCGAGATGGATAGATAAGCATAAAGGGAAACGATTGTCCCTAAAAATATTATTGACAATTTCAAGTCACTCAAAAAAGCCTTCTTGAAATGAATTCCTTTGAGGTTAACTTATTTGCTGTAAGGAGGGTAACCCATCCGAAAGAGCCATAAAAAGGTTATTGATCAATATAGAAGACACGGCTGCCAAAATGTTTCTGCAGAATAGGATTAATTTCTTTCGATAATATTTGACAACTTCTGACAATGATTGTCGCGTACATGTGCACAAAATGGCCATTGAATTTTATATTTTTGACAAATGAAAGTGCTTCGGATAGTAAGAAAATAACATAAAAGAGACATATGGATGTTCTTAAAGCGTTTTGAAAGAGCTAGGGTTGGAGAAGAGACACATATTCGATAAAAGTAGCCCATGGCATTTTTTCCTACAGTTTCATACGTATTATTTCAATCCTGAGTTCTTAAATGAGTCTCACGAAATAACGCAATAAAAGAATATTTTTATTTCAAGTTTATGACATTTACTTTCAGTTGTTTTAAGTGATTATCGCAAACTTCGGATAACTCGGTAATTCAGTGGTGCCGAATAACTAAATTTGACAGATTATACGGATTCCAAATTAAAATTAGGGTAAATAGATTGGAAATTTAATTTAAAACAAAATAATTAACAATACATGCTATATGTTTTTTTGCCTGAAATGTTACAGACGAAATTACACTGTATGTGAAAAAAAATGAAATGTATTTAAAAATTATAAGATGAACTTTAAGCAGCATATAAAAGCATTATATAAAATCGATTTCCATATAAAATATTTTAATCTATTACAGTAAATGTACCTCGATACAGCTAAACGAACCCGGATGTCGTACGACTGCCGGACTGTCGGGCATGCCGAAAACTGGATGCCGGATAAACGGAAGCTTACTTTACCTACTTTAGTAATTTACTATCTATCGTTGCAGATGATAAAGTTCTTAGATCAATTTCTAGGTTTTCATGCACTCTTCAATATAAATACGTCAATACTTAAATTTTTTTTCTGCAATTGTTGCTATCGACCAGCAATTAAAAAAAGAATCTTATTAGGTACTATAATATTGCCATCCCGTTTGGAGATCGTAATATTCAGACCAACTAATATCTTTAAAAATAGAAAGATTGTTGATTAATAAAAATGTTTATTAATAATTGTTTATAAATTAAAAATACGAAGATTTAAAATTAAAAATATTGAGCTCAGACTGCAATGGCCTAGATCAAACTTACAGAACTCACATATAGGTGACGTCTCAAAAGTTAGACTTGCACTTCCTTTGTAGATAACAGCATCAATAGACGACAATCCTTTGTGGGTAACCAAGCGTATAACAACAAGCATGGTCCATATTATGCCGTTTTCTGCAATCGTCTACACTGTCCTAAATTTGGACAGTGTAGAAAACAAAATTTTGGACAGCGTGTCCTAAATTTGTTCAGTGTTTTGCACTGACCTAAATTTGGGAACTTCTATTACAGATGTCTCTTGCGAGTATGGACATTTTATATTAAAATAAAACTAGTATTTATGTCAGGCAAGAAAATATAAGGGAATGTTCCACCTCCACCTGTTGATAAAGACAGCGGATTATAAGATAAAGACAATGGCTTCTATTGTTTTACTAAAGAAATTAATATAAGGTATAATATTATCAAAATACTACATTCTGACTTAAAATAAAGTGAAATTTGAAACGTTATTGCAGCTCTGGGTGATAGGTGGAGCTGGATGATATTGAACCTTGCTAAGAACATATTGTCATTTAGTAATAATCATAGAACCGTGGAGTGGTACGCCTCGTTTCGTTTAGGAAAATCAGTGTCTTTGAAAACATCTATGTTGACATGCTAGAAAACTTTGTTGCGCATGAACTGCCGAATTCTCCTCAAATGATAGTCAACGCCTAGTTCCAACAAGACAGAGCAACGGCACGTACAGCATAAATATTGATGATCACTTTTCAGAAATCCAATTCTGGGTCACCCTGTAGTAAGAAATGATTAGATTTTGATTAAAATTAATTTTCAAGATATATGAATAAGCATTAGAAAATTAAAACAAGACGAAATAAAAAACCCATTCCAACAAATACAGTAGAAAAGTGGCAGACCAGAAAGTATTTAAGACGGTAGATCGTTTGTAAAATATGTGCTAATGTATCTAATGTGTTTATAGTATTACAGTATTTACATTTCAGAAATGTATTGTACATTGAACTCTGATGTAAAAAGAAATTTATTTGAATCGGATTTATATTCGACACCTAGGTTGTTTACTTAACAATGAATAATAGACGTTTTCATATTCTTTTCACGAATTGCCGACCTGCACTTTTGGATCAGCATTATATCTTTGAAATTTTCCTTAGCAACTAAAGTTTGCCTTATCGTGTTAAATAAATTTAAAATATAATATTTAATACGTATGACAATTTTCTTTCATGACGTAATTATAAAATAAATCCGTATGCGCAAAATATATTTCTTGAATAACAAAAAACTCTTTGGACAATATAAAAAGATACAAAAATGTTTTCGCTTCTTTTACTTCTGTGTCCCATTCAAATTAAAAATAGCAGGAAAAATGAAAATTGATGGATAACTTAGCTCTAAATAGTGAAAGTGTTACTAAAGATTCGTGGAAAAGAACGCTTGGGTATAGAAACAGAAGATATCGAAGAACATATTTTCCTTAATTTTTTCTGTATTTTTTTAGAAATTATTAGGGAGAGAAAGTCATTAAGATTCTCGGAAAGGATCATTTATCTTGGTATACGGTATTTATATGTCCACACATTTTCAGACACGTAGAATATTATTCAGAAAAATCCAACTTTTGTGACAATTTAAGTTGACATTTCATATACGTCAATGGTAAAAAGGGCATGGTATGATAAAAGTCGTTGCAGATTTGTTGTCCAGCTTTTGAATAGAATGCAGAATTTTAAATATTTGCATACAGAATAGCACATATCAGCCTTGAAAATGCATTGAAATGTTATTTATGTTTAATGTTTGGTGTTTGTGTAGAATATCTAAATAAATAAGATTGAAATTGTGTAGTTATTACGCAATAAACATATCCTCACTCTGTTTCATCTTCTTATATTACCCACAACTGTAGTATTTTATATATTTTTGCCTTCCCTATAATATGTATCACATGCAAATGGAAATGAGGAAATATTGTTATAGACCAAAAATCCATCCCATACCCTGATTTTGAATGATCTACATGACTTGAACATGCCAGAATACGAATAAACAATTGTTTGAATGATGTCTGTGTACATGTGGGGGGAGGAAATAACTCTCGCACAAATACAGATAATTACTTGGTACAATTATTGCAATCTGTGATCCTAAGAAGTCTATTAATTATAAAATATGTTGGGCCAGGATAAAGTTTTCAATTTCTAGAAAATTATTTTTAAAAATAAAAAAAATAAATTTAAAAAAAATAATTATACTACAAGTTAGTAGAAAATTATCATATTATATTTAATTTTTATTTCAAAGCTCATGGTATCAAACACAGACCGCTAACAAGAGCTGTTCTTAAAATATTGCACATTTGCCATATAAAATGGAAAATTTTTAAAGAAATATATTCGAATTATCAAATAATATAATTACTTTATACGTGCTTATAACTAGACAAAAATAAGGACCATTGTGTAAAAGTTATTACGGGTCATTTTCAAGATACTGAACACTTTACTTTTCCACATAGAGTGCTATATCCACTGAACAAATTGAATGAAATATGGTACGATCGATTATTCTAATAAATAAATGACAGTGGATCATTGTCTGTAAGATAACTCGGACAAGGAAGAAGTCGACAAATTTTAGATCAAATTTTATAGTAATAAAAACACTATAAAAACATCTATGTTTAATCCTTGTAACGTAAAATACCACTAACAACGTAACGTAAAAGACCACAAACATTGGTCATAGAACATTACACAATTTCAACTCTTACCATGCTCGAGATATTGCCCGTTTTTAATCTGATGTAGAAGGGATCATAAGATAGTTAAATATGTTTACCATAATCAAAATATTGCATGTTTGCATATATTTTTAACTAGTAACAAATGGGCAACTTTGTTTAGTATGTATCCCGAGTTATTCTCGAGATTTTAAAAATTCTACTTTGCTTTAGAGAGACCAAAATCTCTGGTAAAAATCAAGTGAAGTACATGGGATTTGCCATTCTGATTCGAAATGGCAACAACAAATTTTCAGCACGATATATATTTATGAAAGCTCTATTTTTTTGTCTAATTTGTGTTACTGCTGTATTATTTTTTTTATATGAAAGAAAAGCATGTGTTGGGAAAATATTTTTAATAAAATATTCAATGGGCATTTTCTGGTTTTAGGAAAATGGTCCTCATTACTGATATAATGTGGTACTAAATTGTACTTTTCCAGATCATATCGTACCTTTTATATTCGCATATCAATATTTGTCCAATATTGAAGTATTTATATTTTTAACATTTTCCAACACAGTTTTAAAATTTTTATGACTCTGTTCATGCCTTCTGTCCCTCTGATTGTCTGTTTATTCGCACGATAACTGCCGTAAAAATGACTTTAAAAAAATTAAATTTTAAAATGTTGTTCAGACGGTCTGAGGAATGTTTGGGAATGAAAATGAATAATATCAGCCAATTAGTTTCTGATTTAATCCGGGTTGAAAAAATTAAATAATTTGAACCTCATGAGACTTAATTTACCAAATATTTTTTTAAACGAGGATAAAATTTGCAAATTACTTCGAAAATTATAGGAAGTATTCTAATTATTGTATAAAATGCGTAAAAAAAATTCAATGATATGTGTCTGGCAGTTCTTTAACAAAAAATTGAAATAATAACTACACCCATGATGTATCAAGAGATCACTCGAATCATTGGAAAAATATGGCATCCATTTCATTCCCATTGTGTAGGAACCAGATCGTGATGTTTGACGATCATTTAAATTTATATTTAGTTTTGCAACTGTCATAAAACCGCTTTATTTTTGCATATTATATGATTATCTAAATTCTGTTCCTCCAAAATTACAATATTTTTTTATTTTAAACGTTCACTAAATTTTGATTATTCCTACAACGGAGCCAAAATTTAACGCTATAATGTAGCATACAGAATGTAAACAAATTCAGCGCTTGTAAGGTGAGTTGTATGAAAATTGGTGAATATTATTTCAAGCAAAATTATTTACTCTGGAGTCTGGAATATAAATGAATTGAATGAAATATTCATTGACTTTACATGGAGAAGCCAACGATTCATATTTCGATGACATCATTTGAATGAAATTAATGTTGTTTAACTAGAATTTCTTTTTCGAAAAAAGTTTAAAGTTTTCAAGTATCACAATTTTCTGTAGTACTGTGATAATTTAAAAATATCAGTATTAAATGTATTATATTATAAAGATCTTAAAATAAAATTTTCATTTAATTGGAAAGTGTTTCATATTCAATGCTTTAAGTATCATTGATCTTGTATAATTATTGCATAGAGCATTATTGTCTCAGTAAGATTGTTCACACAATCTTAGAATATACTTTCTATATGTGAAGAATTTCGGCCCACGCTATGGAAAATATGACCAAGAAAATCCTTACAAAATACTCTATTGGGAAATTATCTTGCACTTATTCAATACTCAAAAATTGGAAGACATTTTAAATTTCTAGAATATATTCAATTTACAGGATTTCTACCTGTCGTTCAATAGAAAAAACTAAGAGTTCTAACAAGTTAATTAATTTTGCTACCCCTTAGAGGCCAGTGAATTACTTGAGAAAATTAAACTTTTCTTGAC
This sequence comes from Amaurobius ferox, assembly GCA_951213105.1. Classification (NCBI taxonomy): domain Eukaryota; kingdom Metazoa; phylum Arthropoda; class Arachnida; order Araneae; family Amaurobiidae; genus Amaurobius; species Amaurobius ferox. The sequence goes on along the minus strand of OX578137.1, from coordinate 116,696,114 downwards.
TTCAGATTTTGTAGACCTCTTTAAATTACTTCGCCGAAAAAAAATGAGATTAATTTATAATGAAAATTTGATATACTTAAACTTTTGTTCATGTAGAAAGTGTAAAATTGTAGAGTAATAATATAATTTAATAATGGGTTGTTATGCAGGATTCTCCCATTAGTCGTTATGTATGTATTTCTTTAACTATAGTTTGTTCTAGAGCTTCAGAAGCAGGGTTACTTATGGGAAAGCGACATATGCGTTATCTAATGAGAAAGTTTCCATCGTTTCAAGCAGTGAATTGAAGAAATTATGATTTCTATCTCAAAGAAGAAGCAAGATAAGAAAAATTTTCAATTGCAAAATTGTAAAACCGTCTCCACTAAGTCAGGAAAGGTGTGTTGTTTAAACATAACATGTACACAGACGATAAATAATGGGGTCAACGACAAGCGTTAATTATGCAAATGTCTGGTTACACTTGTGGTGAGGCGGATTTTACACATAAATACAATAAAACTTAAACACTTAAATACATTACAGATACTCACCAAATAGTTCCACCAGGCTCAACCGCGTTAATGTATAGTGGGGTCCGATTGGACCAATAGTACATTGAGTTTGCTAAAATAAAATAATCACTCCCTTTTTTTGTGGCCATCTAACAATTTATTTACAGAACACATGAAATCTCAATTAAACATTAAATAACAAAATACACAATTACAAATGAGTTCCCAATTTATCTAAGCTTGACCTCGGGGTGCACAGTTTATTTTGCATTAAATGGTATATTTTTTTTTATTTATTATCCAAACTTGTAATTAATTACTTTTTTTTAAGAACACACAATAGATATTCAATTTGGCAAATATCCCATTTATCATAACGTTACCCTTAAACAGTTTGGATCACATCAATTAAGCTTGAACATTCATATACACATTTTAAAATCAATATATAATTTTCATACCTTCATTACATAAGAAAACTCTCACTGAGTGCTGTAGCTGACCTCTGCACGTAGGAATGGGTGGCACGATTAATTGAAGTTTGGTTCATTTATTTGAATAGTTCATGGAAAACACTACCAGTCTGAGAAACACGGTTGCGTATCATCAGGTGACGAAAAATTTTTGCCAAGTATTATTTTGGAGATGGCACACTGTCCACTTTCCTTCTCCTCCTCTTAACGTCGGCTTAGTCCCAGCGACTCTTAAGTGAGCTGCGTACAGGCTTTGCCAAAGAGATACGATCTGATACTTTTTTTTGTAGAGATTTGTCTGCTGCTTAGGAACCCGGGATTGATTCTCCACAAACACTCCGTACACGCAGTATTACAGTTACCACGGCTTAAATGCAGTTAAAGGAGCAAAGGTCCTACACTGCGCCGTTTTAGTGGTAGAGCTGTATTGTACTGCAACCAAACAAAAACAAATGACGATGGGCACACTGTCCACTTTCCTTCTCCTCCTCTTAACGTCGGCTTAGTCCCAGTGGATCTTGTGGGATCTACGTACAGGCTTCACCAAAGAGTGGAGATCAGATCTTTTTTGTAGAGATTGTCTGCTGCTTAGGAGCCCTGGATTGATGTTCCGCAAACATTCCGTATACGCAGTATTACAGTTACCACGGCTTAAATGCAGCTAAAGGAGCAAAGGTCCTTCACCGCGCCGTTTTGGTGGTAGAGCTGTATTGTACTGCAACCAACAAAAACATAACGACATTCTTCCATTTTCTGGTCGCCACCGTAAGAAGAAATGCGCCCTCGCGCTGAGACAGGCTCGGCTCGTCTTGGCTACGAGTCGCCTTTACCGGACTTACTACGTCGGCTCCTAAGCAAAGGCATTTGCCGCCCGAGATCGGGACCGCGGATGCCGGGTCAGAGATGCATCAAAATGCATGCCGAATCGGACTTCACAAAAACACAAGTGCCACGCACTTGGAGTGCTCTCTTCTCGAGCTCAGAAAAGCATTTGACTATTTTTTACATTTCTAAAAAACTTCCAAACTTTACAAACAAGGGGAACGACAAAAAACAGGGAGGAAGTCCCCCAATTCCCATTCGCTGCTTCCCAAAACGCAATAAAAAAGGCGGTCCAAAAATGCTTCATACCATTGGTTTTTGAAGCGACGCTCATTTTTTATGCGCTCCACTCAACACAAGAACCAGAGGGCTTTCTACAAAACCAGATGGTCGAAAGGACTGGACCCCGACGCGCGCCACACCTGACAGGGCTATAAATTTTCAGAGATTTGCAGCTCAACTTTGATATTTATGCTGCAATTAAGTCTCCGAATATTTACAATCCATGTCAGTGCGCATACAACCCAACGGATATGTGATAGTGTAATCACATATTTTGATACGTAACCCTGGGAAAAAAGGGAAGATGTAATGTAAGTGAAATGTATATAATGTTTGTGATTTATGTAGATAGCTAGGCCTTTGCACAGACGGAATTGGGATTTTTTAGCGCCGTTGGGTTGTATGCGCACTGACATGGATTGTAAATATTCGGAGAATTAATTGCAGCATAAATATCAAAGTTGAGCTGCAAATCTCTGAATATTTACAATCCATGTCAGTGCGCATACAACCCAACGGCGCCAAAAAATCCCAATTCCGTCTGTGCAAAGCCCTAGCTATCTACATAAATCACAAACATTGTATACATTTCACTTACATTACATCTTCCCTTTTTTCCCAGGGTTACGTATCAAAATATGTGATTACAGTATCACAACACTAAAGTATGTCTGAATGAAATATCGGAAATTTTGCAGGTAAAAATTAATAAACCGTGTAATAAGCTAACTTTTATTTAATTAAAATTATCCCTTCTGCAACAAAAAATAAATGGTGTACAAAAGTGGCAGATGAATGCAGTACAATAACGATCCCTATTCTTTGATATACTGTTACTTTTCCTGCAATACGTAGTAAAGTTTAGAGGAAGTATTGGATTTATGCCGAAAATCGCAACTCGAATTTTTAACGGATCAACCTGTTTTGGGACCTTTATAAAACGAAAAAACCATTTTTAGAGTGACGTATGTGTACGTGCCTGTATATATGTCTGGGCAGATTTTGTATCCACTCTAATAGAAAAACTAACTGACAGAATTTCATAAAATTCGGTAGGCAAGATCCTTGTGCGTGATCCTTGTTCTGATTAGATTTTGGCACGATTGGGAAGAAAATGGCCTGCCATTTTTTGCGAAAAATCGCCTGCATCCACTCTAGCTAAAAAACTAATAAGATAAATTTCATAAAATTTGGTAGATAAATCCCTTGTAGGATAATCTGTTGCTGATTGAATTTTGATATGATTTTTAAATAAACCTACCTTTTTTTACGAGATAGCCCGCAAAAATCGTTAAATCTGAAATTAAAAACAACGTATGCTCAAACATATCAATTAAATGCGTATTTTATATATAATTTTTAAAGCCGAAAGGAAAAAGACTAACTCCATTACTTTAATACCAGCCGTTCCCGAGAAAATTTAATTTTTTCACATTTTCGCAACGCCACCTTCGAAAATACACCCAGTTACCAAAAGAAAAACGAAAATTGAATTAAGATAGCAGATCTGTCTAATTTAAAATAATAAAATAATTATGGCTGTTATTTTGTGCAATTAAACTTAATTTAATGAATTATTGAAGAATTGGAGAGAACGTGATCATAAGACTGCAGGGCAAGTGATATGTTGCCCACATTAGATTTTTTATTTTCCCTGCAACACATAGTAATGTATAGGTAAGTATTGGAATCATGTCGAAAATCGCAAGTGGGATTTTCAACGGATCTAGATGGTTCGGGAAATTTAGAACACGAAAAAAAATACTATTTTTAGGGTGGCATCTGTATATGTGTCGGTGTGTGTGTCAGTGTGTGGGTCAGTGTGTGCAATGTATATATCCACTCTAACGGAAAAATTAATTCACCAAATTTCATAAAAGGTGGCTAGTCACTTATGGGTGATCCTGGTGCTGATTAGATTTTGGTACACTTCGGGATAAAAGAATCAGCCATTTTTTTTTCGAATTGGCCAGCAAAAACTGTAAGTATCCACTTTAACCCGCAAAAATCATTAAAGTATAAAATAAAAGACTACGTATGCTCAAATGTATCAATTAAATGAGTGATTTATAGCAAATTTTTGACGGTAAAAATAATAAGATGAACCCCATTATTCTAGACTAGTTGTCATTGCAGTTTTTTCGCATTTTCGCGTTTAAAAATATATGCTGTTACCATGTGAAGACGAAAATTGAATTAAAAGTGCAAATTCAGAGTAGTTCAGTGCAATGCATGTATCTTGTCTAACACTAAAACTAATTGACCACATGCTAAAAAATTTGTTAGATCAGTGGATGACCTTGGTGCTGATTAGATTTTGGTACGATTCGGGATACTTGCACGTGTTTCTTATTGGCGAAATGACAAGCAAAATTGTATGTATCCACTCTAGCTGAAAAAATAATGGATTACATTTCACGTTTGGTGAATAAGTCACTTGTGGGTTACCCTGGTGTTCATTAGATTTTGGTATGATTCAGGAAAAAAAACCTTCTTTTTCAAAAATCGTATATATCCACTCAAGTTGACAAACTAATAGACCAAATACTCAAAATTTTTAAGATAAATCTCCTGTTGAATACTCTTGGATTGATTAGATTTCGGTATGATTCGGAAAGACAGATTCTGCCATCTTTTGCGAAATAGTCAGCAAATCTAAAATCTTCGATCTAAAATAAAACACTACATATTCTCAAATATACCAATTAAATGCTTGTTTTATATGTACTTTTGACGATAAAAAAAAGCCAACCCCATTACTCTAAGATGGACCATTTACGAGACATTTAAATTTTTAATGTTGAGGAACTGAAGACGTTTTTCACTGTAGTTAAATAACTATTTAATGAAATTTCTTAAAACGTTGTCATCCTGTCCCTTGACAGATATTCTGATGCTTATTAGATTTTAATACAATTCGGAAAAATATAATCCAATCTATTTTGCGAAATGTCTCACATATAAATGATTTCATGAATAAGTCAACAGTCAGAAATCTGACATAAATGAATAAAACTGTTGAAATATATTAATGAAGTATACTTGTTCTTAAGGTAAGTGCTGACAGAAAAGCGGTTAAGGCAGATCCCATGACTGTAGGATGAACACTGTTCTTGAGATATTTTAGTTTCTTGGAATTTTGATGAGCTGAAGAATTTAAAGTGAATTAAGTTGCCAAATGAAACGAAGATGCATTAAAAAAGCAAATTGGATATACTATCAGGAAGGTATCCATATTATTTTGTGCAATTAATTTCAATTTAAATCATAATGAAATAAAATATCAATTTGCATCTGCAGGGAATGTCATGTGTTGCCGATATCAGATTTTTTTACCTGGTATATAATATAATTTGAGAACATCTCATTTTCATTCACACTGAAAGCGTATTTTTCAAACAATACATAATTAAAACGATATTAAAAATAAACTTTTTTTATGTGTTGTAAAAGCTGATAGGTATGAACTGGGGAACGAGGGCGGAACTTCTAAATCACGCTCACAGTGCTGCCAGATAAAATACTAAGACTGTCTCACGATATATTTGAATCTACTCTATTAAAAGCTAAAAGAACAAATAGGCCCCGCAGGTTACGGTATTCCTGTACCACAAAATTCCAAAATGCATATTTAGCTGAGAAACTCGCGTTTTGTTTCATTGCAATTGCAAATATATATAAAAATGTGGGAATATGCAGGAAACTTTCATAAATACGAAAAAATTAAAGGAGTCTTAAATGTTTGCAAAAAAATACTTCTCAAATTCTATAATAGAGACTAAAAATTAGAGGCATTCCAAATTACAAAGTGCCCCCTATTTGCTCACATTTTGACGCCACGACGTATGCCTCCAATTTAGGATGCATTCGATTCAGAATTGGGCCCCAGGTTCTATCCTCTAGCTAGAGCATACTTTACACACATTTGAGTATATTTAACTCACACACGTTCGGAATCAAAATGTTAAAATTTTTAAGTAAAACATATTTTCATTTTACCAGAAACATACTGGGTGCCTAATTTGCAGGTTGTTGATAGAATGGGTGTGATAATTAATCGAAGGGTTGGGTATGGTAAATTACTCCTCATGGAACTGTAAATTTTAACTATGAAAAGAAATTTAAAAAAATCTGACGTGGGCAACACATGACTTTCCTTATATAATGTAATGAATTGACTACTTTTACAGTAAAAAAATAGGTTTTTCTTATAGTAGATACTAATATTCCTTCCAAGATATTGAATTTTCAGCAATTAGTCGTCATTTTCATTGATTTAGCGTCATTTTTATCCATTTGGCAAGATTTTCGTTAATTTGGCAACATTTCAAAAAGTCGCCAAGTTGGCAACATTCCGCCAATTTCGCCGCCCAAATCTCGCCAAGCATTATGGACGAAGAAATAAGTTATTCTTACAGCAGATAAATGATTATTGACGTTCAAATACAAAAGTATTACTCAAAGTATATTTTTTCATGAACGGAACGAGCTAGATCCACGAGAATGATTGATGTCACCCATTTTATCGCATGATATTACATATGAAAAGTGAACATGTTACTCAATAGGATTTTTTTGTCTATTTTATATGACTTTTTGATAATTTTTTTGAGAAATGTGCAATATCTCGAGAACGATTCATGTTAGCGTTCTAAAATTTATGTCAATCGTTTTCTAACGAAAAATTACATAAGAAATGTCTGTTTACGTAACTTTATTAGTGGTTTTGATTTTTTGACGATTTTTTCAAAATTTCATTCGAAAATTTAGGGGGTTCTGAACATTCGATTGCGTACAAAAACAATAGGCTTCCAGTGTTTACGGATTGCGATTTTTGTACCAAATTTGGTTCGAATCGGTCCATTCGTTCGTCAGTTATCGTCTCCACAGACCCACTGACACACACACACACACACAGACATCACTTCAAAAATGCTTGATTCGTGATCAGGGATGCTTGTAACGTGCTCTCCCGTCGAAAACTCGAATTCGAATTTTCGATCCCGTCACAATACTTTCCTTATACATTATGCATATAAGGAAAGTAAAAATGAGAATAATTTCTGGAGCCCTAACAGACTTTCATTTAGATATACTCCCTATTCCCAACCACATACGCCGCTACATGTATATACGTGTTTGTGTCACCTAACACGTTTCGCTTTCATTTCTCCACCAAATTTCTCCTCCTTATTTGCTCACATTTTGGCGCCACGATGTAAACCGCGGCGTTCTACCTCCAATTTAGGATGCATTCGATTCAGCGTTGGGCCCCAGGTTCCTTCCTCCAGTGCAATATATTCCTGAAAGTATGTATTCTATTCAAACAGAGATAGTCAATGGAATGTGTTCATAATCAAAGAGTTTTAAATACGGCGATACATTTCTGATTCACATCATTAGATCGGTGAATACCTATTACTCCAACTGATAAATCCAAGCGACTAGTATACATTCTATTACTACCATTCAACTAATAGAAATCACCAGGGTTCGAGCAATTCGACATAACGAAATGATAGTAATAGAATCAATTGATTGTCATGTAAATTCTTTTTCAAATTGAGTCAATTAAAATCAATCTCTCCAAATTAACTCAATAGAAATCTATCAACACCATTTAATAGTTCTTTATCAATCCAACTGATAAATCCGATCGAGTAACATACTATTTTCCATCATTTCCATTCAACTAATATAAACCGCCAGATTCCGAGCGGTTCGACATAACGAAATGATTCCAATAGAATCAATTGTCATTTGAATTTCTTCAGGTGAGATAATCAAAATCAATCGCTCCTAATCAACTCAATAGAAATCCATCCACACTTTTCGAATCCAGCCGACATAGTGTAATTCCATGATTATCTTTGCCCAATATGAATACAAAAATTTGTAGATATAACCGCGATTTCGGAACTTATTAATCATTAGTGCTTCCTTTCATATAAATAACTATTATGGCCATTATTAAATGTTAGCCGCCTTCGGCGACCAGCCTATTCGCTACTCTTGAAAATTCTGACCGTGGCAAACTCGCGGGAGACATAACCCCGTGGAGTTAACAAAGTTTGTTTTAGTTTAATGACGTTGAAACTAATAATGAAATTTTAATATAAAAAAGTATGTTCTAGTGGGGGTTCTTGAAAACTGATTTGCAAAGTGAATTTATTCTAATGTTTGCGAACTGTGAGTTTCTGAGGATTTCTGTACCTGTAACCCAAGGAAGGGAATCTTTGATGTGTACTCACCGCTTTTATAAAGATATGCTTATATATTTTTTGTTTTACATAAATGAAATTGTATCCGTTTGTCTGTATTTTTAGAATTTCATCGTAAATGACATGAAAGTATTTTTGAGACTGATGATGTTGAATGTGAATTTAGTATTTATAAAATAACGATGCTGCTTTAACGATGCTGCTCAGCGAAAAAAGTTTATTTTTAAAGATTGTCTTCGCCACCACCCGATGCATAAATGCACCGCGACAATCTCCATAACTTTATTTTTAATTATTTTATTTCTTCAGTGTTTAAGTTTTTTAATTGTGGTCCTAACCACCACCCGATGTATACAATACATCACGATAATTTAATCCACCATAATTCAATCATTTAAATTTTATAATGACCATATGCTAAGCGCTTAATTCCGTCATTTAAAATATGACGTTTATTATCATAAGTGGTTAGTCCCATTTTCGTTTGCTTAACAGCATAAATTTGATGGTCTTACTTGCAATTTTAAATTGTTCAACTCTATTATATATTTGCCTTGTTAGACAGATATAGTAATCTTGATGACAGATTATTTTTTCACAACATTCTTATTAACACATTTAGCAGATATCTTCTCCATGGAGGGTGTTTCTAAACTATACATCTTTGATCTCAGGCCAACAAACTCCAGAGCAGGAGTTCCATTTTTGACTCCACTCATTCCTTTAATTCATTTTAGATTTTGACATTTTAGGAAATGAAGTTTTGTTGTACTCTCGCAGTATTTTCTTATACACGATATTTTTTGTTTTCCCATCTGGTGCAAGTATAAATAGATTCCTTTTATCCCGAACTCTTGAGCAACCTACATGAAGTTGTCCATGGGAGAAGCAAGGCCTTTGTAGGTTGAGTCCAGATACTTTTAAACTCTGTCCTTGAGATTTGTCTCGGCCGCTATTCCTGACTTTCATTGTCACTAACTACAGCTCTTCTCTGTGCATCAACGACCTGTCATTCTTCCAGCTGTTCCTGACTTTCACTGGCCCTAACTGCAACTATTCTCTATGCATCAGCGACCTATCTTTCTTCCCGTTGTGGCTGAGTTTCATTTTCCCTAACTGCAGTCATTCTCTCCGCTTTAACCACCTGTCTTTCTTCCCGCAGCTCCCGGAATTCATTTTCCCTAACTGTAGCCCTTCTCTGTGCATAATCTCTGTGTAGCCCTTCTCTGTGAACTAATGCTTACCTGTTTGTTCATCATATATATTAAAAAATTTTATTTTGAACCCATTTTATCATATAATCATATATCAATGTATTCATTTTATGCCCAATTACATATCCAATATGCTGCTCAATACACTTCACTGTGACTCTAAACGAAACACTCTACTGTATGATAATAGCAAAATAACATATGATAATATAAATAAACATGAATTATATCATTTTATCTTTCAAACTGTTGTTACATATGGCTTTATTGGAAATGCATCCATTACATAACTGGCATCTCACAATGATACAAAGATAAACAAGAAAGATCAGTCATTCTTAAAGCATTGATTATGAAACATTTTCCAACTTTAATGCAATTTTATTTAAACATCTCTAAAATGCACTACATTCCTAAGTAATGTTTTAAAACTTATCACAATCCTACATTAATTTATTATATTTGAAAACTTAAACCGTCATCGAAAAAAATGAACTTCATTTAAATGACGGCATTGAAATATAAATTGCCTGGTTTAAACATCTCTAAAATGCGATACATTCCTCGGTAATATTTTTACAATCATCATAATACTACAATAATTTATCATATTTGAAAACTTCATCGAAAACAACTGACATTCATTCAAATGACGTCATAGAAAAAATGACACGCCTGGCTCTCTCTATAAAAGAAGCATTTCATTCATAACATTTTCTCATTCATTTCAGTCATCACAGTACTAAAATAATTTATTTTATTTAAAAACTTAAGACCGTGGAGCTACAAGTAATTAAAGTCTATGCTTAAAACTTCATCGAAAAAAATCGTCCTTCTCTCTGTAAAATCAATGAATATTTCATTCATATCAGCTATGCAGACTCCATGAGCTAAATACTTTTGCCTTAAAGAAATACAGCAACTCTTATACAACTCATCCTATATATTTTGCTGTTTACATTTTACATAAGTGAAAAATAGGCTTCGTTGTAGAAATAATCAAATTTGGATGATCATTTAAACTCAAATATATTGTCATTGCGTTGTTTCAGTATATAGATGCACAGAATTTAAGCAAAAATAAAGCGATTTTAGGACGAATACAACACTTAATATGAATTAAAAAGAACTTTAAAATTCACGATTTTGAGACAAGATGGATGCCCTATTTTATTTTGAAGTGGGTCACATGATCTTTTCATATCATGGTCAAGTGATCGCTTCAGATAAGAGGTGTAATTACTATTTTAATTTTTATTTAAAAAACTACTGAATATATTTTGCTGAATTTTTTTTTATATATTTTACCGTATAATTTGAATACTACCTAAAATTTTCGAAGCAATTGGTGAATTTTAAATCCGCTTAAAAAATGTTTGAACAATTAGATCCCATAGAGTTCAATGTATTTCATTTGTTCAACCCGGGTTCAATCCAAAACTAATTGGATGATACTATTCATTTATATTCCCATAGGTCCTACAGACCGTCTAAACAACATACTAACATTTTATTTTGATGAAGTCATTTTTACGGCAGTTATCGTGCTAACGGACAGACTGGCAGACAGAATGAGCAAAGTCATAAACACTTTTCAAATTTGTTGTAAAGTATTAAAAAACAATTAAATAAACAGACTAAACACGTAACAAGAATATTACAAATAAGACAAATACAAAGTCCAATGAGAAGAGGTCAACGAATGAATCGCAACTTCAGGGACATTTCTGTGGCACCCGTGTTAAAAAAGGAACTTAACTTATAATTAACATTAACATTTAATAATCATCATATCTTCACATGGCCGTAAATTCTCATATAGTGGATTTATCATTGAAATCGTACATTGCAAGTTGTGTCGCTATATAAAACCTTCCAATTATTTTGACTTTCGTGTGAGTCCGGTAAAGGAATAATTAATTAATAAAATGCTAAATTGATCACACCATTTAAACTTAAACAATAAAACATTTATTAACATCATTAAATCTAAATTATTTAATTACACCAATTATTTATATTATTAATTATATGCTTACAACAATTATACTCATTAATTATTGCGGCGGAGGGGACATATGCGACCAGAATTATTAAAATTACTATCATATGTCTATGACCTGTGATTGTTAAGGAGCATATACCTTCCAATTCGTCTTGGCTTTTGATCATCTATCAAATGCTTGCATCAGTTATCTGCACCGCCGTAACTATTTGGTGTGCTGCTCCTTCTCTTACATCTGATTGCACTCACACATAATATTTCTTTTCTGGTCTGCTCTTAAGTCAAAATCTTCATAATTTCTACTGGTATGCTCTTAAGTCAAAATTCCATTATTGTCTCGTATGCTCTTAAGTCAAAATTCCATCGTTGTCTGCTGGTATGCTCCTAAGTCAAATCGTGATAGTTGTCTGCTTGATTCTCGGGTCACAGGCTGTGGTTCCCTTGGTGTGTGTGTGTGCGGTGGTGGTGGTGGGGGGAACTCCTCCTTTTGTTCCATTTGACGCTTATTGGATACTCCTTTACGCAATTGCACCATTCCACCTCTCGTAAGGCCCAGCTCATCTGTTCTGTTATGGCCTTCTGACCTTTAGGTTCACGTCGTGATAAAATTTGGTGCCAGCCAGACTACAAGCTTTTTCTGCCATTTTGGCCACCATAAATTTTCACATAAAAGTTTCTCATCAAATGTGAGATCTATTTCTGGTCTCACAATTTCATGTAAGTTCTAGCTTCCCAATATAGCCTGCAGATATCATCTTGCTGCTGGTAATCTTTATCTAAACCCGGGCACATTGAAAGGTGACTTGAGTTCATAGCATCTGCACTACAAATGGGGCACACATTCGTTGGGAGAATTCCTGTCTTATCAAGGTATTCGGCCAGCCAATCATGACCCGTTTTCAATCTAAAATTGGCTACTGCCTCCCTGCGAGGTTGGTTGCTAAATGACTGCCAGCAATATTCGATATTCTCCAAACCTCTTCCACTTTATTTAATTTATCTGTTTATTTTACAATTCCCCATAATTTTGCTATGAACTAGTTTTTTTGCATGACTTCGGTGGAACTGGATTTTGTGCAATATTAATTAGGGCATTTTTTTTTTGCCAGAACGGTTGTTGGCTCATTACCATTGATTCCAAAATGTGATGGTATACACTGCAACGGAATAGATTTGTTTCTACTTCTAAGAAAATCCAAAATTTGCTTTATTTAAATTATGACCGTTGTCACGATAAGATTAATTTTCGAGACAGCTTGAATGGCTGCTTTGGAGTCCATCAGTATGAAATTTTTGAAGAAGGGTCAAATCAAATCTATTATTAACAGCCAAAAAGATGGCATAGATTTCTGCATCAAAATTAGACATATATGGCTCGACAGGGTCATATTGAGAAAACATCTTGCAGTACACTCCAGGTCCTGCAGCATTATGGATCTGTGATCCACGTGATCAAGACAATATTGTACTATTTGTTTCTACTAATAGCGTCAGAATATTCCACGTATGAAATAGTGAGTTCTTTTTAAGCGACATCTTCATTTAGAATAAGTAGTGATTTTATTTGTTTTTTTCACAGGTTTAGAATTAGGATTTTATTGTAATCATCTTGTATTTTAATAAGCATTTTAGTAGTCATATTTTAAGAGAGTTACATATATTCTTTTACATGAATGAAGTTGAAGTCCCTTAAATTCAAGAGTTAGACCTTTAAAAGTCAATTTTTATTTTAAGGAGCTGTCGAGAGAGTCAATATAAATTATCTAAACAGGGTTCTTGGGAAAGTCGGTATATATATCCTATAACTTTTAAACCGCGCATTAAAAAATGGCAAAATATGGAACTTAATTAATACTTAGTCAAAAACTATCGGTGATAGGAAATATTTTCCAATTACAAAATAAAAGAGCGGTGTTTAATAAATATATAGCGATACTTGGTTCAACAGAAAAATTTACCGAAAAGAGCAGACATTTAAATGTAGTAAACCTTTATAACAAGAGCTTAGCGTAATATTCAAGCAATACAGACATAAGTTGTACCTGTACATGTTGTACCATAACCAGAAAAACTCTAGTAATTTAGTGACGTGTTCAGTACTCCTTTTTTGTCCACGGTCTGGCGGAATGCCCTATAAATATTTCCACATTCTTTGTTCTATTTCTTACATTTTGGGGCTCTTAGGGGTCATTTTAACCTATGTTTTTGTCTTGTTGGGTCTCATTTATTCTTCTTCGAACTTAAACCACCTTGTTTGGATATTCCTGTTGTGTTTTAGCGGCGCATTCCAATCTTGCGTGTTAATACAAGTTTCAGATTGGCTGGACTGTTCTTTATTCTGTTGTCTGATTGGTTCTCTCAAGTAAGCTCTTGATCCAGGTTTCAGTATTTAACCCCATCTGTTTCTTCTCTTTGTGGCCATTCTTCTTTTGGACTTCTGGTTTGGTGGTTCTTTTGTACTGCAAAGGGAATACAGTGCATCCCCGAAACAGCTGCATTATTGTGTTATTTGCGCGCTTTATTGTATTGCTGTGTACTATCCGTTGCTAAAGTTTTCCTTATCATTTGCATAGAAAGTATTCTACTTATTGATATGTACATAGTGTTCAAAATGTACAACATCAACGACAATGTGCACCTAGCTTTGGGACGGAGCTGCATCTGGAACAGCATGCAGCATCGCAGAAGTTACATAATTACAGGCCATGACAATGCATTGATTTACCAAGTTTATTTTAACAAAATATCATTTTGCACTAATTAAGCAACACTAGGAAAATTGAAAGTTGTGCTCCCGTTTATTACGTCAACACGGGAGAAATTACTTCTTTCCTTTTTGTGAGAATTATTTTAGAATTTTAAAAAGAGAGGCTCCAACATCAATGCAAATTTTGAATTTGGTTTCTTTACATTATATATTCCATACGAATTAATGCATACGAATTAATGCATATTCCATACGAATTAAAGCATTATATATTTCGAACGAATTATATATTCCATACGAATTAATTCCATACGAATTATTCCATACGAACATTATATATTCCATACGAAGAACGAGTATACAGCTAGTTGAATATATAAAATACTTCCCTAAAGAAAGTTTTCGAAAAATGCATTTGTTGTCTCAAAATACGCATTTTATTACCAACTTCCATGAACATGTGTTCTAACATCTTACAGCGCACCAAGACCTTAGTTTTATCTCATTAGTTGCAACGAAATGTGTTTTGAATGAAAATGTTATTCATGGGAATGTTTCTTGTTCGTCTGAAAAATGCTTTTATGATTTTCAGAAATAAAACTGTTTGATAGGAAGAATAAAATTTGAAACACAAAAATATTCCTATAAAAATTGTTACATTTCAAATGGACCCCAGGATGCATTTTTTAACACTTTGCAACAAAGTTGAAAAGTGTTTATGACTTTGTTCATTCATTCTGTCTGTCTGTCTGTCTGTCTGTCCGTTAGCACGATAACTGCCGTAAAAATGACTTAATCAAAATGAAATTTTAGTATGTTGTTCAGACGGTCTGTAGGACCTATGGGAATATAAATGAATAATATCACCCGATTAGTTTTGGATTGAACCCGGGTTGAAAAAATGAAATACATTGAGCCCTATGGGACCTAATTTTTCAAACAATTTTTAAGCGGATTTAAAATTCACAAATTGATTCGAAAATTTTAGGTAATGTTCAAATTTTTCTATAAAATATATAAAAATAATTCAGCGAAATATATTCAGTAGTTTTTTAAATAAAAATTAAAATAATAATTACACCTCTTATATGAAACGATCACGTGACCATGATATGAAAAAATAACATGACCCACTTCAAAATGATATATGGCATCCATCTTCAAAATCGTGATATTTTAAGTTCTTTTTAATTCATATTAAGTGTTGTATCCGTCCTAAAACTACTTTATTTTTGCTTAAATTCTGTGCATCTACGTACTGAAACAACGCAAATACAATATATTTGAGTTTAAATGATCATCCAAATTTGATTATTTCTACTACGAAGCCTGTTTTTCACCTATGTAAAATGTAAACAGCAATATATGTAGAATGAGTTGTATTAGAATTGCTGTATTTCTTTAACACAAAATAATTTAGCCCATGGAGTCTGCATGGCTGATATAAATGAAATATTAATTGATTTTATAGAGAAGGACGATTTTTTTCGATGAGGTTTTAAGCATAGAGTTTAATTACTTGTAGCTCCATGGTCTTAATTTTTAAATAAAATAAATTATTGCAGTATTGTGATGAATGAAATGAATGGGAGAAAGTTATGAATGAAATGCTGTTTTTAAGAGAGATCCAGGTGTGTTATTTTTCTATGACGTCATTTGAATTAATGTCAGTTGCTTTCGATGAAGTTTTTAAATATAATAAACTATCGTAGTATTATGATAGTTTTAAAAATATTACCGTGGAATGTATCGCATTTTAGAAATATTTAAACCAGGCAATTTATATTTCAATGCCGGCATTTGAATGAAGTTCATTTTTTTCAATGAAGGTTTAAGTTTTCAAATATAATAAATTAATGTAGCATTGTGATAAGTTTTAAAATATTACCGAGGAATGTATTGCATTTTAGACTTTTTAAAATAAAATTGCATTGAAGTTGGAAAGTGTTTCATAATCAATGCTTTAAGCATGATTGATCTTTCTTGTTATTAAACACATATGGTTTGAAACATATATGGTTGGAACATATACGAAAACCCCAGGATACATCCTTTATTAAACATATATGGTCTGAAACATATTAGAAAACCTTAGAATACATTATTTATTAAACATATATGCTTTGAAATATATATAGAGACCCCAGGACACATTATTTATTAAACATATATGGTTTAGAACATATATGGAAACCCCAGGATATATGATTTATTAAACATATATGGTTTGAAACATATATGAAAACCCCAGGATACATTTGTATTAAGCATATATGGTTTGAAACATATAGGGAAACCCCAGGATATATGATTTATTAAACATATATGGTTTGAAACATATACGGAAACCCCAGGATACATTTCTTATTAAACATATATGGTTTGAAAATATGTGGTTGAAACATATATGGAAACCCCAGATTACATTATGTATTAAACATATATGGGTTGAAACATATTTGGAAACCTCAGAATGCATTATTTATTAAACATATTTGGTTTGAAACATATATAGAAACCCCAGGATACATTATTTATTAAACAGATATGGTTTGAAACATATATGCAAACCCCAGGATACATTTTAATTAAACATATATGGTTTGAAGCAAATAGGGGAACCCCAGGATATATGATTTATTAAACATATATGGCTTGAAACATATATTGAAACCCCAGAATACAATTTTTATTATACATATATATACATATATAGTTTGAAACACATATGGAAACCCCAGCATACATTATTTATTAAACATATATGGTTTCAAACATATAAGCAAACCCTAGGATGCATTAGTTTTTCAGCATACTTGGTTTGAAACACATTGGGAAACTCCAGATTACATTATTTATTAAACACATGTGGTTTGAAACATATATGGAAACCCCAGGATACATTATTTATTAAACATATATGATTTGAAACATATAGGGAAACCCCAGGATACATTATTCATTAAACATATATGGTTTGAATTACATGTTATTCTTATCGTTACACGTAAAATATAGTGTTCCCAATTTAAATCATTTTTAACACAAATTAAACAGATATAAACTTACCCTATATATATAGTATAGTTTTGGGGAATGTAATGTGATAGAATCGAACATTCAAATATGAGTTTTGGATAAAAGAGCACGTTTGAAGCATCGCTAAACTGAAATTGATCGTTTTATAAGTAATGCCTTTGAGCGTATATGTATATTTGTGCGTATGTGTGTGTGTGCATGTGTGTATATATGTCAGTGTGTGACTGCATGTATGTTTGTATATGTGTATGCACGTTAGTGTGTGTGTGTGTATGTTAGTGTATGTTAGTGTGTGTGCATATGTATGTCAGTATGTTTGTGTATGTGTATGCACGTTAGTGTGTGTATGTATGTTAGTGTGTATATGTATGCCAGTATCTTTGTATGTGTGTATGCACGTTAGTGTGTATATATATGTTAGTGTGTTTGTATATGTATATCAATATGTGCATGTATGTTTGTATATGTGTATGCACATGGAGCGACTTAGCCTACCTGGGACCCGGAGCAAACATTCCTACGGGGAACACTCCATCTCTTATATGAAAAGGATTAAAATATTTTGCCCATATATGAAATGAATTAAAATATTTTTCAAAACAATTGTATTTCAGAAAGAAAAATAAAAATGAACCTCTTGCATATGTTAATGGAATTTAAATTACTGCCAACTTTCTCTCCAAAAAGCCAACATACTTCAGATATTTAATTAGTGCGGTCTTTTATATCCCCAAAATAAAATTTTTCGCCGAGCAAATCTGTCTCAATGACATGATTTTTTTTCAGAAGCATTTGTTAATTTTTCAGTGTTGCAATTGCTTATTTTGGAGCCCCACATAATGCGGGGGTCTGGACCAGCTGTCTCGCATGTTCTTAGTGAGGCCCTAGAAATATACGTTGGCATCATTATTATAACTTTGTTGTATACCTCCCATGATTAACGTAATATGTATACAACCGCATGTGGTCTACATTTGCATACATGTACCCAGGTTTCTAATTCACTGGCCTGTGTGTGAAGTATGGATTATCAGACGAACGTAACGATGTCAAACATTCGAACCCTCTACAGACATTATGGGTGTTTTTAAATGCATTTTTAGACCCACAAATAGCCATCCAGACCTCTAGAAGTGTGAATCTTTGCACACTTATAGTATCCCCTTCCCGGCCGTTCAAATAGTTGCTCAAGTCCATTGGATGAGTCGAACGGCCTGGGTTTTCAACACTTATAGTATCGAATACTGATCCGAAGGATTTTCGATTGTTCTCAATTAGTGAACAAAATGGTAGTGGCGAGTGGTAAATTTTCTCAGAACTCTCCTGAAGCTCTAACTGGGAACATAAAAGTCTGAAACTCAAACCGAACCTAACTGAGCCAATTTTCAAATATGAAAATGTTAGACGATAAGCACCGTACAATGGTAAACAAAATAAAACTTATTACAATAAAGTTGTAGTCTTATGTTTTAAGAATGCCATTTCCTCTGTCTTTGAGAGGAATGAATATTAGTGCTCACATAAAAAGCTATTATTCAGTAATATTTTCATAAGTTACCGTATAGTTTTGCTACAAACGGTTTTACAAAACGTTGAGATTTAAAAAATTAACGTTATTCTCCCGTTGCTCATTATTACATGGTTTTACTGTAATTGTAAAATAAAAACACTTTAACAGTAACTGCAGAAGACAAAATATTAAAAGCAAAGAGTCGTTTTAAAGGCAAAAATTAGATATTTTAACGATTCTTTGTGTAAAATACATTTTGTTGCCTTTCGTTTGAAAACATCCGCCGTTCTGATTTCGAGTATACGCTTTGGTTTCTATAAAACAACGCTATGTATCGGAAATTTAAATATAATAGAAAAATTATTAGTCACTTTTTTTTCGATAAAATTTCGATAATTTGAATTTTCTGTGTTCTAGTGAAACAGCAATTTAAGACAAATGAAGCAGGTAAGGTTTGCCGTTAAATTATAATGAAAAATTTGGGCAATATCAGTAACCCATAAAATTTACATTTTTGGAGATTTGTATATCTCTATAGTAAAAAAAATCTGATGTGGGCAACACATGACTTTCCTTATATAATGAAATGAATTTATTACTTTTAGAGTAAAATAAATAGGTTTTTCTTCTAGTAGATACTAATATCCTTTCCAAGATATTGAATTTTCGACAATTAGTCGTCATTTTCATTGATTTAGCGTCATTTTTATCCATTTGGCGAGATTTTCGTTAATTTGGCAACATTTCAAAAAGTCGCCAAGTTGGAGACATTCCGCCAATTTCGTCGCCAAAATCTCGCCAAACGTTATGGACGAAGAAATAAGTTGTTCTTACAGCAGATAAATTGGCGTTCAAATGCAAAAGTATTACTCAAAGTATATTTTTTCATGAATGGAACGAGCTAGATCCACGAGAATGATGTCACCCAATTTATCGCATGATATTATATATGAAAAGTGAACATGTTTCTCAATAGGAAATATTTTTTTTCTATTTTATATGACTTTTTGATAATTTTTTTGAAAAATGTACAATATCTCGAGAACGGTTCATGTTAGCGTTCTAAAATTTATGTCAATCGTTTTCTAATGAAAAATTACATAAGAAATGTCTATTTGCGTAACTTTAATATTGGTTTTGATTTTTTGACGATTTTTTCAAAATTTCATTCGAAAATTTAGGGGGGTTCTGAACATTCGATTGCGTATAAAAGCAATAGGCTTCCAGTGTTTACAGATTGTGATTTTTGTACCAAATTTGGTTCGAATCGGTCCATTCGTTCGTCAGTTATCGTCTCCACAGACTCACTGACACACACACACACATACTTTCACACACACACACACACACACAGACATCACTTCAAAAATGTTTGATTCGTGATCAGGGATGCTTGAAACGTGCTCTCCCGTCGAAAACTAGAATTCGAATTTTTCGACTCCGTCACAATACTTTCCTTATACATTATGAATATAAGGAAAGTAAAAATCTGATGTGGGCAGCACATGACGTTCCTTGCAAACTCATATTCACGTTCTCTTTATTTCTTCAATAATTCATTTCGTTAAGTTTATTTGCACAAAATAAAACCCATAATTATTTAAAATTACACTGAATTTGCATTTTTAATTCAATTTTCGTTCTCATTTGGTAACTGGGTTTATTTTCCAAAGTGGTGTAGCCAAAATGCGAAAAAACTAAAATATCTCGAGAACGGTTAGACCTAGTGTAATGGGGTTGATCTTTTCTTTGGATCTTTAAACATTACGTATAAAACAAGCATTTAATTGATATGTTTTAGCATGCGCAGTTTTTTATTTTAGATTTTGATGATTTTGGGGGCCATTTCGCAAACACGGGCAGGTTCTTTCCCCCCTAATCGTCCCAAAATCAAATCAGTACCAAAGTAATCCACAAGTGCCTTATCTAGCAAATTTTGTAAAATATGATCTTTTAGTTTTCCAGCTAGAGAAGATACAGACAACTTTTGCTGGCCATTTCGCAATAAAAAGTGGGTTCCTTTATTCCGAATTGCACCCAAAACTAATCAGCAGCAGACTCGCTACCAAGTGACTCATCTACTAAATTTTTTGAAATTCGGTCAATTATATTTTTAGTTAGAGTGGATACAAACTCTGCTGCACAGACAGACAGACACACAGACACACACACAGACATACACACAAACGTCACGCTAAAATTGGTTTTACCGTATTCTGCAAATGCTTTCCCTATACATTACCATGTATTGCAGGAACAGTAAAAAGTAGCCGCCGCTGGCGCCGTTGTTTGACAAATTTCTGGTTCCTCGAGTTCTCGGCTTTGTACCGCAAAAATTATACAGTACAAAATATTAAAAATTGGTACACTTACAGAGAAAGCGTTGAGAACTATACTGAAATAAACAGTTTTTCGATATATATTGTTATTTAAGAAATATTTAATGTCAAATTCAAAGACAAAATATTTTAGCAGCGACTTCGCGTCCTGGATAGACTAACAATAGCAAGTCCACGAATTTTTACAGGTACCTATGTAATTGAAAGTTTAAACTTTTTAAGATATAACAAAATCATAAAAATGAGGGCTGCTAAACTATCTATTATATTATTTAGAAAGAAAAGTCTGATATGGACAGCGCATGACTTTGTCTACAGACTCAAATTAGTTTTCTCTTTATCTCATTTTTTAGTTTATTCGCATTTTTGCTACACAGGTTTAGAAAATACGTGCAATTACCGAATGGAAACGGAGATTGAATTAAAAGTGTGAATTTGGTGTCATTTCAAATAATTATGCTTGTCAGTTTGTGCAATTAATCTCAATTCAATGCATTATTGAAGAAAGAAAGAGAAAACTAATTTGAGTCTGTAGACAAAGTCATGCGCTGTCCATATCAGATTTTTCTTTCTAAATAATATAATAGATAGTTTAGCAGCCCTCATTTTTATGATTTTGTGATATCTTAAAAAGTTTAAAACCTGGCAAGCATATGCTTAATAAACCCACCGTAAAAGAAATTAACCAAATAAGACTACTTAATATTCCGAAGATTTTCGCAAATTATAATAAAATATATTTCATAACTTTAAATTATATTATATCACCATACTTGAAATACATTTACTCCAACATCTTGCAGCCCACGCCAGCCTTTCTTTTGTCCCATCAAATGCAAGGAAAATACGTAATGAGAAAGAAAATGCCATCTGTACAAATTTTTCCCATTTCCATGCCAGATGTTACTTCGATTTACAGAAAAACAGGATTGCTGTTTATTGGGGGAATGCTACTTGTATACTTTCGATTTTCTTGTAGAAATGTTTGAATGTCTGAACTGAAGCCGAAGTATTTCATTTAGTGATTAAATTTATAAAGTTGCAAATAAAATTAATTTTATCATAAGAACATTTTACAACTATTGTTTGAAATACCAACCCCCACAAAATATCCGAACCACAGTTTTGTTGATGAGGGTGTCGATACATCAAAATTTTCCTGTATAAATGGAGAATTCTCTCGAAATCGTTCGGCATTGAAGTCATTTGAAGTTGTCTACAGTGGTTACGAAAACTAAAAAGTAAAATTGTGTTATGCACGGTCTATATGCACCAGTAATGTTATAGAGATATATTTTATATAAAAAAATTAATTCGTTTATTTAACAAAGGACACTTCACTAAATATTATTCATCAAGAAAGCTGCGACAAGAATCGCCAGCTAATTGAAATAAGTAGTTAGAGCACATAACCACATACCATCTTCTTCGGAACACATTATCCAGATATGAAAAAAACGCGCTGTGCAGGGTTGCTCAAAATTCCTATGATTTAGAGCAAGGTCCTACAATAAGCAACCCCCTAATGTAGAGCATATCGGAAAAGTGAAACTCTTCCTATCATACTAGCTAACCGTACATTACATTTGAATCCACTATCGCATCTTGAAACATGATTTTTCGTCAATTCAGTTTTTCTCTGGAGCACACCTTTAAACGAACATTTTTTAAACTTTTTTGGACTTGGATGTTTTCATCAAATTATTACCCCATATACCGAATTACAAGCCTCTATTAAATTTGAAAGCAGACGTTTCTGACTTGTTAGACAAATAGGATATTCTTCCTTTCGGACGGTTTACTCATACGCTAAATTTGAAGCCGGTAACTCAACGCAAAGCATGCTTTCCTATCATTTCATTTTTAGAACGTTTTGGTGTGGAGCACCCCCTCTACAGAACATTTTTGAAATATTCGATTTTTCCACGGGATTTTATCGAACGATCGACTCGTCTCAAATAAGAGTCTGGATGTGCTTGTTCCATGGTTTGTTCCATAAACCATGAATTCGAAAAGTAATGCTCTATGAATGCACTGCAAATTCAAGATAAATGTTCAATCGTATACACGATAGAACACATTTATTGTATAATATCGTACATTTTTTATCCGAATATAATTCTAAAAATATGTGTTTTTATTAACCACATTTTTACTTCCCCGGCAATAAATGGTAATGTGTAGGGAACGTATTGGAATCATGTCGGAAATCGCAAGTCGAGTTTTCGACGGATCTACACGTTTTGGAACCTCTAGAATACGAAAACAGCGTGACGTCTGTAAGCGTGTGTGTCAGCGTGTGTGTATGTGCGTGGTGCGTTGTTGATGTTGAGACCCAGACCGTCCGACCTACCAGAAAGGTGTAAGGTAACTGTATGGACGGCCGGGAAGTGCCACCCAATTTAGACCGGAACCCAGTGGGGGTGGCATCCACAGGGACCGTACCCTCCTTCCCCTACCACCAACCTCTCGGAAGGACTTACGGACCCACATGTTTAACGTGATCGTACTCCGCATGAACACGGCGGCATTTGTGGCAGCGTGCAAATCTAGCGCGCAAACCACGGGGATACCGCACCCGAGATGGCCAACAGCACGCGGCGTTCCGAGGTGGTCACCCACCAAGTACTAACCGCGCCCGATGCTGCTTCACTTCGGTGATCTAACGAGAACCGGTGTTTTCAGCACGGTACGGCCGTTGGCCCATGTGCGTGGTGTGTGTGTGTGTCTGTTTGTCTGTCTGTGCAGAGTTTGTATCCACTTCAGCTCAAAAACTAATTGACCAAATTTCATAACATTTTATAGGTAAGCCACTTTTGGGTTACGCTGGTGTTGATTTAACTTTGGTATGATTCAGTAAAAAGACCCTGCCTTTTTTGCGAAATGGATCGAAAAAAATCGTCAAAATCTAAATTAAAATACTACGTATTCTTAAATGTATCAATAAAATGTTGGTTTTATAAGTAATTTTTGACGACGAAAGAAAATAAAGTCAACCCCATTACTATAGGACTATCCGTTCTTGAGATATGTTAGTTTATTTGCATTTTTACTACGACGGTTTAGGAAATACGTCCATTTACCGAATGGAAACGGAAATTGAATTAAAAGTGTAAACTTGGTGTCATTTCAAATAATTATGCTTATCAGTTTGTAAAAGTAAACTCAATTCAATACATTATTAAAGAAATAAAGAGAAAATTAATTTCTATAGACAACGTCTATAGACAATGTTATGCGCTGCAAAGATTTTTCCTTCTAAATAAAATAATAGATAGTTTAGCAGTCATCATTTTTATGATTTTGTGTTTTTTATTAACGTCTATAGACAATGTCATGCGCTGCAAAGATTTTTCTTTCTAAATAAAATAATAGATAGTTCAGCTGTCTTCATTTTTATGATTTTGGGATGTCTTAGAAATTTAAAAACTGGCAAGCATATGTTTAATAAACCCACCGTAAAAGAAATTAACCAAATAAGACTACTTAATATTCCGAAGTTTTTCGCAAATTATAATAAAATATATTTCATAACTTTAAACTATACTTTATCACCATACATGAAATACATTTACTCCAACATCTTTCAGCCCACGCCAGCCTTTCTTTTATCCTATCAAATTCAAGGAAAATACGTATTGAGAAAGAAAAAGGTCATCCGTACAAATGTTTCCCATTTGCAAGCCAGATGTTATTTCGATTTACAGAAAAACAGGATTGCTATTGATTGGGGGAATGCTACTTGTATACTTTCGATTTTCTTGTAGAAAAGTTTGAACGTCTGAACAGAAGCCGAAGTATTTCATTTAGTGATTAAATTTATAAAGTTGTAAACAAAATTAATTTTATCATAAAAACATTTTACAACTGTTGTTTGAAATACCAACCTCAACAAAATATCCGAACAACAGTTTTGTTGATAAGGGTTGTTGTTGTTGTTGAGACCCAGACCGTCCGACCTACCAGAAAGGTGTAAGGTAACTGTATGGACGGCCGGGAAGTGCCACCCAATTTAGACCGGAACCCAGTGGGGGAGGCATCCACAGGGACCGTACCCTCCTTCCCCTACCACCAACCTCTCGGAAGGACTTACGGACCCACATGTTTAACGTGATCGTACTCCGCATGAACACGGCGGCATTTGTGGTAGCGTGCAAATCTAGCGCGCAAACCACGGGGATACCGCACCCGAGATGGCCAACAGCACGCGGCGTTCCGAGGTGGTCACCCACCAAGTACTAACCGCCCCCGATGCTGCTTGACTTCGGTGATCTAACGAGAACCGGTGTTTTCAGCATGGTACGGCCGTTGGCCCCTTGTTGATAAGGGTGTCGATACTTCAAAAATTTCATGTATAAATGGGGAATTCTCTCGAAATCGCTTGGCATTGAAGACACTTACCAGAAAACCAAAGAACAGTGGTACTAACACGTATGAAACTGAGTTCACAAGGCGAAGCGACATACGAGGGCCAAAATGGCAAGCTGAAAAGAACGAAACTTAATTTCGACTGTCAATTCCAGCACACTGCTAATCCTCTTAAGAATCTCAAGGGCGGGTTTTAGTGAAGTGCCCAGAAGAGGAATAATCCATCCCTTTAAACTTCGAGCGAAAACGAAAAGATAAGATAAAGTGCGTTTCATAAGTTCAAAGAGTTTACAACTAGAATGCTCTTGGAGGGGAGTGAGCGACGACAGAAGTCGGACCCTTCTTCAAAACTTCAGAAAAGGCAATAACAAGGGCCCAAATAAGCACCTAGTGGGAAGAAAAAGGTAAGAGGTACAGAGGGGTGCCCTAGGAGCGCAGACATTGAACTTGAGCAATAGGATTGTATGAAAAGGGTTTAAACAAAGGTTCGACGAATAGCCGCGAGTTCCCAAATGCCAATGAAGAGACAAACATAGCCAGACGTCATTTTTAAATAAAATTAATAAAGTAGATATAAAACTGACCGAGACGCTCCCGCTTGTGAGTAGAGTATCTCAGTTAGTCCTCATACACCAGCTTTACCACTTATGTCTATGGTATGATCCAATAACAGATGGAGCTGCGTACCGCTGCCATTGATAGTTGTTGAGTGGATTGGTAACCGCAAAATCTTAGCATGCGCTTTATTACAGGACAACAATTTAGCATAACGGCAATCTTTCAACATGTAACCGCGTAATCTTAACAACTTGTCAATAAATCAAGAGATTGGCTCAGACTCAATATCGCAAACCGTGGCTTATTCCCAAGATTCAGTGATCAGCGAGGTAACAAATCGTTATGGCCACAATGTTTGACAGAGGTGCTCTTTTGTGTAAGAATTGTCATGCCATTTTGGCTTTTACGTTAGGTGATGTATTAACTTTCAATATAGCACCTGGTATCAATCCCGAATTAAAGTTTATGAGATACTTGATATGCAGCCAATTAGACCTATCTGGTAGGATCCGATTAGAATTCATCTTAAACCAGGACCTTTATGCTACAGCTCTTGAAGTCTTCACAGTTAATCTTGATATGGATTGGAACTACTTCTCACTCTTTATCCGAGATCATCGACGGTCCTTAATACAAATACAAATTGCATAAGTTCTAAAAGTTTACCGTAAAAGAGTTTTGTCTGATTTCATTAAAACTGTCCAATTCCCATCTAAATTCAAATGTTCTTGTTCCATAATACTGAAAATATAATGTTTATAAATATTTCGTAAATCGCTTGGTAGGTTGCAATAGTACAGGAGATGAGTACGAAACTTGGCTTTGAATGTAATTTCCTGCTTTTGGATTAAAAAAAGAAAGCATTCATTATGAAATACTTTTCAACTGAAGCGCAATTTTATATAAACATCTCTAAAATGCGATACATTTAGCGCTGATTTATTTTACATTATCGCAATACTACAATAATTTATTATATTTGAAAACTTAAAACTTCACAGAAAAAATGAAATGTATTCAAATGAAGTTATCGAATTATAAATCGTATGTATCTCTATGTAAAAGAAATGAATATTTCATTCATATCACTTTTATTCCAGACTCCAGAGCTAAATAACTTTACGTTAATGATATTCAGCAATTCTTATACAACTAATTTTACATTCACTTTCAGTCGCAAATTTGTTGTCAAGCTCAAGAGAACATGACCTCATGTATTTACAGATGCTAGTGGTAAATAGTAGCTTGTAAATAGTAGTGATAATTAATATCCAACAAGGATACATTGAGTGAAAGATATATCAGATATGTGTAATGGTATTATTCAAACTTCGGTCATTTCCACCATCTATCCATCCAATACATATACTGCCATGAAATTTGATGGATACATTTTCAGAAAAAATAGAGCTAAGACATTTTGTAATTCTCATCATTTGAACTGGATTTTTTTTTAATTTAAATTTATTAAAGGACGAATTTCTTATGAATAATAATTTAATTATTTATTACTTTCCTTATATACATAATGTATAAGGAAAGTATTGTGACGGGGTCGAAAATTCGAATTCGAGTTTTCGACGGGCGAGCACGTTTCAAGCATCCCTGATCACGAATCAAACATTTTTGAAGTGATGTCTGTGTGTGTGTGTGTATGAAAGTATGTGTGTGTGTGTGTCAGTGAGCCTGTGGAGACGATAACTGATGAACGAATGGACCGATTCAAACCAAATTTGGTACAAAAATCACAATCCGTAAACACTGGAAGCCTATTGTTTTTATACGCAATCGAATGTTCAGAACCCCCCTAAATTTTCGAATGAAATTTTGAAAAAAACGTCAAAAAATCAAAACCACTCATAGAGTTACGCAAATAGACATTTCTTATGTAATTTTTCATTAGAAAACGATTGACATAAATTTTAGAACGCTAACATGAACCGTTCTCGAGATATTGTCCATTTTTGAAAAAAATATCAAAAAGTCATATAAAATAAAAAAAAATATTTCCTATTGAGAAACATGTTCACTTTTCATATGTAATACCATGAGATAAACTGAGTGACATCATTCTCGTGGATTGAGCTCGTTCTATTCATGAAAAAAGATACTTTGAGTAATACTTTTGTATTTGAACGCCAATAGTCATTTATCTGCTGTAAGAATACCTTATTTCTTAGTGCATAACGCTTGACGAGATTTTGGCGACGAATTTGGCGGAATGTCGCCAACTTGACGACTTTTTTAAATGTTGCCAAATTAACGAAAATCTGCCAAACTAACGAAATCAATGAAAATGACAACTCATTGTCGAAAATTCAATATCATGCAAAGAATATTAGTATCTACTATAAGAAAAACCTATTGTTTACTGTAAAAGTAGTAAATTCATTACATTATATAAGGAAAGTCATGTGTGGCCCACATCAGATTTTTTATTTATTATGCCGGGCTCAGGAGCCGACGTAATGGGTTTGCGGCTAAATAACACTAAATCTGCTGATACTACTGGAGTTTGGGCCGCCGGCGGTGAAAGCGCAACGGGGACTACTGTAGAGAGCAGTAGTTCAAGAATGGAATATTCACATCAATATTAACAAATTAAGATCAAATTCGGTGTTGCTCTGCGTGCAGGCATATAACCTTTTGTAAAGGAGCTCTCCTCGGAAGTCCTATTAATACTTAACATAGTGTATAACCAAAAAAGTACAAATATGACACTCCATATTCGTTTACACTTTGTATACAAGTATTTGGTGTGTAATGGTGATGAAGCCAATAACCTTTTTGTTTGTTGAAGATGAAAGTATTGTGTAGGATAAGTAACCATTTTCTATAGGTCTAAAGTATTTGGGAATATAAGGAATGAAGAAATATATTTTAAGACTTGGTTGAAGTTTGGGATCAGAATGTGACTTCGATGTTCTTCGGGGCTTAGTGAGGTGCCTCCCAATTGGGCTTGATTCAACGTGTTTAATCTGGTTGGTTGGGGATAACTGTAGGAAAGGCTTGGTTCTAGAGCTATTTTTTATATTTGTCTTGTATTAGAGCTGGTTCTGTTGTTTGCTCATGAGACCGGCTGCAGGGTTGTTTATTTCGACGTTAATTCAATTTACTTTTTAAAGAGAATGATGAAAGAGAAGAATGCTTTGTGTAGCAGAATGCAGGATGCTTGAGATTTAGTTATTGTATGAATTTTCTCAAGGTAGATCATTAAATGCGTAATTGTTTTCATTATTGATTTATTTAATAGAACTTTTTGTACACATTGCAGCCTGATCTGTACAGCTAGTTCTGCTATGAGGTTGTTTGAAATGCGTGAACAGCTATGGAGGTAATGGTCTGCAGTACTCTCTTTTCCATAACTGCATTTTATGGACGGCGTGTGTCCGAAGCGATGCAGGCACTGTGCAAATGATCCGTTGCCAGTGAAGAACTGAAGAATAAGTCTGGTTTTGATTAGTATGCTTGTGAAGATCTGTGGTAAAAAGCTGTGTAGTATCCGTCCTGATTCTGCATTTGTCCAAGTCGTTTGTCATTCTTGAAGTGTTTGCCGTTGGAGCAGCTTCTTAATGTGTTTTTGTGGAAGTGGCATCATGATCCGTGGGTGTTTTTTATTATTAGCCGCTGTACTTGCTAGTGTGTCTGTAATCTCGTTGCTATGTTACCTCTGTGAGCTGGTATCCAGTTGAGATGTAGATATTTTTCTGGATTTTGATGGAGGAGTTTCCTGATCTGTTGTGCTGTGCCGTTCTGGGGTATGTGCTTCTTTAATGTATCCAAAACAATGATAATAGGTGAGTTGATGTGGAAATTAATGTAACTAACCATTTCCTTCCTGCAAACTGGGTAATAGCCTCTACTTGTGACACCAATAAACCTAACAAAATATATCACTAGCAAAAACCATTTCAAATGTAAACATATAAATGGTGCTCATTTTATAGTTCTGAAAACATAATTGCAGTATGCAAAACAATATTTCATATCCGATCCCTATATGCTGCTATATTTTTAAAAATTTTTAATATTTTAATCTCAGATTCAATTAATCATATCATTTCATTTCAATAGTTTGGTTAGAAGAATAGCCAGCAGACGATTCCAGTATTTTAAATGAATTCAAGACCCTTGACTTCAGCTTCTTCGGGTCCTAAAGACTTTGAAATCCTGACTCCTGCACACTTTTTCATTGGAGCATCAATGAGTGCCCTTCCAGAATCAGACTTAACCCTAGATAAAATAAGTCATATTGATCGGTGTCAAAATATGCAAAGGCTATTCCAGCGTTTTTGGAAACGTTGGAGCTACGAATATTTATCAAGTTTGCAGCAAAGGCCTAAGTGTTGTAAACTACAACGTAATTTTCAACTGGGTGACTTAGTGCTTGTGAACAATGAGAATCTTCCTCCTTTACGGTGGAAGTTAGTTAGGATTGTTAATGTTTGTCCAAGGAGGATAATAAGGCGCGCGTTGTAGAATAACGCACTGCCAAAGGTGAGCTGAAAAGACCAATTTCTAAACTGTGTGCTTTGCCACTGAACTGACTATTTGTGAACTGAATTACTGAATTTAGTGACATTCTTTGTTTTTAACTTAACTTATATTTTGTAATTACGTCTTTCTCTTTCAGTAAAATCAGTTTAATCTTAAGTGTTGAACCCCCACTGAGGCTTCAAGGCTGGGGGTATATTTGGTGCCACGAGATGGCGCTTCTCAAAATTAGCCGCCCTACAACGGGTTTTTTATTCTAGATGATCTGAGTTTGAGAGTAGCGTACTGTGTGTTGTTGATGTTGAAACCCAGACCGTCCGATCTACCAGAAAGGTGTAAGGTAACTGTTTGGACGGTCGGGAAGTGCCACCCAATTTGGACCGGAACCCAGTGGGGGAGGCATCCACAGGGACCGTACCCTCCTTCCCCTACCACCAACCTCTCGGAAGGACTTTCGGACCCACATGTTTAACGTGATCGTACTCCGCATGAACACGGCGGCAGTTTTGGCAGTGGCTGGAATCGAACCCGGGCCTACCGAGTGCAACTCCAGCGCGCTAACCAATGGGCTACCGCGCCCAGCGTACTGTGTGTGTAACCGTGAGTGTATTAATTTTGTGCTTTCTTTTTCCATTTGTGTATTATTACTACACTCCATTAATAAATCAACATTTGAGTGAGTGAGTGAAAGATATTGTTTGAGTTGTGCAATCTTCTACATTCATTCATTCATTCAACAACGTGTATAAGGAAATACTGCGAGAGTAAAACAAAACTTAATTTTCTAAATTGTCAAAATCTAAAATGAACTGAAGGAATGACTGGAGTCTAACATAGAACTAACTCCTGCTCCGGATTTTTTTGACCTGAGATCAAAGATGTATAGCTTAAAACACCTTCCATGGAGAAGATAACTGCTGAAGGTGTTAAAAAGAATGTTGTAAAAAGATAATCTGTCATCAAGATTACTATATCTGTCTAACAAGCGAAGATATTTTAGAGTTAAACAATTTAAAATTGCAAGTAAAGACCTTTAGATTTAAACTGTTAAGCAAATTAAAATATGATTAACCACTTATGATGATAAATGTCATGTTTTTAAATGCCGAAATAAAGAGCTTAGCATATGGTCATTATAAAATTTAAATGATTGAATTATGGTAATGTGTTGTATACTTCGGTTGGTGGTTGGTACCACAATTAAAAAACTTAAACACTGAAGAAATAAGAAATTAATAAAAATAAAGTTATCGAGATTGTCGCAGTGCGTTTGTGCATCGGGTGGTGGTGAGGGCAATCTTAAAAAAAAACTGTCTTTCGCTGAGCAGCATCGATAACGCATCATCGTTATTTCTTAAATACTAAATTCACATTCAACATCATCAGTCTCAAAAATACTTTCATGCCATTTGCGATGCAATACCAGCAATGAAGACAAACGGATTTAAGTTTGTTTATGTAAAACAAAAAACAGGGGAGCATACCTCTGTAAAAAACATAGGGGTCTCTGATCCCGGCTGTGAGTTCCTATCAAAGGGATCCCTTTCCTAGGTTTACAGGTACAGAAGTCCTCAGATTATCGCAGTTCACAAACATTAGAATAAATTCACTTTACAAATCAATTTTCAAAACCTCCCCCCCTAGAACATTATTTTTCATCTTAAAATTTCATTATTAGATTTAACGTCATTAAACTAAAACAAATTGTGTTAAATGCACAGGGTTATGCCGCCCGCGAGTTTGCCACGATCTGAGTTTTCAAGGGTAGCGAACAGGCTGTTCGCCGAAGGCGTCTAGTCCTCTCCAATAACTATAAAGGGAACCTTGTGTTTTACTTTTGCATAGAAACCAAGGCAAAGGATTAGGAGACCCTGCCTCTTATAAATAAGAAATTAAACAAATTTGAAATCTTTAGAATTGAGTTGAATTTCACAAAATTTGCATTATTTAGAATTTTCTTTTAAAATTCAATTGTGAATAGCTGGTTTGATGTGTATCAGTTATATGAATTAGCAGACCCATATTTGTACACTCCCATGTTTAACATTCAAAGTTTTGGGGAAAACACTTAAATAGTATTTATTTGCAATACATATATAATACGAGTATATAGAGGTGAATTTTTAAGCAGACGACTTCGTTCTAAATCATTTCATAGGTGTTAGAATGATAAAAGAATAATACAGAAATTGAAATAACTTTCTGGTGTGAAATTCATATTTCACTTATTCTTCCATTTCAACTCTACAAATTTTATAAAAAATAAAAGGTGAAATTATTTTATGTACCACCTGTAGCTACCAATAATATTATGGCAGTATATATATTTTGATATAAAATGATTTCTATAAAATAAACACTCCGAAAGCCCGTCCACTGTAACATATCAAAAAAGCTGCGGCGAGTATAAAGCAGCTGATTGAAAGTAGTAAACCGCATAACTTCTTCATTAGAACACACTGACCAAATATGATTAAACGTCCTGTGCGCAGCATGAAAGTCTACTGTGTAGGACTGATTGGTATTTCAACTATTTAGAGCAGCTACTTCACAAGTTTTATAGACTAGATATTTGTTTATACCTCAAAATACAAGTATAAAAAAATATGCTTCCAACAAATTAAAACGTTTTCGACAACTGTAAAAATAACTGTCTGTATCCTAGACAGGTTAAATTATTAAATATTTAATCACACTGCCATCAACAGTTTTCTAAGAGCGACTTTTCAGCATCTCTGGTTTAATTTTCGATGCAAAAGAAATAGTCGAATCCTGAACTTATATGAATTCTTGTTTCCTTCAAATATGCAGTAGGTGAGAAACGTACACAGTTATATAATTATCGTAATATCTAAGAATTAAAACAAAACTACTGCAAAATAATTAAATTTAAAAACAAAATTAAATTTCATTGTTTTATTACACTTTTTACTTTAACACTTTCCAACATAGTTGAAAAGTGTTTATGACTTTGTTAATTTTGTCTGTTGGTCAGTCTGTCTGTCCTTTCGCACGATAACTGCAGTAAAAATGACTTTATCAAAATTAAGTTTTAGTATGCTGTTCAGACGGTCAGTGGAATATACGGGAGTGTACATGAATAATTTTAACACAATTAGTTTTGGATTGAACACGGGATAAATAAAGCAAAATACATTGAACCATATGTGACCGAATTTTTCAAATATTTTTTATAATTCACAAATTACTCAGACAATTTTAGAAAATATTTGAATTATCCCATAAAATATATAAAGATATTTAGCAAAATATGTTCGGTAGTTTTTACTTTCCTTATGTGCTTTGTATATAAGGAATACATAGTATATACATATATACATAGTATGTTTATAACGTATAAGGAAAATACTCTGATTTGGTTCAAATTTCCAATTCGAGTTTTCGACAGGAGAGCATGTTTCAAGCATCTCTGAACACGAATCAGACGTTTTTGATGTGATATCTGTATGTGAAAGTATGAGTGTGTGTGTGTGTCAGTGAATATGTGGAAACGATATCTCACGAACGAATCAAGCGAACAATTTGAATATCTTTGCTATTGTGTTGTATTTCACAAACTGAGCATTATTTAGAATTTCCTTTTAAAATTCAATTGTGAATAGCTGGATTGACATGTATCAGTCATATAAATTATTAGTCCCATATTTGTACACTCCCAATCTTAACATTTAAAGGTTTGGGGAAAACAGTGAAATAGTATTTATTTGCGATAAATATGAAGTATTGGTGTAAATTTTCAAGCAGACGACTTCGTTCTAAATTGCTTCACAGGTGATAAAATGATCAAAGAATAATACAGAAATTGAAATAACTTTTCGGTGTGAAATTCATATTTCCACTTATTCTGCCATTTTAAGTCTACAGTGGTTATGTAAACTAAAAGTGAATTATTTTATGCACCGTCTGTATGTACCAGAAATATTTTTGAAATATATTTTATATAAAAAATTATCTCGCTTACCTAATATAGACATTTAGTGTCCTTATTCTTATTAAGAAAGCTGCGAGGAGAATTGCGCAGCTAATTGAAATAGGTATTTTAGTTAGAGCACAGACCATCTTCTGCGGAACGCAATATTCAGATATGAAAAAAGCGAGCTGTGTAGGGTTGCTTAAATTCCTGTTACTTAGAGAAAATGACCAAAACGTAATTTTTAAACACTAGTGACTTGTTTATACATCAAATACTAGTTTCGAGATCTCGAAATTAACTTCTACAAAAAATTCGAATATCATATTGTGATTCCGAAGTTTTAAAATATTTTAGCGTTTAAAGGTGACTTTTAAAATATAATAGTTGTTTTTTTTAATAAACTAGCCGAATACCCGTTGAAAATCAACGGTCCTACAATAAGCAACCCCCTATTGTAGAACGTATCGGAAAACTGAAATTGTGCGTGCTTTTCCTATCATACAAGCTACCCGTGCATCACATTTGAATCCTCTATCGTATCTTGAAACATGGTTTTTCGTCATTTCAGTTTTTCTCTAGAGCACACCTTTAAACAAACATTTTAAAAAACTCTTTTGGCTGGGATGTTTTCATGAAATTATCACCCCATATACCAAATTTCTAGCCTCTATCAAATTTTAAAGCAGCAGTTTCTCATTTGTTCAGCAAATAGGATATTTCGCTGCGCGGCACCCCCTAAAATAAAAAATATTAAAAATCTGATATTGCACACTTTCCTTCTTTCGAACGGTTTACATATACGCAGAATTTGTACTCTGTATCTCATCGCAAAGCATGATTTCTTATCATTTCACTTTTAGAACGTTTTGGTGTGGAGCACCCCCTCTACAGAACATTTTTGAAAAATTCGATTTTTCCACGAGGTTTTATTGAACGATCGACTCGTCTCAAAAAAAAGTCTGGATGTGTGTGTTCCTTTACAGATTAACCATGAATTCAAAAAGTAATGCTCTATGAATGCACGACAAATACAAAAAAATGTTCAATCGTATACAAGATAGAACACATTTATTGTGTAATATAAAACATTCTTTTCCGGATATAATTCTAAAAATATGTGTTTTTATTAAACACATTTTTACTTCCCCTGCAATAAATGGTAATGTATAGGGAACGTATTGGGATCATGTCGGAAATCGCAAGTCGAGTTTTCGACGGATCTACACGTTTTGGAACATCTAGAATACATAAAACTGCGTGACGTCTGTGCGCGTGCGTGTGTCTGTGTGCGTGAGTGTGTCGAAAACCCAGACCACCCGACTCGTCCGAGGACTTAGAGTAACCGTTAGAGTGGCCGATGTGCGTGAGTGTGTGTGTCTGTTTGTCTGTCTGTGCAGAGTTTGTATCCACTTCAGCTCAATAACTAATTGACCAAATTTCATAACATTTTATAGGTAAGTCACTTGTGGGTGGCGCTGGTGTTGATTTAACTTTGGTATGATTCAGTAAAAAAGACCCTGACTTTTTTGCGAAATGGATAGAAAAAAATGGTCAAAATCTAAATTAAAATACTACGTTTGCTCAAATGTATCAATAAAATGTTATTTTTATAAGTAATTTTTGACGACGAAAAAAATAAAATCAACCCCATTAATGTAGATCTATCCGTCCTGTTCTCGTGATATGTTAGTTTATTCGCAATTTTGCTACACAGGTTTAGAATATACGTGCATTTACCGAATGGAAACGGAGATTGAATTAAAAGTGTGAATTTGGGGTCATTTCAAATAATTATGCTTGTCAGTTTGGGCAATTAATCTCAATTCAATGCATTATTAAAGAAATAAAGAGAAAACTAATTTGAGTCTGTAGACAAAGTCATGCGCTGTCCATATCAGATTTTTCTTTCTAAATAATATAATAGATAATTTAGCAGCCCTCATTTTAATGGTTTTGTGATATCTTAAAAAGTTTAAAGCCTGGCAAGCATATGTTTAATAAACCCACCGTAAAAGAAATTAGCCAAATAAGACTACTTAATATTCCGAAGTTTTTCGCAAATTATAATAAAATATATTTCATAACTTTAAATTATATTATATCACCATACTTGAAATACATTTACTCCAACAGCTTGCAGCCCACGCCAGCCTTTCTTTTGTCCCATCAAATGCAAGGAAAATACGTATTGAGAAAGAAAATGCCATCTGTACAAATGTTTCCCATTTCCATGCCAGATGTTACTTCGATTTACAGAAAAACAGGATTGCTGTTGATTGGGGGAATGCTACTTGTATACTTTCGATTTTCTTGTAGAAATGTTTGAATGTCTGAACTGAAGACGAAGTATTTCATTTAGTGATTAAATTTATAAA
Organism: Amaurobius ferox; assembly: GCA_951213105.1. Taxonomy (NCBI): domain Eukaryota; kingdom Metazoa; phylum Arthropoda; class Arachnida; order Araneae; family Amaurobiidae; genus Amaurobius; species Amaurobius ferox. The sequence continues at coordinate 116,659,279 of OX578137.1, read as the reverse complement.
GTCGTAAACAAAATTAATTTTATCATAAGAACATTTTACAACTGTTGTTTGAAATACCAACCCCCACAAAATATCCGAACAACAGTTTTGTTGATAAGGGTGTCGATACTTCAAAAATTTCATGTATAAATGGGGAATTCTCTCGAAATCGTTCGGCATTGAAGTCATTTGCCGTGTCTACAGTGGTTACGAAAACTAAAAAGTAAAATTGTGTTATGCACCGTTTATATGCACCAGTAATGTTATAGAAATATATTTCATATAAAAAAATTAATTTGTTTAATTAACATATTAATCTCTTCACTGAATCTGATTCATCAAGAAAGCTGCGACAAGAATCGCCAGCTAATTGAAATAAGTAGTTAGAGCACATAACCACATACCATCTTCTTCGGAACACATTATCCAGATATGAAAAAAACGCGCTGTGCAGGGTTGCTCAAAATTCCTATGATTTAGAGCAAGGTCCTACAGTAAGCAACCCCCTAATGTAGAGCATATCGGAAAAGTGAAACTCCGCCTATCATACTAGCTAACCGTACATTACATTTGAATCCACTATCGCATCTTGAAACATGGTTTTTCGTCAATTCAGTTTTTCTCTGGAGCACACCTTTAAACGAACATTTTTTAAACTTTTTTTGGCTTGGATGTTTTCATCAAATTATTACCCCATATACCGAATTACAAGCCTGTATTACATTTAAAAGCAGACGTTTCTGATTTGTTCGGCAAATAGGATATTCTTCCTTTCGGACGGTTTACTCATACACGAAATTTGAAGCCGGTATCTCATCGCAAAGCATGCTTTCCGATCATTTCATTTTTGTAACGTTTTGGTGTGGAGCACCCCCTCTACAGAACATTTTTGAAATATTCGATTTTTCCACGGGATTTTATCGAACGATCGACTCGTCTCAAACAAGAGTCTGGATGTGTTTGTTCCATGGTTTGTTCCATAAACCATGAATTCGAAAAGTAATGCTCTATGGATGCACTACAAATACAAGAAAAATGTTCAATCGTATACACGATAGAACACATTTATTGTATAATATCGTACATTTTTTTTCCGAATATAATTTTAAAAATATGTGTTTTTATTAACCACATTTTTACTTCCCCTGCAATAAATGGTAATGTGTAGGGAACGTATTGGAATCATGTCGGAAATCGCAAGTCGAGTTTTCGACGGATCTACACGTTTTGGAACCTCTAGAATACGAAAACAGAGTTTCGTTTGTAAGCGTGTGTGTGTCTGCGTGCGTGTATGTGCGTGGTGTGTGTGTGTGTGTGTGTCTGTCTGTTTGTCTGTCTGTGCAGAGTTTGTATCCACTTCAGCTCAAAAACTAATTGACCAAATTTCATAACATTTTATAGGTAAGCCACTTGTGGGTGGCGCTGGTGTTGATTTAACTTTGGTATAATTCAGTGAAAAAGACCCTGCCTTTTTTGCGAAATGGATCGAAAAAAATCGTCAAAATCTAAATTAAAATACTACGTATTCTTAAATGTATCAATAAAATGTTAGTTTTATAAGTAATTTTTGACGACGAAAAAAAATAAATTCAACCCCATTACTATAGGACTATCCGTTCTTGTGATATGTTAGTTTATTTGCATTTTTACTACGCCGGTTTAGGAAATGCGTCCATTTACCGAATGGAAACGAAAATTGAATTAAAAGTGTAAACTTGGTGTCATTTCAAATAATTATGCTTAGCAGTTTGTACAAGTAAACTCAATTCAATACATTATTAAAGAAATAAAGAGAAAATTAACTTCAATAGACAACGTCTATAGACAATGTTATGCGCTGCAAAGATTTTTCTTTCTAAATAAAGTAATAGATAGTTCAGCAGTCTTCATTTTTATGATTTTTTGTTTTTTATTAACGTCTATAGACAATGTCATGCGCTGCAAAGATTTTTCTTTCTGAATAAAATAATAGATAGTTCAGCAGTCTTCATTTTTATGATTTTGTGATGTCTTAGAAATTTAAAAACTGGCAAGCATAAGTTTAATAAACCCACCGTAAAAGAAATTCGCCAAATAAGACTACTTAATATTCCGAAGTTTTTTGCAAATTATAATAAAATATATTTCATAACTTTAAACTATACTTTATCACCATACTTGATATACATTTACTGCAACATCTTTCAGCCCACGCCAGCCTTTCTTTTATCCCATCAAATGCAAGGAAAATACGTATTGAGAAAGAAAAAGGTCATCCGTACAAATGTTTCCCATTTGCAGGCCAGATGTTATTTCGATTTACAGAAAAACAGGATTGCTATTGATTGGGGGAATGCTACTTGTATACTTTCGATTTCCTTGTAGAAAAGTTTGAACGTCTGAACTGAAGCCAAAGTATTTCATTTAGTGATTAAATTTATAAAGTCGTAAACAAAATTAATTTTATCATAAGAACATTTTACAACTGTTGTTTGAAATACCAACCCCCACAAATTATCCGAACAACAGTTTTGTCGATAAGGGTGTCGATACTTCAAAAATTTCATGTATAAATGGGGAATTCTCTCGAAATCGTTCGGCATTGAAGACACTTGCCAGAAAACCAAAGAACAGTGGTACTAACACGTATAAAACTGAGTTCACAAGGCGAAGCGACATACGAGAGCCCAAACGGCAAGCTGAAAAGAACGAAACTTAATTTCGACTGTCAATTCCAGCACACAACTAATCCGCTTAAGAATCTTAAGGGCGGGGTTTAGTGAAGTGCCCAGAAGAGGAATAATCCATACCTTTAAATTTCGAGCGAAAACGAAAAGATAAGATAAAGTGCGTTTCATAAGTTCAAAGAGTTTACAACTAGAGTGCTCTTGGAGGGGAGTGAGCGACGACAGAAGTCCGACCCTTCTTCAAATCTTCAGAAAAGTCAATAACAAGGGCCCAAATAAGCACCTAGTAAGAAGAAAAAGGTAAGAGGTACAGAGGTGTGCCCTAGGAGCGCAGACATTGAGCTTGAGCAATAAAATTGGATGAAAAGCGTTTAAACAAAGGTTCGACGAATAGCCGCGAGTTCCCAAATGCCAATGAAGAGACGAACATAGGGAGCCAGACGTCTTTTTTAAATAAAATTAATAAAGTAGATATAAAACTGACCGAGACGCTCCCGCTTGTGAGTAGAGTATCTCAGTTAGTCCTCATACACCAGCTTTACCACTTGTGTCTATGGTATGATCCAATAACAGATGGAGCTGCGTACCGCCACCATTGATAGTTGTTGAGTGGATTGGTAACCGCAAAATCTTAGCATGCGCTTTATTACAGGACAACATTTTAGCATAACGGCAATCTTTCAACATGGAACCGCGTAACCTTAACAACTTGTCAATAAATCAAGAGATTGGCTCAGACTCAATATCGCAAACCGTGGCTTATTCCCAAGATTCAGTGATCAGCGAGGCAACCAATCGTTATGGCCACAATGTTTGACAGCGGTGCTCTTTTGTTGTTGTTGAGACCCAGACCGTCCGACCTACCAGAAAGGTGTAAGGTAATTGTATGGACGGCCGGGAAGTGCCACCCAATTTAGACCGGAACGCAGTGGGGGAGGCATCCACAGGGACCGTACCCTCCTTCCCCTTCCACCAACCTCTCGGAAGGGCTTACAGACCCACATATTTAACGTGATCGTACTCCGCATGAACACGGCGGCATTTGTGGCAGCGTGCAAATCTAGCGCGCAAACCACGGGGATACCGCACCCGAGATGGCCAACAGCACGCGGCGTTCCGAGGTGATCACCCACCAAGTACTAACCGCGCCCGATGCTGCTTCACTTCGGTGATCTAACGAGAACCGGTGTTTTCAGCACGGTACGGCCGTTGGCCCGCGGTGCTCTTTTGTGTAAGAATTGTCATGCCATTTTAGCTTTTACGTTAGGTGATGTATTAATTTTCAATATAGGACCTGATATCAATCCTGAATTAAAGTTTATGAGATATTTGATATGCAGCCATTTAGACCCCTATCTGGTAGGATCTGATTAGAATTAATCTTAAACCAGGACCTTTATGCTACAGCTCTTGCAGTCTTCACAGTTGATCTTGATATGGATTGGAACTACTTCTCACTCTTTATCCGAGATCATCGACGGTCCTTAATACAAATACAAATTGCATAAATTCTAAAAGTTTACCGTAAAAGAGTTTTTTCTGATTTCATTAAAACTGTCCAATTCCCATCTAAATTCAAATGTTCTTGTTCCATAATGCTGAAAATATAATGTTTATAAATATTTCGTAAATCGCTTGGGGGGGTTGCAATAGTACCGTAGATGAGTACGAAATTTGGCTTTGAATGTAATTTATTACTTTTGGATTAAAAAAAGAAAGCATTCATTATGAAATACTTTTCAACTGAAACGCAATTTTATTTAAGCATCTCTAAAATGCGATACATTTAGCTCTGATATATTTTACATTATCGCAATACTACAATAATTTATTATATTTGAAAACTTAAAACTTCACAGAAAAAATGAAATGTATTCAAATGAAGTTATCGAAATATAACGCGTATGTATCTCTATGTAAAAGAAATGAATATTTCATTCATATCACTTTTATTCCAGACTCCAGAGCTAAATAACTTTACGTTAATAATATTCAGCAATTCTTATACAACTAATCTTACATTCACTTTCAGTCGCAAATTTGTTGCCAAGCTCAAGAGAACTTGACCTCATGTATTTACAGATGCTAGTGGTAAATAGTAGCATGTAAATAGATGTGATAATTAATATCCAACAAGGATGCATTGAGTGACAGATATATCAGATATGTGTAATGGTATTATTCAAACTTCGGTTATTCACACCATCTGTCCCCGGTCGTCCAAATAGTCACTCAAGTCCTCTGGACGAGTCGGACGGCCTGGGGTTTCCACACCATCTGTCCGACCAATACATATACCGCCATGAAATTTGATGGATACATTTTCAGAAAAATAGAGCTAAGACATTTTGTAATTCTCATCATTTGAACTGGATTTATTTTTAATTTAAATTTATTGGAGGACGAATTTCTTATGAATAATAATTTAATTATTTATTACTTTCCTTATATACATAATGTATAAGGAAAGTATTGTGACGGGGTCGAAAATTCGAATTCGAGTTTTCGACAGGAGAGCACGTTTCAAGCATCCCTGATGACGAATCAAACATTTTTGAAGTGATGTCTGTGTGTGTGTGTGTGAAAGTATGTGTGTGTGTGTGTGAAAGTATGTGTGTGTGTGTGTGTGTCAGTGAGTCTGTGGAGACAATAACTGATGAACGAACGATAACCGATTCAAACCAAATTTGGTACTAAAATCACAATCCGTAAACACTGGAAGCCTATTGTTTTTATACGCAATCGAATGTTCAGCACCCCCCTAAATTTTTCCAATGAAATTTTGAAAAAATCGTCAAAAAATCACAACCACTCATAAAGTTACGCAAATAGACATTTCTTATGTAATTTTTCATTAGAAAACGATTGACATAAATTTTAGAACGCTAACATGAACTGTTCTCGAGATATTGTACAATTTTTAAAAAAATATCAAAATGTCATATAAAATAAAAAAAAATATTTCCTATTGAGAAACATGTTCACTTTTCATATGTAATACCACGCGATAAACTGGGTGACATCATTCTCGTGGATCGAGCTCGTTCTATTCATGAAAAAAGATACTTTGAGTAATACTGTTGTATTTGAACGCCAATAGTCATTTATCTGCTGTAAGAATACCTTATTTCTTATTGCATAACGCTTGGCGAGATTTTGGCGACGAATTTGGCGGAATGTCGCCAACTTGACGACTTTTTTAAATGTTGCCAAATAAACGAAAATCTCGCCAAATTGATAAAAATGACCCTAAATCAATGAAAATTACGACTGATTGTAGAAAATTCAATATCATGGAAAGAATACTTAACATAGTGCATAACCAACAAAGTACAAATATGACACTCCATATTCGTTTACACTTTGTATACAATTATTTGGTGTGTAATGGTGATGAAGCCAATGACCTTCTTGTTAGCTGAAGATGAAAGTATTGTGTAGGTTAAGTAAGCATTTTCTATAGGTCTAAAGTATTTGGGAATATAAGGGATGAAGAAATATCTGTTAGACTTGGTTGAAGTTTGTGATCAGAATGTGACATCTTCGGGGCTTGGTGAGGTTCCTCCTAATTAGGCTTGATTCAACGTGTTTAATCTGGTTGGTTTGGGATAACTGTAGGAAAGGCTTGGTTCTAGAGCTATTTTTTATATTTGTCTTGTTAGAGCTGGTTCTGTTGTTTGCTCATGAGACCGGCTGCAGTGTTGCTTATTTCGATGTTAATTCAATTTAGTTTTTAAAGAGAATGATAAAAGAGAAGAATGTTTTGTATAGCAGAATGCAGGATGCTTGAGATTTAGTTATTGTATGAATTTTCTCTGAGGTAGATCATTAAATGCGTAATTGTTTTCTTTATTGATTTATTTAATAGGACTTTTTGTACACATTGCAGCCTGATCTGTACTGCTAGTGCTGCTATGAGGTTGTTTGAAATGCGTGAACAGCTATGGAGGTAATGGTCTGCAGTACTTTCTTTTCCATAACTGCATTGTATGGACGGCGTGTGTCCGAAGCGATACAGGCACTGTGCAAATGATCCGTGGCCAGTGAAGTACAGAAGAATAAGTCTGGTTTTGATTAGTATGCTTGTGAAGATCTGTGGTAAAAAGCTGAGTAGTATCCGTCCTGTTTCTGCATTTGTCCAAGTCGCTTGTCATTCTTTAAGTGTTTGCCGTTAGAGCAGCTTCTTAATGTGGTTTTGCGGAAGTGGCATCATGATCCGTGGATGTTTTTTATTATTAGCCGCTGTACTTGCTATTGTGTCTACAAGCTCCTTGCTATGTTACCTCTGTGAGCTGGTATCCTGTTGAGATGTAGATATTTATCTGGATTTTGATGGAGGAGTTTCCTGATCTGTTTTGCTGTGCCGTTCTGGGGTATGTGTTCTTTAACGTATACAAAACAATAATAGGTGAGTTAATGTGAAAATTAATGTAACTAACCATTTTCTTCCTGCGAACTGGGTAATAGCCACTACTTGTGACACCAATAAACCTAACGAAAGAGATCATTATCAAAACCATTTTAAATGTAAACATATAAATGGTGTTCATTTTATAGTTCTGAAAACATAATTGCAGTATGCAAAACAATATTTCATATCCGATCCCTATATGCTGTTATATTTTTAAAATTTTTAGCATTTTAATTTAAGAATCAATGAATCATATCATTTCATTTCAATAGTTTAGTTAGAAGAATAGCCTGCAGACGATTTCAGTATTTTAAATGAATTCAAGACCCTTGACTTCAGCTTCTTCGGGTCCCAATGACTTTGAAATCTTGACTCCTGCACACTTTCTCATTGGAGCATCTATGAGTGCCCTTCCAGAATCAGACTTAACCCTAGAGAAAATAAGTCACATTGATCGGTGTCAAAATATGCAAAAGCTATTCCAGCGTTTTTGGAAACGTTGGGCAACGAATATTTATGCAGATTGCTGCAAAGGTCTAAGTGGTGTAAACTACAACGTGATTTTCAACTGGGTGACTTAGTGCTTGCGAACAATGAGATTCTTCCTCCTTTACGGTGGAAGTTAGTAAGGAATGATAATGTTTGTCCAGGCAGGGATAATAAGGTGCGCGTTGTAGAATAACATACTGCCAAAGGTGATCTGAAAAGACCAATTTCTAAACTGTGCTTTGCCACTGAACTGACTATTAGAGAACTGAATTACTGAATTTAATGACATTCTTTGTTTTTAACTGAACTTATATTTTGTAATTACGTCTTTCTCTTTCAGTAAAATCAGTTTAATCTTAAGTGTTGAACCCCCACTGAGGCTTCAAGGCTGGGGGTCACGAGATGGCGCTTCGAGATGGCTGCCACGAGATGGCGCTTCTCAAAATGATCCGCCCTACAACAGGTTCTTTATTCTAGATGATCTGAGTTTGAGAGTAGCGTACTGTGTGTGTAACCGTGAGTGTATTAATTTTGTGTTTTCTTTTTCCATTTGTGTATTATTACTACACTCCATTAATAAATCAACATTTGAGTGAGTGAGTGAAAGATATTGTTTGAGTTGTGCAATCTTATACATTCATTCATTCATTCAACAACGTGTATAAGGAAATACTGCGAGAGTAAAACAAAACTTGCTTTTCTAAATTGTTAAAATCTAAAATGAACTAAAGGAATGACTGGAGTCTAACATAGAATTGACTACGGAGTTGGTTGACTCGAGCTCAAAGATGTATAGTTTAAAACACCTTCCATGGAGAAGATAACTGCTGAAGGTGTTAAAAAGTATGTTGTAAAAAATAATCTGTCATCAAGATTACTATATCTGTCTAACAAGGCGAAGATATAATAGAGTTGAACAATTTAAAATTGCAAGTAAAGACTTTTAGATTTAAACTGTTAAGCAAATTAAAATAGGTTTAACCACTTATGATGATAAATGTCATGTTTTTAAATGCCGGTATAAAGAGCTTAGCATATGGTCATTATAAAATTTAAATGATTGAATTATGTTGGATTGAATTGTGGTAATGTGTTGTATACTTCGGTTGGTGGTTGGTACCACAATTAAAAAACTTAAACGCTGAAGAAATAAAAAATTAATTAAAAGAAAGTTATGGAGATTGTCGCAGTGAATTTGTGCATCGGGTGGTGGTGAGAATAATCTTAAAAGAAACTTTTTTTCGCTGAGCAGCATCGTTAACGCATCATCGTTATTTCATAAATATTAAATTCCCATTCAACATTATCAGTCTCAAAAATGCTTTAATATCATTTGCGATGCAATACCAGCAATGCAGACAAACGCATATAAGTTTGTTTATGTAAAACAAAAAACAGGGGAGCTTACCTCTATAAAAAACATAGGGGCCTCTGATCCCGGCTGTGAGTTCCCATCAAAGGGATCCCTTTCCTAGGGTTACAGGTACAGAAATCCTCAGATTATCACAGTTTTCAAACGTTAGAATAAATTCACTTTACAAATCAATTTTCAAGAACCCCTCCCAAGAACATTATTTTTCATCTTAAAATTTCATTATTAGATTTAACGTCATTAAACTAAAACAATTTGTGTTAAATGCACGGGGTTATGGCGCCCGCGAGTTTGCCACGGTCAGAGTTTTCAAAGGTAGCGAACAGGCTGTTCGCCGAAGGCGTCTAGTCCTCTCCAATAACTATAAAGGGGACCTTGTGTTTTACTTTTGCATAGAAACCAAGGCAAAGGATTAGGAGACCCTGCCTCTTATAAATAAGAAATTAAACAAATTTAAAATCTTTACAATTAAGTTGAATTTCACAAAATTAGCATTATTTAGAATTTTCTTTTAAAATTCAATTGTGAATAGCTGGTTTGATATGTATCAGTTATATGAATAAGCAGACCCATATTTGTACACTCCCATTTTTAACATTCAAAGTTTCGGGGAAAACACTGAAATAGTATTTATTTGCAATACATATATAATACGAGTATATAGAGGTGAATTTTTAAGCAGACGACTTCGTTCTAAATCACTTCGTAGGTGTTAAGATGATAAAATAATAATACAGAAATTGAAATAACTTTCCGGTGTGGAATTCATATTTCACTTATTCTTCCATTTATTTCTACTCTACAATTTTTATAAAAAATAAAAAGTGATATTAATTTATGTATTATCTATATCTACCAATAATATTATGGAAGTATATATATATTAAATATAAAATGATTTCTATTAAAACCCAAACATGGCTGGAGAAATAGCGAATAAAATTAAACCCCAATAAATGTCATTGGATTTATGTCTCTAGAAAACGGAAATCTCCGCCGCCTCTGTTAATAAACAACCATGCCCAAAAAGCGGAAAAATCTACTAAATATCTAGGTGTAACGATAGATTCCCACTTAACCTGGAAACAGCACGTAACGAACTTAATCAAAAAAGCGTAAATGGCCACAGGAGCCTTATACCCAATGATAGGAAACGGAAATCTAAGTTATCAAAATAAACTCCTAATTTATAAATCGGTCATCCGCCCGGGAATGCTGTATGCAGCACCCGTATGGGGATATGCCTGTAAAACTACTATTTACTTACTAGAGACAAAACAAAACAAAACCCTAAGGATTATAAGGAAAGCCCCTAGATACTTACGAAACTCGGTAATTAGGAAATACTTCAAAATAAAAGTTGTTAGAGCCCATATTAAAAAACTAGCGCTTAAATTCTATAAAAATCTGCCATCTGTTCCAAATGAACTACTATTCAATCTGCATGATTATGATCATCGCAAAGCCAAATCACGTAAGAGACCCCGCGCCGTACTTAATATTGAAAATCGGAATTAGGTAAGTCCCAACTTAAATAGTTGATATTAAATAAAAACTCGATCAATGTTTTCTAAAAAATGTTGTTAAACCTTAAGCTGCCAAATTGCTAGGGAATCCTTAGATCTGCATCAACTCCCCAAAATTACTCAAACTCTAAATGTGCAACAAACTTCCACACTAGGAGCTAAGTCAAATAATTAAAACAGTTAATCAAAAACCTCGAACCTCCAACTATGGGCAAATGAAATAATGTCACAGTATGAAGATAAGAACCACACCTAGAGATTGGAGATTAGAGGCGCTTTGCGCCTGGTGCTCTTTTCTGGACGAAACCCCTTCATTAAACAAGCAAGTATGGAGTCTTCGGCCAGGACAAGGACCAAGTCTCCCGAATTCTAGGTTCGTTCAATTTTGAGAATTATTTTTTGTTGTGCTGTGACATTGGTAAATTTAGAAATTGTGATAGTGATATTTATGTGATCTTTAACTCAGTTGAGGAGTATAATGATAGAGTAATTAGAGCTAAACTGTTAGAGTTAGGACTAATAAATGAAATTAAACTTGTTGACAAAACTGAAACGGTTGAAAATCCATGTAAAAGGGCTAGGACAGAGGAGTCTCCCACTAAGGGAACTCCTACTAAAAACCAGGAAGGAAATTTAAAATTAAAATCTAATGACCATGATAACATGGACTGTAATGCTGCTAGTGATAGTGTTGTAAATGAAAAGGTTAGTGATAATGTTGTAACTATAAATGAAAATGTTAAAACTAAGACTTATGCTGAAATTGCCGCGCAACCTGTTCAATTTAGGAGTGCACCTAAACCTAAAGCGGTTGAAAATAGTGTTAGAGAAAATATTATGGAGGTAGAAAAAAAGAACCAAAAGCAGAATGTTTCTTCATCAAGTTCAGAGACAACTACCAGGCTCTCCTTAAAAAGTTAAATGAAATCACAGGCAGTAAAGCATCTGGAAAACTCACAGGAGATATGCTTAAGTTCATACCCAATGACGCTGACTCCTATAGGGTTGTTCAGCGCCATTTGACTAGCGAGAAAATCCCCTTCCATAGTTTAAACTTGAAAACAGAAAGGCCAAAAATGGTAGTATTGAAGGGGCAACCAACTAACTATCACATTGAGGAGTTAAAAATGACGCTAACGTCCATTGGATTAGATGTAGTCCGGGTTTCTCAACTGAGAAACACAAAAACAAGATTACCCCTGCCGATCTTTTTAATCAGCCTTAAGCCTACGGAAGACTGGCAGAGGGTTTACAGACTAACAAGATTAGGGTACTTGGCTGTGAAGGTAGAGGCCTTCAGAGGTCGGGGCTTTAAGATTTGCTACCGGTACCAGCAGTTCAACCACTCCTCTGAGAACTGCAGTATGCATCCAAAGTGCCTTAAGTGTGCTGAAGAACACTTCACACGGGACTGCCAGAGACCCAGGACAGAGAAGGCAACGTGTGCAAATTGTAATGGAGACCACCCGGCGAACTTCAGCAATGCCCGAAGACCCCCTGGAACAGAGGAAAGGCACCGGGGTATGTCCCCCTCCCCCAAAACACCAGATACCCCCTTGGAGGCAAAAGGCCCTCGGACCAAACCCCCAGGCACCCCCTCAGGGCTCCTCGCGCATAGTGCCACCGGTAAACAGACACCAACCTTCAGCACCTACCAGATCGGTGCAAGAACAGGCCCCCAAACCATCGACCTCCAGAGAATTGCTCCTGGAGCAAGTAAGAGCAGCTACAGCTGCCATTAAAAGGAGATCGGAGGCAGAAAAAGCCAGACAGGCAAAGGAGGCAAACGATAGACTGGGTAGGAAAGTTGAGGAATGGAAAGAAGCTAAACGAGTCAGGGAGGACGAAGAGCTCGCGCAAACCCAGCTGTTAGTTAAAACGGGTGGAAAAAACAAAAGACTATCGAATTCCAAAAGGACACTCACAAAAAAGTGCAAACCGCAGTTGACGCTGAGGAAATGGAAGCTGAGACTGAACCGACTGATAAATCCGATGCTGAAAAGATTTAGGATATCCTCAACCTCATCAGAAGATTTATCAGCATGTTCAATCTAGACGACATAAAACATCTGTTGATGCAGTTCGCAGAGTTAGTCAAAAAAAAGAGCGATCCTATGGTAATGGTCTTTGAGGCCCTTAAAATAATCGCGGATTTTAAAAGTAACAGTGCGAATCAAACCCTTCATGGCTAGGTCCCAAAAAGAATCCTTTAAAATAATATTTTGGAATGCGAACGGCATATCTCCGAGAATAAATGAACTTAGGAACTATGTAAACGAAAATGACGTAGACGGCTTATTAATTCAGGAAACTAGAGTTAGAGAAAGTAAAAAACTAAACATAGCCAACTACTCTAGCTATCATAATTTTGGTTCAAATACTAATGCTAGAACGCCCCATGGAGGAACAGCAATATACATTAAAAGAAATATTCCTCACGAGGAACTAAAAAGCATAAATCTTCAAAGTATAGAAAATACTAGTATAAAAATTAAAATTAATAATACTAGCCCGTTTCTCCTAACCTCAACATATGTCAAAAATATGAGTAGAGTAGACGTAGCTGCGCAACTGGAACTGTTTCTCTCGCGATATCCAAACACGATACTCGCATGCGACTTCAACGCACACCACCGAGCGTGGGGCTGTAGGAGAGCCAATGCACGCGGTACACAGATACACAGACTGCTGAACACCACAAACACTAACATTATTGCACCGTCGACACCAACCTGCTTCTCAGGCGCCAACGGCACATTCATTGACTTTGTCCTAACGCGAAACATAGATAACGCTCACACTATTAGTACCCTGGATGAATTCGACTCGGATCATCTACCGGTACTGGTGACATTCGACTTGAACATACCTCTTCCAGCCTCTTTGGGACAAGAGAGGGTCAACTGGGAAGTATTCAAAAGAGCACTCTTCGAGCCGCACTTAGCAGTACCTAACATAATGAGCACGGCGGATATTGACTCTACCACGCACACACTCACAACAGAAATCAAGAGAGCAATTGCCTCTGCCACAACACATCGTGAGTCTCCAAAAATGCCCACACTTCCCGACCATGTCAAACAATTAGTCAGGCAAAGAAATATAATACGTAAGACATGGCAGGCTAACAGAGACCCCGCCCTTAAAAGGGAGCTTAACAGACTCACATGCAAAGTCAGGGAAAAAATTGTCGCAGAAAAGCAGCAACAGTATAAAGAACTAATCGAATCCCTTAGCCCAGAAGACGTATCGCTCTGGCAATTGGCAAAAAGACTCAGGAAACCTCAAATAAGCTCCCGCCTCTAACAGATGGCGCTAAAATTGCGTACTCAGGCGCTGGCAAGTCATTATGAAAAACAATTCCAACCAAACTACGACCGGGGCCAACGGCCGCACCGTGCTGAAAACACCGGTTCTCGTTAGATCACCGAAGTCAAGCAGCATCGGGCGCGGTTAGTAACTTGGTGGGTGACCACCTCGGAACGCCGCGTGCTGTTGGCCATCTCGGGTGCGGTATCCCCGTGGTTTGCGCGCTAGATTTGCACGCTGCCACATATGCCGCCGTGTTCATGCGGAGTACGATCACGTTAAACATGTGGGTCCGTAAGTCCTTCCGAGAGGTTGGTGGTAGGGGAAGGAGGGTACGGTCCCTGTGGATGCCTCCCCCACTGGGTTCCGGTCTAAATTGGGTGGCACTTCCCGGCCGTCCATACAGTTACCTTACACCTTTCTGGTAGGTCGGACGGTCTGGGTCATCAACATCAACCAAACTACGACCTGATGTGTAAGGACACCCTAAGAATGGTTAGACAAACCTTAAATAACTTCAGGAATTCCCCGGTAACGGCTGAGATTAACCCAGCCACCCCGCAGGAGATAGTAGAAATTATCAAAAACCGTAAAAGCCCAGGGCACGACAAAATCAGAAATATTGCGGTTAAAAACCTACCCCTAAACGTAATATGTTACTTAACTATCTTAATAAATAAAATATTAAAACTAAACTATTTTCCCAAAGAATGGAAGGAAGCGATAATCCTAACAATCCCGAATCCAGGTGAGCAAGCCACAATTCCAGCCAACTACAGACCAATTAGCTTGCTACCGACACTTAGTAAAATAACTGAGAAAATAATTCTTAAGAGACTGAACACGCACCTTAGTAAGAATGGCATTATCATTCTGGAGCAGTTTGGATTTCGGCGAAAGCACTCCACCACTTATCAATTGCTGAGAGTGGTAGAGTACATATTTTCTAGTCTCAATAGCAAGACACCCATAGCTGCGATTTTTCTGGACATACAAAAAGACTTTGATAAGGTATGGCCCCTTCGATTAGCGTACAAATTGATCACTTCAAAAGTCCCTGACGCCGTTGTCAAACTTTTAATCTCATACTTAAGTAACAGACACTTTCAAGTCAGAGTAGGAGGTAACTTATCTACACCCAAGCTCATTAAAAGTAGTGTACCGCAAGGATCTATCCTGAGCCCGACACTCTTTAACATATACCTGAACGACATCCCCAGGTCTCCAAACACAGAGCTGGCACTCTATGCAGACGACAGTGCGATACTTGCAAAACACCCCTATATCTCAGTAGTGCACAGACAGCTACAACAACACTTAGACATACTCCAAACTTGGCTGGGAAAATGGCGAATAAAACTAGACCCCAATAAATGTCATTGGATTTATTTCTCTAGGACACAGAAACCTCCGCCGCCACTGTTCATAAACAACCATGCCCTACGCGCGGAAAAATCTACTAAATACTTAGGTGTAACGATAGATTCCCACCGAACCTGGAAACAGCACGTAACGAACTCAAAAAAGCGTATATAACAACAGGAGCCTTATACCCAATGATAGGAAACGGAAATCTAAGTTATCAAAATAAATTCCTAATTTATAAATCGGTCATCCGCCCGGGAATGCTGTATGCAGCACCCGTATGGGGATATGCCTGTAAAACTACTATTTACTTACTAGAGACAAAACAAAACAAAACCATAAGGATTATAAGGAAAGCCCCTAGATACTTACGAAACTCGGTAATTAGGAAAGACTTCAAAATAAAAACTGTTAGAGCCCAAATTAAAAAACTAGCGCTTAAATTTTACAAAAATTTGCCATCCGTTCCAAATGAACTGTAATTCAATCTGCATGACTATGATCATCGCAAGGCCAAATCTCGTAAGAGATCCCGCGCTGTTCTAAACATCGATAATCGGAATTAAAAATCCAACCTCAAACATCTGATATTAAATAAAACTCGCGACTAATGTTTAAAACTCAAAGCGGCCAAAATGCTAGGTAACCCTCAGATCTGCATCAACCCCCCCAAACTGCTTAAACTCTAAATGAGCAACAAACTGCCACACTAGGAGCTAGGACAAATAATAAAAAGTAGTAAATAAAAACCTCGAACCTCCAATTAGGGTCACTGAATTAATGTCACAGTTTGACGATAAGAACCACATATTGAAACCGAAGATTAAAGGCGCTTCGCGCCTGGTGCTCTGTCCTGTACGACACTCGACTTATTAAACAAACAGTCTGAAAGAGCAAGTCAAATTGTAAAACATCAAAAAAGCTGCTGCGAGTGAAAGCAGCTGATTGAAAGTGGTAGACCACAGAACTTCTTCACTAGGATCAAATATGATTAAACGTTCTGAGCAGCATGAAAGTCTACTGTGTAGGACTGATTGGAATTTAAAATATTTAGAGCAATTGACCACTACTTCACAAGTTTTATGGACTAGAGAATTGTTTATACCTCAAAATACAAGTATCAAAAGAAAATATGCTTCCAACAAATTAAAACATTTTCGACAACTGTAAAAATAACTGTCTGTATCCTAGACAGATTAAATTATTAAGTGTTTAATCACACTACCATCAACAGTTTTTTAAAAGCGACTTTTCAGCATCTCTGGTTCAATTCTCGATGAAAACAAAATCGGCTGATCCTGAACGTATTTGAATTCTTGTTTCCTTCAAATATGCATTAGTCTAGAAACGTACAAAATTATATAATTATCGTAATATCTAAGAATAAAAACAAAACTGCTGCAAAATAATTTAAATTAAAAATAATATTAAATTTCTGTGTTTTATGATACTTTTTATTTTTTAACATTTTCGAACATAGTTGAAAAGTGTTTATGACTTTGTTAATTTTGTCTGTTTGTCAGTCTGTCTGTCCCTTCGCACGATAACTGCTGTAAAAATGACTTTATCAAAATTAAAATTTAGTATGTTGTTCAGACGGTCTGTGGGACATACGGGAGTGTAAATGAATAATTTTACACAATTTGTTTTGGATTGAACACGAGATAAAGAAAGTGAAATACACTGAACAAGATGTGACCTAATATTTCAAACATTTTTTAAAATTCAAAAATTACTCAGACAATTTTAGAAAGTATTTGAATTTTCCCATAAAATATATAAACGAAATTCAGCAAAATATGTTCGGTAGTTTTTACTTTCCTTATGTATTTAGTATGTATATAAGGAATACATAGTGTATACATATATACATAGTATGTATATAACGTATAAGGAAAATACTCTGACGTGGTTGAAAACTCAAATTCGAGTTTTCGGCGGGAGAGCATGTTTCAAGCATCTCTGAACACGAATCAGGCGTTTTTGATGTGAGGTCTGTGTGTGAAAGTACGTGTGTGTATGCGTCAGTGAATATGTGGAGACGATATCTCACGAATAAATAATGCGAACTAATTGGAAATCTTTACAATTGTGCTAAATTTCACAAAATGAGAATTATTTAGAATTTTCTTATAAAATTCAATTGTGAATAGCTGGTTTGACATGTATCAGTCTTATAAATTATAAGGCCCATATTTGTACAATCCCAATTTTAACATTTAAAGGTTTGGGGAAAACAGTGAAATAGTATTTGATTGAAAAAAATATGAAATATTGCTGTAAGTTTTTAAGCAGACGACTTCTTTTTAAATCTCTTCACAGGTGTTAAAATGATCAAAGAATAATACAGAAATTGAAATAAATTCCCTGTGTGAAATTCATATTTCCACTTATTCTGCCATTTTAAGTATACTGCGATTACGAAAACTAAAAAGTTAAATTGTTTTATGCACCGTCTATATGTACCACTAATATTATTGAAATATATTGTATATAAAAAATTATTTAGTTTAATCAATGCCAAAAGATAAAAATAGTCTATCTTATCAAGAAAGCTGCAACGAGAATTGCGCAGCTAATTGAAATATGTAGTTAGAGAACATAACCATAGACCATCTTCTGCTGAACACATTATCCAGATATGAAAAAAACGCGATGTTTAGGATTGCTTAAAGTTCCTATTATTTAGGGCAATTGACCGCTACGTAATTTTTAAAGACTAGTTACCTGTTTATACATCAAATACTAGATTCGATATCTCGAAATTAACTTCTACAAAAATTCCAATATAATATTGCGATTCCGAGGTTTTAAAATATTTTAGAGTTTAAAGGTGGCTTTTAAAATATAATAGTTGTTTTATTAATAAACTAGCCGAATACCCGTTGGAAATCAACTGTCCTACAATAAGCAACCCCCTAATGTAGAACTTATCGGAAAATTGAAATTGTGCATGCCCTTCTTATCATACTAGCTACCCGTACATCACATTTGAATCCTCTATCGCATCTTGACACATGGATTTTAGTCAATTCAATTTTTTCTCTGGAGCACACCTTCAAACGAACATTTTAAAAACGCTTTAGGCTTGGATGTTTTCAAGAAATTATAGCCCCATATACCGAATTTCAAGCCTCTATCAAATTTTAAAGCAGCCGTTTCTCATTTGTTCCGCAAATAGTACTCGTATATTTCGGTGGGCGAAACCCCCTAAAGAAGAAAATATTGAAAATTTGAAATTGCACACTTTCTTCCTTTCGAACGATTTACACATACACTAATTTTGAAATCTGTATCTCATCGCAAAGCATGCTTTCTTATCATTTCACTTTTAGTACGTTTTGGTGTGGAGCCCATCCTCTACAGAACATTTTTGAAAAATTCGATTTTTCCACGGGGTTTTAATGAACGATCGACTCGTCTCAAATAAAAGTCAGGATCTGTTTGTTCCTTTGCTGATTAACAATGAATTCGTAAAAGTAGTACTCTATGGATGCACGACAAATACAAGAAAAATGTTCAATCGTATATACGATAGAATACATTTACTGTGTAATATCGTACAAATTTTTTCCGGATATAATTCTAAAAATATGTGTTTCTATTAACCACATTTTTACTTCCCCTGTAATACATGGCAATGTGTAGGGAAAGTTTTTGGATCATGTCGGAAATCGCAAGTTGAGTTTTCGACTGATCTACACGTTTTGGGATCTCTAGAATACGAATACAGCGTGACGTCTGTGTGTGTGTGCGTGCGTGTGTCTGTTTGTGCAGAGTTTGTATCCACTTCAGCTCAAAAACTAATTGACCAAATTTTATAACATTTTATAGGTAAGCCACTTGTGAATTTCCCTGGTGTTGATTTAACTTTGGTATGATTCGGTAAAAGAGACCCTGCCTTTTTTTCCAAAATGGATCGAAAAAAATCATCAAAATCTAAATTAAAATACTACGTATGCTCAAATGTATCAATAAAATGTTAGTTTTATAAGTAATTTTTGACGACGAAAAAAATAAAGTCATCCCCAATTACTATAGGACTATCCGTTCTCATGGTATATAGTTTATTCGCATTTTTGCTACACCGGTTTAGGAAATACGTCCATTTACCGAATAGAAACGAAATTTGAATTAAAAGTGTAAATTTGGTGTCATTTCAAATAATTATGCTTGTCAGTTTGTGCAATTAAACTCTGTTCAATGCATTAATTATGAAATAACGGGGAAATTAATTTGAGTCATATCAGCTACACATATCAGATTTTTCTTTCTAAATAAAATAATAGATTTTTTAGCATCCTTCAATTTTATGATATCTTAGAAAGTTTAAAAACTGGAAAGCATATGTTTAATAAACCCACCGTAAAAGAAATTAAGCAAATAAGACTACTCAATATTCCGAAGTTTTTCTCAAAGTATAATACAATATATTTCATAACTGTAAACTATACTTTATCACCATACTTGAAATACACTTACTCCAACATCTTGCAGCCCACGCTAGCCTTTCTTTTGTCCCATCAAATGCAAGGAAAATACGTTTTGAGAAAGAAAAATGACATCCGTAGAAAAGTTTCCCTTTTGCCGGCCAGATGTTATTTCGATTTACAGAAAAACAGGATTGCTGTTGATTGGGGGGAATGTTACTTGTATACTTTCGATTTTCTTGAAGAAATGTTTGAATGCCTGTACTGAAGCCGAAGTATTTCATTTAGTGATTAAATTTATGAAGTTGTAAACAAAATTAATTTTATCATAAGAACATTTTACAACTATTGTTCGAAATACCAACTCTCACAAAATATCCGACGCACAGTTTTGTTGATGAGGGTGCCGATATTTCATAAATTTCCTGTATAAATGTATGAGGTATACTCTCGAAATTCTTTGGCATTGAAGTCACTTGCCACAAAACCAAAGAACAGTGGCACTAACACGTATGAAACTGAGTTCACAAGACGAAGCGACATACGAGAACCAAAACGGCAAGCTACAAAGAACGAAACCTAAATTTCAACTGTCAATTCCAGTACACATCTAATCCTCTTAAGAATCTCAAAGGCGGGGTTTAGTGGAGTGCCCAGGAGAGGAAGAATCCATCCCTTTAAACTTGGAGTGAAAGGAAAAGATAAGATAAAGTGCATTTCATATGTTTATAGAATTTACATCTGGAGTGGTCTTGGAAGAGGAGGGAGGGACGACCGAAGTCGGGCCCTTATCCAAGTCTTCAGGAAAAGCAACACTCGTTCGTCGTCATTGATGAAGCACCTGGCGTTGCCGCCACTATCTTCTGTGTTGAATGATTACTTGTGGTGTAGATTGACATTACTTGTATGCACACAATAGTTCGTTGGTGTAGTATAATACAACCCCTGCTGGGCGGGGTGTCATCGTAAAAGCTGGTGCCACTGTGTCGAGGTGAGTGAGGCACGTTGGAAAGTCCATATACATCATCGCTGATGAGGCACGTGGGAGAACTGTTCACAATCTTCAGTGTATGTGAGGCACGTGGGAAAAAAGTCCAAATGTTGAACAGGTGATGGGGGAAATCCACTCTGAGACTTCTCTGCTAGCCGGCCAAAAATAAAAGCTTAAATTTGGGGGGTTTGAGATTTAATGACTCTAGTTATCATTTCGACGATTTGGAAAGTTTTGGTCATTGCGTCTTTATCGCCTTTGAGAATTTGAACTACATCTTTTAGGATACTGTTGATTTTATTAATATCAATATATTTTTCTACCTCTTTGTACAGGCTTAGAAACTCTAGAAAAGCATTTGCAGATTGAGGGGTTTTGTCTGATAAGGTTATGCTTGGGCTACGTGCTTGCCGGTAGTTCCTCCTACCGTCTCGGCACTTGCCGGCTCTTCCTGCACAGGGGAGGTTATCCTAGTGGGGAGGGGGGGAAGTTATCCTCGCCAAGGGTGGGTGAAATTTTAGCAGATTTTTGTACCTTTTTCAATTCCTGCGTTTTTTTCCTAAACCAGGGGTTTTGGGGACAGTGCCTAAAATTGGCAGGGTGGGATCCTGAACAGTTTGCGCATTTCGCCGGGGTGTCACTATGTTTTGTACAGTTTCTCGTGGGATGACCTTCGCCACATTTAAGGCAGCGGGGGGGAGGGTACACTGGTCAGAATGATGGTTCCAAAGTTGACAATTGTAGCACATTTTATGGCCTCTCGCCTTAAAAAGTTGAACTTTGATTTGCATGGAAAACAGGGAATTATCTTCATAAATCCTCGCCCATCCCTCCGTCGGCTCAAGTCCAACTAAGAAGATGGGGAGGGGGGTCCTATCACGCCTATTCCTTAGCTGCGTGATTCTAACAATTTTAAAACCAAGCGCGGCAAACTCTTTTTTTATTTCCTCAATACTGGTATTATCGAGCAAGCCCTTTATTACTACCTTCCTCGGCCTATCCGTTTTGAGGTTTAATGAACTGAAAGGAATCCCCTCACGGATTAAGTGAGCCTGCACACTCCTGTAGTGCTCAACGGACCCAGGAGTGATTCGGATCACTCTCCCCATGAGAAGACCTTGAACTTTGCACTCTAAAAACTTGTTTAAGTCCTCTATGAGGGCTGCCCAATTAATTGTGGAGTCCACATAGAAGGACACGACTTTTTCCTTAGGGGGGGGGGGGGGGGAGCGCCTCAGTCATTTCGACTTCATCGTCATTTAATTTGCTAAATTTATTTTTGGTTTGGATATCCTGGGATTTTAGTTTAGAAGTAGAGGGTTTACTACTATCAGAGGTTTTTAACTTTGTGCTTTTAGGCTGGGTGATATACCCTTCAAGATTACTAAACATTTCGTGTTTAAATTTAAGATATAACTCGTCCTCTGTTTTAGTTTTCCTATCTCTATATATATCATATAAAAGATTGTAAGATTTCCTATTAGTTAAAGTACTAAGATTAAGGTGGCTGGCTAGCAGATTGGAATCAGAAATGGTCCTTGATAGTATTGTCCTGATCATCTTGGCTCGATCGAAGTCGATCCCGTCTTCCTCCAGCTCCTCCTCAAGTCTGGCGATGATCCAGTCGTAAATCTTGCTTCAGGAAAAGCAAAAGCAATAACCGGTTATCTATGATACCTCTGTGCTCTGGTATCCAGTTGAGATGTAGATATTCAACTGGATTTTGATGGAGGAGTTTCCTGATCTGTTGTCCTGTGCCGTTCTGTGGTATGTGCTTCTTTAACGTATCCAAAACAATGATAATAGGTGAG
Organism: Amaurobius ferox; assembly: GCA_951213105.1. Lineage (NCBI taxonomy): Eukaryota > Metazoa > Arthropoda > Arachnida > Araneae > Amaurobiidae > Amaurobius > Amaurobius ferox. Next base: position 116,636,930 of record OX578137.1, on the reverse strand, counting down.
ATAATGTGAAAATTAATGTAACTAACCATTTCCTTCCGGCAAACTGGGTAATAGCCACTAATTGTGACACCAATAAACCTAACAAAAGATATGATTATCAAAAACCATTTTAAATGTAAATATAAAAACGGTGCTCATTTTATAGTCTGAAAACATTATTGCAGTATGCAAAACAATATTTCATATCTGATCCCTATATGTTGTTATATTTTCAACATTTTTAAACATTTTATTCTAAGAATCAATTAATTATATCATCATATTTCAATTGTTTGGTTAGAAGAGTAGCCAGCAGAGGATTTCAGTATTTTAAGCGAGCTCTGTTACTACGGTTACAAATGGAATCAAAAGCTGTATAAAAATTAATTCTTAATATGCATTCAAAGCATGTCGGATATAAATATAAATAAAAATATTTCAAGTACAGTTTATTATATACCAATAGAGTTAATTTAGAAAATGTATGATGTATTTGTGTTTGTGCATCATGACATAAAATTATTTTGTTTGTGTAGCATTTCTCGAGTTATATCTGGAAAAAAATTTAAGTAAAAATTTCTGCGATTTCTGAATTTTGTTTAATAATATTCCTATATTTTAAAATTTCTCGGTATTTTTAGGTCAACTCCCAAATGTAAGTTCTAAGTTTAAACCTTCATTAATTTGGGTTATAAATTTACCACTTAATAATTCAGTCTTACTCACCTATAATGATATAGATAATATATTAAACAATTCTATGCAAAGGGCAACAAATAGAGTAACATATTAACATAAATAAACCAAATTCATATTATTCCTTGAAACAGCAAGTTTGTTACCAACATGAATAAATCAATCAAATGCATCTTTTTCGTTGGAACAGCAAGTCTGTTACCAACATGAATAAATCAATCAAATGTATTTTTTTCATCGGAACAGCAAGTTTATTACCAACATGATTAAATCAATCAAATGTATATTTTTCGTCGGAACAGCAAGTCTGTTACCAACATAAATGAATCAATCAAATGCATCTTTTTCGCCGGAACAGCAAGTCTGTTACCAACATAAATAAATCAATCAAATGCATCATTTTCGTCGGAACAGCCAGTCTTATCAAAATGAATAAATCAATCAAATGCATCTTTCTTGTCGGAACAACAAGTATGTTACCATCATGAATAAATCAATCAAATGCATCTTTTTCGTCGAAACAGCAAGACTGTTAACAGCATAAAAAATATTTTTAAGAATTTGTGAAATATTTTTTTTAAACAATAACTCAAATGAAAAAGAATAAACGGTTTTCTGTATTCTGGAAATGATTATGATACAATTAGAAAAAAACAATATGCAATATGAATAAGAAAATCGATTGGAGACTTCCAGTCTCGATATTTTTATCTTGAACATGTTTTGACTTATAAACGCAGTATAGGGTAATGAAATCTTTAAAAACATTACCTTAAAACTTTCTAGAAGACGAAAATCTCCATGTCTCAGAAAATGAAGTTCAGCGTTAGAGGATTCCAGAAAGATTAGCTGAACAACGTATGTAAAATTATATTTATTAATTACGCTCTAAAATAAAACCTTTGAGAAAACGAAGCAGGTATCTTATATTTCAAACCTAACTTACGTTAATCTACTTCCTCTTTATAATATACAAAATTAACTGAATTGTGGCTCAACTCAATTTTCTCCTACCCGAATCTATGTTTTAGTAACATTTATTTTTCGAATTTTACGAGAACATTTTTGAAAAATCGGTTTTGTGAGTTCAAATGTTTACAATTATAGCGTATTATCCTTCACTTAAATGGGTTTGACAAAATATTTTGATTGATATCATACTTAACAATATACCGACGGCAGAGGAGGGGATTTCCCCCGAGATAGGATAATAACGTCATGAAAAAAAAATTGTATCACGGCTATTTTTCACAATAGTGTTTGAAATTTTTAAGTGCCATGATCGTTAATCCACATATAAACCATTTTATGCATTATTATGCCAAATTATGTTCTACGCTGCCATGTTAAAGAATATAAAATTTCGAAGTTTTTGCTCGAGTTTTTAAAAACTTCTATCTAGTTCTAGATATTTTGATAATAAAGCCGGGTATAAAATTTCGTGAAAATCCCTTAATATTTGGGGCCGCTATCGCCTACACAAGAAATCGACCACAGACGTACAGACAGACCGATCGACAGAAAGACAGACACGCGGGCACCCCTCCAAGAATAGTCAAAACGTATTCAGCAGGTCTTAAAACATATATTGTCATCAGAAACTCGAATCTGAAATTTTTTTTGAAAATTATACTTTCTGCATTCTATACTACATAACATGGAGAAGAAAAAATAATAGATAAATAATAAAATATTATTTTCCCCTATGTAGATATTATTAAAATATTCTCAGCGTCAAACCAGATTGGCTATACCAAAAAATCACATGTTTGTTCCGAAGTTTATGGGGCTATTTTCTCTTCCATAATACGATCAAAAGGCATTCAAACCATCATCCGTTCCACGAGATAAAATTGTACGCAAAGTGTTTTGGGGGGAAATAAACCCATGTTTATTAAATTCAGAGAAAGGAAAGGTAATATGTGCACCAAAACGCATGATTCTTCTAGATAAAAGGTATACATTTTGATGAAAAAATCTGAAATATGTAGCTCCACTTGACATTCTAATACATTCATATTCCATTGAATTTTTATTTATTTATTTCATTTATCATTTATTTATTTAAAATAATACAAGCTGCAAGACAAAGTCTCAGTAAGTCCCGTGCAAGATAAAATTCAATACAAAAATATGCAGATTAAAAAATATTATGAAATACTTCAAAATGCAAACTACTAACAGCAGATAATTTTTCTAGTTTACAGAAATTAATAATGGTTAAAAATATTATATAGCTCAATTTTGGACTTATGTTCTCAAATTGTTCTTTTGAAAATATTCTTGATTTTTTTCATAAACATAAATAAAAGTTGTTTTAACAATAACAACTAATATTAGTACTCAATTTTTTTGCAGAAAATAAACTTTGCTCTTGGTAAATTTGCACTTATATCATTAGTATACACCTGGTAGATATGCATATATATCATTAGCATATGCATCTGGTAAATATGCACTTATATGGTGATCAGAATCCGATTAAAAATAATATGTGTCTCAATTTTGGGCTTATATTCACAAATTGTACTTTTGAAAATACTCTTGATATTTTTATAAACATCTAAATAAAAGAGTTTTCCTTTCAAGTTTACAACTTAGTGACGGATTTATTAGTAAGATTTGTGTTAATGTACACTATTTAAATACCATTTACTTCCATAACTTGATTGATGCTATTACCATTATTTAAAGAATTACCATTAATTATTACCACTATTCCAAGTTAGTGGCCTTACGATGGACACATACTCTAGTTGATTAATCAAATTTAGTGAATTAATTTTGCTATTTTATTTTAAAATATTCTCTCATTATTCTATAGATTTTGCATCTTTTGTCCGTTATTTACAATTTTTATTTTATACTTTAATTTTTATGTATCGGTCTGAAAATTGTTCAGCCGTATATATATTAAAGTTTGTATTTTCAATCGTAAGGCTTGGCGTTTTCTACCTATCATTTTCGCCGTATAGAGAGAAAAACTTATGGTTTCTTAAACAACCACTTAACAATTTCTTAAAGTCATGAAGATGGGATTTCTACCGAGATGGTATTTATCATGAGCTGGTGAAACAAACTGTCGATAAAGTCAATAAGGACTATACACTTTGTTCGTAGGATAAGAAAAGTGTGAGCGACTTATAAAAGCACAAATAGCACAATAATGTAGCATGCAGCTTTTTCGAGGATGGGTTCGCTGGACTTTTCTTCATACTGCTTTCTGATTGGCTCTCTCTTAATCCAGGTTCTGGGTATATATCCCCCTGGTTTTTCTTTCGCGTCTATTACTCTTTTGGCCTTAATGCCATCGCTGTAATACCTACTTCCATAGTAGCGATGCATATACCATGCCACAAAAATGTTTTCGCTGTGCAGGGCCTCATTTCTCCAGAGATTGCAAGGCTGTATACCTCCGCTGCTCAAACTGCAGTGGCGATCATGCAGCAAACTGGCGTGGTTGCCCAAGAAATCCGGGCAACACTTCCAAACTCAAGAGCAGTTGGGACTCCGAATCCGACAAGATAGGTGCCCCCCCCCCCACAATACCGAAGTGAGCAAAGTCAACCAGCTCGATATACAAGTGTTACCAGCAATTTTTCATATTCAGCCATGGTCACTGGAAAACCCAAAGAGCAAAGCTTTTTTAAATCAAAATCCGTGGCCCCAGAGGTCGCAGATTCATCGGCTAGCAAAATATATTATACCACGGTGCTTTCGACACTAATTAATATAAGAGATCCCCAAAATAGGGAAATTTTGCTTCAGGCTTTTAAAGAAGCCTTGGAAGCCTCACAGGAACTCGAAATTGCGACTTCGAGTATCCAGACGATTTGGATCATCTACGAGCACTACGCTCGCTGGATACGTCTCCTCCCTGTTTCGTTCGCTCTTTCGGCTAGAATCTTTAATTTGCAGACTCTCAAGATCGGTAATTGGAACGTTAATGGTTTGCGTCCACATTTCGATGAGGTGCGTGATTTTGTTATTATAATGGTTTTGACATTTTTTGTATTAGTGAAACCCATCTCCCACCTGGCAATACCCTTAAGATTGGTAACTTTTCGGCATACTTTTCTTACAGAGCATTGAATTCTACTCGGAGAAAAGAGAGTGGGGGCACTGCTCTGTACGTCAAAAATATTATTCCCCACCATAGCATTCATATTCCATCCTTCTCCCGCTTGGAAGCAACTGCGGTCAAAGATAATATTCCAAATTTAGTCCCTTTTATCACAGCTTCAGTTTACATACCTCCTAAAAATACTTCCCCGTTCTCCACCGGTGAACTGGTAGCACTTATTAAACTTAGTAGTAATATGATCATTGCTGGTGACCTAAATTCTCGCCATACCTCATGGGAGAAATACTTCGAATAGGTATGGCAATGCTCTAAATCGACTGGCTCAGCGCCCCAACCGTAGGATTGTAGCTCCCAAAACCCCAACTCTCTTTTTCACAGTTCAGTCCCATAGTATTTATTTTTGACTTGGCCATTTTTAGACAAATATCTTATAATCATGTGATCAGAACTATTAACGAACTTGACTCTGATCACTTGCCTGTGGAATTGACCCTTAACTTTCAAAAAATTTCTTTAGACCATCCTGTGGAGCTACGTACAAATTGGAATAACTTCCGTTATTCACTTATTCATACTAGTATCCCACCTCAAAAAATTATCAGCACGGACGATATTGATAATAACGTCCAAGAAATGACTCATTTACTACTTGAGGCAACTGCTGCTGCCTCAACACCTAAAACTACCCCTCCTAGCTATCACTTGCTCCCGAGTGATATCAAGGCCAAAATTAAGCAGCGTAACCGTCTACGGAAAGATTGGTAGCGTACTAGATATCCGGCTTATAACGCAATATACCGTAGACTTAGTAACGAGATCAATGCTCTCATTGGTGCACACAACCAGCAACGTTGGAAAACACACATTGAGGATCTCAACACTTCTGATGGCAGTCTCTGGCGAAGAGCTAAACAATTAATAAATAATAGAGTACATATCCCGCCCATTAATGGCCTATACGGACTCGCCCAGACTGAGGAGGAAAAAGCTAATGCTATTGCAGATAGCTTGGAACTCCAGTTCTCACCACACACGGATAATAACTTCAGCCACCTTTACCCGCAATATGAAACTGAAACACAGCTGACCAATACAACTGCACTACATACTGAAACTCAAAACGACCTACAACAAACAACGCTGGCTGAAGTCTTATCTATTATCCACAAATTCAAAATTTAAAAATCTCCTGGTATTGATCGAATTATCAACCGCATCATTAAAAACCTTCCGATCCCCTTTGTCTGCTGGATTGCCGCTCTAGTAAACAAAATGTTAGAGCACCGCTACTTTCCCCAAAGCTGGAAAACTGCCACTGTGATCCCTCTTCTAAAACCAAATCAGGATAGCCCTCTTCCTGAGAGTTATCGTCCTATAACTCTTCTCTCCAGCGTGTCTAAAATTTATGAACTTGTGTTGCTTAAGAGATTGGATAGTTTCTGCAGGTCCTACCAAATTCTTATTCCTGATCCATACGGCTTCCGATCTGATTATTCCACTCAGACCCACCTTATGCGTTTAGTTGAAACTATACACACCAACTCTAGCAACAGGCAGTACACTGGAATAGTGTTCTTTGATATTATGAAAGCCTTTGACAAGTGCTGGATCCCGGGTTTAATTACTAAGTTGGTGCGGCTTGGCATATCAACCCAGTTACTTACTATCATCAACTCGTATCTCAATAATCGTTCTTTCCGCGTGCGAGTTGGTACTTCCCTCTCTTCACCCCGACCGATCAATGCAGGAGTCCCTCATGGAGGAAACCTCAGCCCCCTGCTTTTTAACCTATACATTAATGATATACCACATATTCCACAGGTTAAACTCTGCATTTTTGCAGATGACACCGCAATCATAGCCCGCGCTGACTCGCCTCTCAACACGGTCAACGCACTGCAAAACTACATCACACACAGCCTTGAGCGCTGGCTCGTGCATAGGAAAATCAAAATTAACGCTTTCAAGTCTAACGCAGTTATTTTTAAACCTCACTACAGAAAAATCTCTCATAACTTTCAAATCAAAATCTTTAATGAAAATATCCCTTTCAATCCCGATGTAAAATACTTGGGCGTCACACTTGACTCTCACATGACATTCAGCACACCTATTTTTTTAAAAACCCAATCTGCCAACAAAAATATCACTTCCCTTCATCCCATGCTCTGTAGGAGGTCTCCCTTTTCCCTGGAGAACAAGCTTCTCCTTTACAAACAAATCATTGCACCTATGATTTTGTACGCATGTACAATTTGGGGAGCTGCTGCAAAATCACAAATTGGAAACTGCAAGTTATCCAAAATAAAATCTTACGTTTGATAACCAATTCTCCTTGGTTTATCCAAAACGAGGTCATACATCATGATCTTAAAGTCTCTGGCATTAAAGAGCATGTTAGATTAATCACCCAAAATTTCTACATTAAAAACTTTGAAAAACATTGTATGGCAGATACTGATCTCAACTACAATCTTAAACCAGCTAGCAGAAAACGCAGACTCAGGCACATCATCTCTGACACAAGAAGAACTTACGAGCTCAGAACTAAAAGAGTTCGGCTGCCTGACTTGCCTGCACTGCCATCTACTATGTAACTCAACGTTTTTGACCTTGAGACGATAATGTTGTTAACATTTATCGTCTCACCCTTTGACCTCGTGACCACTGAATTGAAACAGCCTACGATGAGTCCCGCGACTTTCACTTGGATCCCATCATCTTTCAGAGAACCTATTTTCTCTCTGTTTACTCTCCTTTTCAAATTTAGTTTTGTCTACCTCTCAACATTGGTGGTCCATCTTCCAAGAAATTTTTGATCGCACTCTAAGCCATCATGGCTGTCTACCTTTTCAACCATCCATCCAGAAAAGGAATGCTTCACATCAAATTTCTATTACAAAACTATTCTAAGAACTTATATTCCCGATGTGGGGATATGTGAGTTTTCTCACGGGTACCCCGAAAAAAAAAAGCCTTAGAAGCCATGGAAAATTACTCTTTTGGACTCCAAGTTTTTAGTTCTCTTGCACTGACGAAGGGGATAGAGCGTAACCTGGAAACAGATGTATGCTGCATTATTGTGTTATTTGTGCTTTTATATGTTTCTCAAGTATTTATTGTCGATGACGTGTTTATAATTTGGACTTCGTATCCATATACAAGCGCCATAGTTTAATCCTACTTACTATAAAGAGTTTTGAGTAAAAAATATTACATACATTATACTTTCAAAAATACTCGCTTACCTTAATAAATGCAAACATTGTGCAGTCAGAAATGCCTTGTTTCGGTGGCATATGGGACTAGGTCTGTTGAGTTTTGTTTTATTATGTACAATTTTACTATTTCCACATTGCGGATTGAATCGTTGTCGATTTAAGCTTAGTGTTATATGTTCAAATTAGCAGTGTCCTGAAAATGGTTGAAAATTTTCGATCTAGTCTGCTCAGAAGCAGTATGTAAACTGTTTTGACACCATGTTGCTACAATTTTTATCTTACCTCAGACAATCGTACAAAGCAACTATTCTTTGGGAACAAATTGTCTACGATTTAGATTTTTCTAAAGCATTTCATGCACTAAGGTGTTGTTGTTGTTGAGACCCAGACCGTTCGACTACCAGAAAAGTGTAAGATAACCTTTTGGACGGCCGGGAAGTGCCACCCAATTTAGACAGGAACCCAGTGGGGGAGGCATCTACAGGGACCGAATCTTCCTTCCCCTACCACCAACCTCTCGAAAGGATTTACGGACACACATATTTAACGTGACCGTACTCCGCATGAACAGGTCGGCAGTTGTGGCAGCGTGCAAATTCAGCGCGCAAACAACCGGGGTACCGCGCCCGAAATGTGCCAACATCACGCGATGTTCACAGGTGGTCACCCACTTGCATTAATGCGTGGAATATGAAATTAAGACAACCTATTTCTCAATCCAATAACCAATCTTATCCAAATTGTGAATTTTGTCATGCTGCGTAGCTGTAAAAAGACAACAGTTCTTTTCCTGAAAGTTGAACACTACAGATAATCTCAGAATTTTTCGTAATGAAATGAAGTCAGGGTACTGTGTTTGATAATCAAAGAAAGGATCTTCTGTTGCCTAAAACAAGATGTTACTGAATCTAAATATGGTATTTCAGTAAGTGTTCTATCTGGTTGAGAATATAATGTATATGCGATGGTGTACAGTGTATAGTGATTTAGAGTGAAATTTAAACAGTAGGTTCCAGTCAAACTAGTTTTCATCTGCATGAGAAAGCAGTACAGCAGCACAATAATCCAATCCAGTCCAGTCCAATCTGAGTGCTGCAGATAATCTACCAAAGTGTATATTATTTATATATTTTGGTCAGGCATAACTACAGATAACCTAAGATCCTTCCTCTAACAGCATATTTCTGCCTTGTATTTTCATGGAGTTTTCACATATTCGAATCGTAATATTTTGATAATCCCTCGACTCGTATATTTTGCCTGAAGCTTATAGGGCTATTTCTTTCAGCCTCATGTGAGCGACAACATTCCTGGTATCCTTTATTTCCTCTGATAAAATGGAACAAAAATGCCTTCTTGGGAAGAATATGCTCCCAATTCGACTGTTTTAAATTCGAAAGAGGGAATTGTTATTTTAAGTTATGTTTCAAAATATGTAAGCTAAGAATATTTGAATTCTTTAAATGTACACTGAAAGAGAATATTATTGTAAAGCAGCTGAAGACGAAATGGATAGCTTTATTTGCTTTGCACATGTGTTAAAATGTGACATCGGCGTTTTATGATCAATGCTTTCAGGTATTTTAAAAATAACAAGACGGTGAAATTGCATTATCCTTATTTTGCAAGAGACAGACCAATGAATAAATCCTTGGGTGAAATCATTCTTATAACCGGCAGCTACGACACTAACCTGTTCGAGAACAGAGTAGCAACTGAGTCCAAAATTTGACCTCAAAGAAGAAAAAAATCTCATGTGTGCAAAACATGACTCTCCCTATATAAAGAAAACATTTACATTTTTCAAAGGGAAAAAATTATTTATACGATCTAAGGCACAATATATTAACATTGAATTGGACTATTAGCTTTTTCGCGAATGATAACATGTAAAACTATTTCTAAGTAACCAATTAACTTATATTACGGACATCTCTAAATTGGCAATTTTCATCATTATTGATAGTAAGATATTTTAGCAATTATTTTATTAATTTGGCGTCATTTTAGCAATTTTGATGATATTTTCTTCTATTCGAAGCGAAATACTGCCTGGTTGGATGGTTGGCCAGGCTGATATTTCACTAAATTAGTCGCCAAGTTCTCTAAATTTATAGCCATGCGGTGCAGCCAAACGTAGAGAAGGGCTTTTGCTATAAATGACTTCTGGCGTAATTATTCAGCGTCTAAATATAAAACTATTAACCAAAGTAACTTCTTGTGTGTATGGAACGAAGTAGATTCACGAGAATGGTGTTAACAAATTTATCGCACAACATTATAGTATATGAAAAGTCAATATGCGTTACAATAATTAAAACTTTTTTAATTTTATGTGATTATTTCATAACTTTATTGGAAAAATGTGCTATATTTCGAAATCGGTTCATGTTAGAGTTTTTAAGTTAACGTCATTCGTTTCCTAATAAAAATTACATAAGAAATGATAATTTACGTAACTTATCGAAAGTTTTATTTATTAAGGATTACTTTTAATATCATTCGAAAATTCGTGTATGTTCTAAACATTCGATTGCATTTAAAATCAACAGGATTCCAGTGTTCAATGTTTGGAATATTTGTTCAAAATTGTGGTTAAAACGCTCCAATCGTTCGTGATATATCGCATCCACAGACTCACGAACAAACACGCACACAGACATAAACTTAAAAACTTTCCATTCGAGTTCAGGGGTGTTTGAAACGCGCTTTTCCGTCAAAAACTCGAATTCGAATTGTCGACCTCGTCACAATGTTTTGCCTATAGGAAAAATAAAATTGAATAAATTATTAATCTGAAGGATTAACCAGGATCATTCTCTGACATTGGAAAATAAAGTTTGTGAATTCATTCGACTGTATTACTTTGTTTACAAATTCAGGTATCTCCAAATTACTATAGATCCAATGGAAATTATTTATTGAAATATTCCGTAGCATTTACTAACCATATTAATTTGATATGTATATTCGACAATTGAAATTTAAATAGACGCATTGCAAAATGTATCACGTTGAGTTAATTGAATGCCAAAAAAAATACAACAAAAGGAGTAGCGACAAATATCTGCAATGCAAATGATCATAAACAAAAGAATCAAATAATGGCATAAATCTCATCATACGCAGTGCTTAAGTAAGACAAATACGATTCAATAAACTTCACGTATGACAGTGCCTCAGCTTCTGTGGCATACTATGCCATCTAAGAATACGATAACATTATTGAACAGGTGCTACCTGTGTTAACTATGATGTCGCAGTTGTGTTAACCTTTCCACACATGTTAAGACAATGTCAGAGATTTATTCACATAGTTTTCGTTTTGCTTCGACCAGACGGTAGATGTCTCTGAAAATATGTTAGCGATATGTTCCTGTATACTATCGCTGAAGCAATATTCTTCCATTAATTAAAACATTCATAATTTAAGACAAATCTTGATTCATTCATTCTAAGTATCATTGTAAATGAATCGATATGTGAAAGTAACATTTTGCTACCATGATACTACTATACGCATGTCTGTTCTCGTTCTCGCCAAGCCTGTCAGAATTACATTGTTATGTCTGCATACCACTTACAGGTCTTTGTTGCGTGCCGTAAGGCTAGTTATGTTGTTAGCCTTTTGAACGAGGTACTTTCAGGTGTTGTCAACACTACCTGGCAGTATTTTGCAGTGGGTTTTTGAAAAAGCTTCAGCTTCATAATAGCTTCGCTTGGGTGTATGAGGTATTGTATGAGTCCTTTCCATTTTCATGTGTGTTGTGTGGTATTCATTGTAGTAGATGCAGCAAGGATTGGTCTGTGGGTCAGAAGGTGTTTTTCGTAGTGTGTCAGGTTTGTGCAATTGAAGGTGAGCAGTTGTGCTCGGCTTAAAATATCATAGTAATATGGTAGTCGTGTTCTTTATCCCTATGGTTCGTGTCACGAAATGCTAAGGTAGACCGCCATCCATTGATTAGTGACGTAGTTTAACGGTGTCTTTCCTCTTTAAGTCAGCATTTTGAGCACAATTTATTTGATGTGCTACGACGGTAGATCTACTAATGTTTCCTCAGGACTGTAATTCATTTTACTGTGCTATACCAGCTAGATGATAGATCATTTGCGAGTCACTCCTTAAATTGTGTATAAATTTTTGTCCATTTTATGTTTTTTTTATTTTCTCTTGGCCAGAGGTAATTATATTGTTTGAATTGTGTCATTTTTGTGCCCATTAATCAAATATGCTACATTACATATGTAAACTATGTTAGAAATAAACTTACATAGATTAGCATTTCATGACGATTAATATTTGATAAGGATTAGCATTGATGATTAATATTAACTATTAGCATTTCATGTTATTGTCAACAGGCGTGGCACGTTTAAAATTGAGTCAAGAGCCATGTTAAGTAGAGGTGTAAAGGCTGATTCGGAAGAAAACCCCATGTTTTTTCGATAATTACTACCTTACAAAATCTGCATTGTTGTTAATCAAGCCAGAACATTAAAGCCGAAAAAACAGACTGGCAGCGTATAAGTTGATGGAAAAAATTAAATTTCTTATAATTGCCACACACAGAGCATAATGCAAACGTTTTTCATATTTAACAAGCATGGAGCTACCGGAATTTATTAAAAACTGAAAATATATAATCCATATCATGTCTATATAATGTACCACGTTATCTAAAGAGTATAATTACCGATATCCGAACCTGCTTCTTATAAACCATCACATACTTTTTGTAAACTTCTTCCATCTTCATACTTGATCTTCTTTAAAGCTCGATGCAGAACTTAAACTCGAATTTACGGTTTCAGATTATGCATTTGAGCTGTGCTTTTTTATTTTTTAAATTAGACCACCCATTATTATTTCTGAACGTGTGAGATTTCCACCACTGATTATTTATGAAAGTGTTCCCATATTAAAATATTATATTTTACACCTTTTAACTTTAACGTTATTAAAATAATTGTTTGCGAACAAACACTTATGAATATCGGCGATGGGAAAATTTTTTACAAGAGACATAAACGATATAAATAATTTTTGATGGACCAAACACTTTTATTCATTAAGTTTTCCTCAAAACTCTTTTTGAAAAAATGTTTAAATATTCAGAATACTAAACTATGATAAATACCTACTAAATTATGTTTAAGTCCAATCTAAATATATAAAATGGTAGGATGTGAAATGATAAAACTACGATAGAGCTTTCAATATTATTTTATGGCGAAGGTGCGATGTCGTATCGTATTCATCACAGATGCAGTCGTAAAAGAGGCTTTTATTTACAGGAACGTAACGTAGTTTGTATACAGGAACATAACGTAGTTTATATATATGAATTTACATAGCAGGGCGCTACATCATAACGTGCGTGAAGGTAGTCATCCTATGATGAATGTCCATATCGCTGAGGAGAATTATCTGGGACTGGCTTTTATGAGCTAGTGCAGACGCGTTGAGCATGGGTCACATGCAAAGCAGATAGTCTCTGGAGATCAAGAAGGTGTGGAGTGTTTTATGCTAATAACTTGATCTGGAGGCTTTATGCAAATCGCTGAAGGAGTGTCGTCATAGTTTCAAAATTTGTTTAAAGTGTGAAGAAGTGATTTTCAAAGACGAAAAATAATACTCAAGAGTAAGCCGTTTTCTAGGGTCATTTTTAACATGTTTAAGTTGAAAAAACTTGTTTGCATGAATATGACGATGCAATATATTTTTGGGCATGAATTACCGAGTTTATAAATATGGATTATGGCATGGTTTTATAAAAATCCTGTTTTGTTGTGTGGGCAGTGTAAACACACCGGCGGGCAGTTGTTTCCCCATTCCCTGTTTAAATAGAGCCACTGCCATATTACGAAAGCCTCTATCACATTAATATCGTTGAGAATCATTGCTTATTTAGGTTAAATTTATTCAAAATTGATTGAAGTTTAATAATCTGTAAATAAGTGTGAAATTCAACTGAAGCACAAAATTTCTATTTCATTACTGTAATGTATTTCCAATTACATTCAAAGTCGAATTGAACATTTTTCACCATTTCTCATTAAAACGGGCAATGCTGTTTAGATATCTTTCTCCAATACCCCATCAGATATTTACTCCTTCCCCCAAAATGCAAAACCCGTATCTGAATGTAATTTCTACAAAAAATAAATTATCTTATTCATTTTTCTTTCTATCTCGAATTTTCGATTATTCTTCTTTTTCTGCCTACGATGCAGTTAGTTTTGAAGTAAAATTTAGTTACTTATAAAATTGTTTTAAGATCTATTCATATTTCACTCTCACTCTTTGCAAATAAAATTTAAAACTAATATCTTTACGATATTCTAAAACATTTACCGTATGTAAGGAAGTATAATGCAACGCAATTAAGTACAATTTAAAATACAACCCAGTATATAACTGCTTGAAATATAGTTTGATCACATTATCAAGCGCTAAGTAGACACACAACCTGAAATTCAAAATAGCTAAATTTCCAAGGTTCCAAGGCTTTTTCTTTTCGGGGCACATGTGAGAAAACTCATGTATCCCCACATCGGAAATATAAGTTCTTAGAATAGTTCTGCAGTTTTAATTTGGTGCGAAGCACTCCTTTTCTGAATGGATGCTTGAAAAGATTGACAGTCATGATGGCTTAGACTGCGATCAGAAATACCTTGGAAGATGGACCACCAATGTTGAGAGGTAGGCAAAACTAAATTTGAAAAGCACAGTAAACAGAGAGAATACAGGTTCTCTGAATGAAGATGGGATCCAAGTGAATGTCGAGGGACTCATCGTAGTCAGTTTCAATTCAGTGTTTACGAGGTTAAAGGGTGAGACGATAAATGTAAACAACATTATCGTCTCAAGGTCAAAAAACTTTGAGTTACATAGTAGTTGGCAGTACAGACAAGTCAAGCAGCGGAACTTTTTTAGTTCTGGGCTCGTAAGTTCTTCTTGGGTCAGAGATGATGTGTCTGGGTCTGCGTTTTCTGCTAGCTGGTTTAAGATTGTAGTTGGGATCAGTATCTGCCATCATACAAAGTTTAACAAAGTTTTTAATGTAGAAATTTTGGGTGATTAATCTAACATGCTCTTCAATGCCAGAGACTTTAAGATCATGATGTATGATCTCGTTTCGGATAAACCAAGGAGAATAGGTTATCATACGTAAGATTTTATTTTGGATAACTTGTAGTTTCCCAATATGTGATTTTGCAGCAGCTACCCAAATGGGACATTCGTACAAAATCATAGGTGCAATGATTTGTTTGTGAAGAAGAAGCTTGTTCTCCAAGGAAAGGGGTGACCTCCTACAGTGCATGGTATGAAGGGAATTAATAATTTTATTGGCAGATTCGATTTTTAAATAAATATGAGTTATGAGAGATTGCTCTCTAGTGAGGTTTAAAAATAACTACGTTAGACTTGGAAGGGTTAATTTTGATTTTCTATTGCACGAGCTAGCGCTCAAGGCTGTGTGTGATGTAGTTTTGTAGTGCGTTGACAGTGTTGAGAGGAGAGCCAGCGCGGGCTATGATTGCGGTGTCATCTGCAAAAATGCAGAGTTTAACCTGTGGAATATGTGGTATATCATTGATGTATAGGTAGAAAAGTAGGGGGCTGAGATTTCCTCCCTGAGGGACTCCTGTATTGATCGGCCGGGGTGAAGAGAGGGAAGTGCGAACTTGCACGCGGAAAGAACGATTATTGAGATACGAGTTGATGATAGTAAGTGACTGGGTTGATATGCCAAGCCGCACCAAATTGGTAATTAAACCCGTGATCCAGTAATTGTCAAAGGCTTCCATAATATCAAAGAACACTATACCAGTGTACTGCCCGCTACTAGAGTTGGTGTGTATAGTTTCTACTACACGCATAAGCTGGGTCTGAGTGGAATAAGCAGATCGGAAGCCGTGTTGATCAGGAATAAGAATTTGTGGGATCTACAGAAACTATCCAATCTATTGAGCAACACAAGTTCATAAATTTTAGACAAGCTGGAGAGAAGACTAATAGGACGATAACTCTCAGGAAGAGAGCAATCCTGATTTGGTTTCAGAAGAGGGATCACAGTAGCAGTTTTCCAGCTTTGGGGAAAGTAGCGGTGCTCTAGCAATTTGTTTACTAGAGCGGCGATCTGGCAGACAAAGGAAAGGGGAAGGTTTTTAATGATACGGTTGTTAATCCGATCAATACCAAGATATTTCATAATTTTGAGTTTGTGTATAATAGATAAGACTTCAGCCAGTGTTGTTTGTTGTAGGTCGTTTTGAGTTTAGGCATGTAGTGCAGTTGTATTGGTCAGCTGTGTTTCTGTTTCATAGTGTGGGTAAAGGTGGCTGAAGTTAGGACCCGTGTGTTGGGAGAACTGGAGTTCCAAACTATCTGCACAAGCATTAGCTTTTTCCTCCTCGGTCTGGGCGAGTTCGCGTCGGCCATTAATGGGCGGGATATGTGCTTTATTATTTTTTAATTATTTAGCTTTTCGCCAGAGACTGACATCAGAAGTGTTGAGATCCTCAATGTGTGTTTTTCAGCGTTTCTGGTTGTGTGCACCAATGACAGCCTTGATATCTTTATTAAGTCTACGGTATTTTGCGTTATAAGCCGGATATCTAGTACGCTACCAATCTTTCCGTAGACGGTTACATTGCTTAATTTTGGCCTTGAAATCACTCGGGAGCAAGTGATAACTAGGATGGGTAGTTTTAGGAGTTGAGGCAGCAGCAGTTGCCTCAAGTAGTAAATGAGTCATTTTTTGGACGTTATGATCAATATCGTCCGTGCTGGTAATTTTGGGAGGTGGGATACTAGTATGAATGAGTGAATAACGGAAATTATTCCAATTTGTACGTAGCTCCACTATATGGTTTAAAGAAATTTTTTGAAAGTTAAGGGTCAATTTCACAGGTAAGTGATCTGAGTCAAGTTTGTTTATTGTTCTGATCACATAAGGTGTAAAATAGTTAAATAGGCACATATGCAAAAACTAGAGAGATATATGCACTCAACTTCACTAGAGACGATTAAGAGCCAGCCAATTAGAAAACAGGTGATGGATTCAGAGCATACCAATCGAAAAGCAGGAAAGAAAATAACCAAGACAATCCGAAAGCAAACAGGTAACACACAATTCGGTGTGCTCTAATGGCTACCAATCGGAATAAAGGAATAAAATTAACCAAGACAATCTGAAAGCAAAGAATTAATACACAATTCGGAGTCTCCCATGAGCGGGGTAGCCAGTGGTTAAAGTGCGGGACTGCACGCGAATTCGAGTCCCGTCTCTGTCCAAGCTATCCCCGTGTTCACGCAGAGTACGGTCATGTCACATATGTGGATCTGATGTCCTTCCGAGGGGTATAAACTAGGTAAATTGTGTGTAACTGTTTCAGCTATCCAAATAGATGCATTACACCTTCGGGTAGTTCGGACGGTCTAAGTCAAAAGTAAAATAGGCCTCGACGACAAGAAACAATCAAGTAGTCGCTTCATTGTTTAATAAGAAACAAATCCCTATTTAGCGAAATAAACCCATACAGTTTAAAAGAACGTCAGCAAATAGAATGTAAAAACAAAGCTTTAGGATACCAAACTTAAAAAGTAGAAGAAATGAAGGGCTGGACAAATATTAATTAAAATAATAATTCTTCTTAATTTTAAAGGCTTAAAAAGTCAAGACCGTAGATCGATGTACATTTTTATGCAATCGTCGTGAAAGAAAACTGAAAACGATGGAAAACAAAAGTCCAACAATATTGAGCAATCAGATAATTATTAAACTCATGTTTATCGGCATATTTTAAATGTTCCTTAATACAAAACACAAGACTACATTTATTTTGACTAATATGTGCAAAAAGTTGATTTATGTTATTTAATATTCTGTATGTCATACAATAAAAATTCATATAGGCATACGAAGGAATTTTATTTTATAGCATTTAAGGAATTCAAGATACTCTGTTGTGCAGCATTTCGATCTCAAAATTCATATATTTAATACAAAGCGCAGAGGGTCATTTGCCCCAAGCATCATGCGACCGACGGCATCTTAAGTGTCGTTTATTTCTTAGGATAAAATGGAACAAAATGTGTTCCGGGAGGAAATACTCTCCCAGTTCGAGTGCTTTAGTTTCGGAAAAGGGCATTGTTATTTCAGGTTGGAAAATATGTATGCGAAGAATATTTACGTTCTTTTAATGTATACTAGGGGATATTATTGTACACTGTAACATTACGTACTGCAAAAAGGATACAGATGTCCTGTAGAGGGAAAAATTCAGATGCTCTACTGGAAACTGTATACTATGTGGTGTGATATGATTGTTTATAACCAATTTTTAAAAAATTCGTTCAACTGATTCCTTTTACTTAAAAACGACTTCCATACTTTAGTTTTGATACCAGTCAACATGATAAAATTTGTTATAAATCTTGAATATTTTCACAGTCTAATGTATGGTTTTATTCTCTTACGTAAATAATAATTCATTTTTAGAAAACACTTAAAAAATTTTAAAGTTCCTCGTGAAAATCATTGTTCTAGATTGTATATTCTATGAAGCAGCAAATAAAATTTGAAATTATGATTTGCAAATTAAAATACTGCATATGAATATTATTTAAATGAAAAATAATATACTTTCTAGAATAAGGTCAACAGAGTTTACAGGTTAGTGGTAATCATTACGAAATAGAATACATTTAATTAATTGTGATAAATACAATTTTCTTTATTCTCCTTTGAAATTTCGTACCTATGATTTTCAATCAATGTATTATTATAACTTAATACATTGCAAATATATGTGTTAACTAAATGTAGCATATAGACAAAAATGCGAAAACACAAAATGTTCAATTTTTGGCAGATCAGTATATTTCTACGGAGGCAGAAGTTTCCGTACTTTTGTTGTAGTGTTTTCACTGTATCATTTATCTTAACAAATAAGTTTATTTTTAGCTTTTGAAACCAGTTCAGATTTTTAATCAACTGTGCATACTGTTATTAAAAAATATTTTTGAATTTCAAATTATTTTCGATAACAGTTTAAGCGAATGTATTTATGGCATAGATTATATTCTACAATGCGGGTTCTACAATATTATAGTATTCTATAGTTTTTATAGTGATATGTATTTATTTCGTTTTTTATGTTTCACTGTTGAATAATTTTATTTATTGTTGCATGTTTCTTTCGTTTGTATATTTCACTGTTCTTGTCAAGGTTTGGACGCTTTTATCTTCCAGAATCATGGAAGTAATTGTTCATTGTCAGACATATGTATGGAGTGACTGATCTATCTCTCTTACCGATGATTTTATCCAGAGATTTTCTATAGTTAGATTTGACTCCAACTCACTGACATCCAGCAAATCTAGACTGGTTTCGTCCTTCTTACGTGCCCTTCGGGAGTAGCCGATACTTGCAATGGTAGCAAGAAAACTTGATATGTATCACAATATTCCGAACGTCTATAACGTCCTGGCATTCCAGTCCTACCATGCAGTAGAAATCAGATTTCATTAAATTTTGAGCTCATGTTTCAAGATACTGCATTGACGAAGTTCATAATTACAGAACACTTCTAAAGCAGGCGTTTCGAAATCTAGAATCGTGTTATCACAGCAGATACTCGCATTCTTGGATTGATACATGTGTGCTGTTATTGACAGAGGGAGTATGATCCTAGCCTGTTTCTTTTATATCGACGGTTCCTGGCCACTGTGTATTCTTCTAAGCCTGACCCTTAACCATAGCAGCATTAGCCTTAAACGAGTATGTAATCTTTCTTTCCCTTTTCCAGTAGAGGATAGAGAAAAAAGTCCTCCTTTAGACAAACTAATGTTGAGAAAGAAGGCCATTTTTCCGATGTGGACTAGCAGGGGAAGGGACAGAATGGGCTTACGCAGCATGAGCTTACGCAGTCATTCTTAGGAAATGGATTATAGATTTGGAAACACTTCCCTTTAGGCGGATTGTGTGAGTACATTCTCTATAGGGATCATTTGAAGAAAATCTAGCAGTAAATTTGTACAGAACCTTGGTGCCCCAACCGGTAATCGAACCATGGATCTTCGTACTGGACAGTCAACACTCTACCGTTGAGCTCTTGGGAAGGAATTGAAAGCTGTTATCGTTAAAATGGATCCTGTATTATCCATTCTTAATGTCAGATTGACGTAAATCTTCTAATCTCACTAATTACTTCCTGCTATTTTTATCTCAGGTTAGCCTCCTGCTGCCCATTTTATACTCACAGTTAATTTCTTGAATTGCCTTTGATCTCCTGATTTGAAATCGGCATTCAATGCACCAGAGTCCACTGAATCTTTGCTAGTCATACTTGAGAAACTTTCAGACCACCGACATCATTTCACTAACTTGCAATGTGGATTTGTTCTGGCGCCATTATAAAGTACCTTGCTGCTATAACCGGGAATCGAACAATGGATCTTCACACTGGACAACCAATGCTCTATCGTTGAGCTACGGGGATGGAATTCCAAACTCTTATCTTCTAAATCAACTCTGCAAATTTTTATCTCTAAAGTTAGAGTTAC
Source organism: Amaurobius ferox (assembly GCA_951213105.1). Classification (NCBI taxonomy): domain Eukaryota; kingdom Metazoa; phylum Arthropoda; class Arachnida; order Araneae; family Amaurobiidae; genus Amaurobius; species Amaurobius ferox. The sequence goes on along the minus strand of OX578137.1, from coordinate 116,616,375 downwards.
ATGTCAGACGGCTCGCTGATTTAATTTTTGAGTTTGTCCATTTGTAAATATATAATTTATTTTACTTGCAAGACTTATTTATTTACAGAAATTTGTGCATTATTCATTTAGCGAGAAATACCCGACGTTGCCAGTGGTGGCACTTAAGGAAAAAGCACGCAGTATAAAATTCATATTAGTGCAATAATAAACTTGTGGCCAATAAACTTGCGAAACCAGTGAAGCAATGCAAAATATTAAACCATGTAGTAAGCGGTCATTACAATCTGACAAATGTTTCATTTGTTCCACAGAAAAGTATAGATGGATTGACCTCAAAACAAAACCTATGAGTCTCCGTTATTGGAAACAGTTTCATCCAAATCGATCAGGTATTGTGCTTAACTTGGTAATATATATTGATACTCATTTTTATATTTCATATTTATACTTCACATTCATAAAAATGTGAAGTACTTTTAGCCCTAAACCTGCCCCTTTTTAAGCTCAACATGCTAATATAAAAGTAATATCCGTAATGTGTAAATCAATTGAGTTATAATGAATCATGACAAACAAACACAAGTTTTTATTCCCGTTATTTCACACTTTATTCTAACCATTTCAGGCCGCTCAAACTAGGGTTAATCGGGAAGTATGGGTATTCACCACTTCCTTATAGGATAATAAAACTTGCATCATAATATTCTTTGGACTAGAGACTCATGCCCAGAAGAATATCATAAAAAACCATATAAATTGTTCATGTCTCCCTAAATTATTTTATCACGCTTCGTCACTGACAGAGAGTGAACTTTTTGACTTCAGGTGGGGCTTCCATATCACGAAAAGCTCCCATGATTAGAATGCATGTGTTTTAGATTTTAGTAACTCTAGTGTTAAAATTTGTCTTGACTTGGAAATTAGCAAGCATCCCAAAAGAAAGCAGCCACTTTCTTCTTTTCAATAAAGAAATCTCAAGAAAATATTCCACTGTGTAGATGCAGAACCCAAATTATCTTATTACATCTAACATACATTATATTCGCTCTATATATTCATTCGCTGCTTTCAATTATCAATTTATGTGAATCCAAATTTGCATCTAAGATATAATTCAAATCCGAGACATGTTTCATGTTTACTCTGCTCATTTGTCGTCGGTAGTCATCGGACATTATGGATTTCTGTTGTCATTTAGAACGTCCTCGAGAATTATTGTCCCTGCGCCCGACTCAAACTATGCTAACAGGCGTATTCAATAGTTTGGATAAATTTTGAGTAGGTTAACTTCAGTAATGAGTAAATACTTGCAGACTTGTTTGCGTTCAGGTGGCAGGTTGTATGATATATTATATTTCACGTGGAATAATATGCATTAAAATCTCGTTAGATCGAATATCATCTGAATTTTTTTTTATAACTTTGGATATATATATATATATATATGTATATATATATATATATATATATATATATATATATATATATATATATATATATATATATATATATATATATATATATATATATATATATATATATATATATATATATAATAAATAAGATAAAATTAAAAATATAAATAAAATAGTTATACTAATTTAAAACATGATAAGTGTCATACCCTGGTTCAAAAACAATACGGAGGAAAATTAATTAAATATGATATGATAGGAAATATCAGACAAAAGGAAAACAATGCTACCATAAAAGACAAAATGATCTTAATTTCAAATATGAATATTACACAAGAATTTCTCAGCATTCAAGAGCGAAGCATACTAATCAAGTTCAAACAACAAAGGATTATCAAAATCTGGAGGCTCAAAATATTAAAATGACAAAATAAGAGAAAAGATACAATCCGAAAATATGAAATAGGAAAGAAGCTCTGTGAATCCAGCTTATCAAGGATCTTTGCATCCACAGAGGTTCCAAATGTGTTTCGCTCAACGATACAGCCACATGGCTGAAATATATATATATATATATATATATATATATATATATATAAATATAAATTATTAAATCCAAAGTTAGAATGTATGTAGTAACTCATAATACACTATTCCAAAATTTTCTACAAATACAAAGAAATAAAAGAAATTAAGACAAAAAGAGGAAATAATAAAGCATAATGCAAGTCATAAGGACAAAGACAATCAACAAATTTCAAAAATGAGGAATGCAAATAAGAAAACAAAAAAATCAAGCAAAAAAGCTTGCACATGGAGGAGATTTAGGCTTACGAGATTAGGCTTACGAAAAGTTCATTTCGAAAAAATTCTCGTCGGGTCCATATATCCTTTCGAAATGAACACAAAAATGCTTGTTTCTGAAACACAAGTTAGATTTTATCTATAAACTTGTGTTATATGGACGACAAGCATATAGATTGGAACAATAAAGGAAACATAAATACCTCAAAACGCACTTCTTCAGCGCAACCATGACGAGCAAAATATGACTGGATCAATGTTGCCATATGCCAAAATGAAAAGATGTGATTTGCTGTTGCCAAAGAGAGTAATAAAAACTGTACTGCGCAAAAGCAATAAAATGAAATAAAATGAGTTATTCAACTGTTAAAGCTTCGAGATAAAAAGATGAAAATATAATTGCAGGAGAATGAAGAAGTACGGCTAAATTAAAATACATATATATATATATATATATATATATATATATAGACATATACATATACATATATATATACATATATATATGTATATATATATATATATACACTGCTGGCCATCCAAAATGCAACACCATGAAGGAAGCATCAAATAAGCATGAAATTTGCACCATACGTAGACCTCGATAGGAAATACAAATGATTAGAATTTTTAGCTCATATGCAAATCATGTGCGCCAGTAACGCCACCTACAAGCACTATATAAGGGGAGAAGAGAAGGCTATTTTTAAGTACAGGAATGTTGTTCTACTCCCGAACCTCCCCTAATACGCATTGCCGGTACAATCAACAGTCACCGTTACATTTCTGAAGTTTTGGAGCCTGTTGTCTTACCTTAACTTCAAGGCTTGCCTGCGGCCGAGTTTCAGCAAGACAGTGCGAGACCACACTTGACACATATCGTTCAGCATTTCTTCATTGCCCACCAAGTTCCACTGCTCCCTTGGCCCGCCCGTTCTCCAGATCTGCCGCCCATTGAACAGGTCTGGTCGATGATTGGCAAACGACTGGCCCAGCAAACACCACCAGCTGCTACGACAAATGAAGTTTGGAAACGTGTGGAAGCTGTATGAACTGACATACCCCAAGAACACAAAATCTCTTTATTTAAATACCCAGGCGTGTATTAGCATTTATTGCCCGCCATGGCGGCTGCACAAAATACTGATTTCTTCGTGTTCCTCAAGTCGAACGGGGCTGTATTTCAAACAATTCATCCTTGTACTTTATGTTCCTTGTCCAATAAATTTGGCTTTGATATCTCTTGTTTTTCATGGTGTTGCATTTTGGATGGCCAGCAGCATATATATAACGCTTCGATAATTTGCAGCATATTTTAGAAATGAAACTGGAATTTTCATGATGTCTGCAATTGCGACTTTTCTGATAGTTTTCAGAATTCATCGCCAAAGTTGCTGAAAAAAGTAAACAAAGTTTCCAGTACGTTTTACTATGCAGGTCCGACAGTCTGGGTTGAAATAAGGCAAGATAAAGATGTAATGGGGAGGAGATTGAAGATGGTGTAGCACCTTACATTACAGCACATATCCAGATCTCCTGTAGAATAAAGAACTCCATATTATGGATGGACTATTTTAGATGGCATTATTCCCGTACTTTTTTATGCACACGAGGACCACATTGACTGACAGCTATAGTTTACAGTAGATTCCGAATTACTCGGATATATACAGACACACATTTCTCCACCTCCCCGGGATTCAATTCCGGCTCCTATAAATCTGTACGCCCGAACATGAACCGTTCGGTTACAGGATGGCTATGCAGTTCAATGGCATACATAAGTGTGGAATGTATGTTTAAGACGATAAAAAATCACTGGTTTAAACGACTTTTAAAGAAGTTGGTTAATAGTAATTATTATTCTATATAAATAAAATTGAAGATCTGCCTGTGTGTTTATTTGTTTCTTCATCACAGGAGAGCGGCTGCATCGAATTGGATGAAATTTTCGGGGTAGACTTGGAATAGCCCCACTTAAAATTTAGTCCATGTATCGAGTTTTCTAGGACGAGGGGTTGTCAAGATATTAATTTAAAACCACAATTAAAAATTCAATAGAGGTAGCAGTATGCAGACGATATTTTTCACCAATTTATTTGAAGGAAATGATATCATATCGCTTAGCAACGGATTTAAATCCAATTTGTTTATGCGACAATCAATTTTTATCAAATCTTTTCCGATTTAAATAATAAAGATAAGTAATAAAATTAATTTCACCAATATTGCATTTTTGACTGGATTATAACTATTACGGTCTTTAAGTTTAAACTTCATTTTTGTTATTGATATGCTCGGGGATGATTGATATTTTTAATTTATTACGTCACTGTTTCATTTTGGTAAAAATTATTGATACATATATTGAATGTCGTTCGGGTTATCTGCTTTAAATACATAGGCATATTTTCTAATCTCCGAGAATGTAAGTAGTATAGGTATATTGTCATATATTTTGAAATGCATTTAAGTCATCTGATTTATTCTGACAAAGATTTCAGAAACTCATATGTCGTAGTATGAGTATTCTTAACGAGGGTATACTGCTAGTTTCCAATAAAAAAATGTAAGGTATAATTCTAGTGTATACCATATATAAGATCTAAGCCTAGAACATTTCACCTCACCTTCTCATATAAACTAGATATGATAAACATTGAAAATGCGACTAACATTGAAGGATTTGATAAATAAAGTTCCTGACAAAATTTACATAATCATGATGTTACAGATGTTTTCTTATAATAAAAATTGCTATGTCTGTATATGGACAATGCAAAAGTTTCCTAGAGATATAATTTTCTACTCAAATACATATTCATCGTGGTTATCAACTCAGTTTTTTCCGCCTTTCTAAACATCTAATTGCGCATGACATGAATCTTTGTGGTCCTTGTGCCAAGCTGTTATGTCCCTTCGGGATGTTATGGACATGGCTCATCTGCACCACTGCCATGGGTCCAAAATATGGAGTTCTTCATAATTTCATAATTGTAAATTTGATATTCCATCATAATTCCATTAAAAACTACTTTTGGTACATACAAATAAATTAATTAAATAAATCAATTAAATGATCATTATATTTAATTCTACACCATTTTAATACCTTGTTTCATGCCTCCATTTCGAATTGAAAATTTTTCAAATATCTCAAGATTTCGAAATGAATAGCAGTATTTTTAAATTGGATATAACGAGGTATCACTATACATAGATTTTAGTCATGCCGTACTCTATGAATTGTTTATTTACAATATTCTTTATGAGGAAAGATGGAACAGAAATTTTAAGAACTATATTTATCTTCATGACAAGAAAATACCTTGGAAGAAAAAGCAAGACGGAAAAGAAAATATCTGTGCTGCTTGTTCAAAAAAATTGTAATATAACCTAAACACACTAAATTTTTTCCCTTTTACTACATTCTGGGGATTGCGATTGCGTGACTGACTGTTAGTTCTGTTTAATGGCCAGACTGCTAAAAATGCAATCATTGAGTTGAAACGAAATACTTTTATATATTTCTTGTTACTTTGTTTTAAATAAAATGATTAATTTTATTGTAAACTTATTGATTAGCTACATTTATACTTACAGTCCCACAACTACGACATTGAAACAAATATGTACGTATATACAGCTAACAACGAAAACCATCTATCAAAACATTCTAAATATCTATCTCACTTTGAAATTATATGGCTGATGTCATTCAACTTGCATTTTATATACCTCACAAGATTTATTTCCGTTTGCTTTAGTTCAACTGTCCCAATCTGTCGCATCCCCATGTTTGGGAAAACAAGGGGGCTAATCTCTAATTATCTAAGGTGTGCTTCGTTCACCACATGATTCACCAAAACGCAAAAGTTGCGAAAAAAATCGTGTATATGAGGTAGAATCTATTCTAACAGGTGGCAACAAAAGCGTCTTATAATGTAATTGTTCGACGATATTTTCAGCTATATATCTACGAACATTTTACCTGTTGTCATCCTTGTTTAAAAATCTCTAATGTCATGACACCCCAACCCCCTCACACTAAAAAATATACTGAAGTGAAATATTTTCTAACTCAACTAAATTTGAAGATGAAACGTTAAAGAGTTAAAAAATTAATTCCAACATTCTATTCATTGTACATAATCTTAATCTTCTAATTTTTAAACATTTAAATATAATATTTTATTAATTTGAAATGAATGTATTTAAATATGCGATATTTTAATCTTTTTCGAGACTAGGGGCTAGGCTCCTGCCTTCACGCTCTCCAACCCCGAAAATCTTTTCACACTATTTAGGAAGTTCTAAGTCCTTGAATTTAGATATAATTTCAATATTATGTCAAACGATGTTTTAAGACGCGTTTTAAGGCATGTTCTACATGTCATAGGGCACACTGACAAGAGAATTGATACATTCCTCAATTGTTGAAATTCTCCATACAAATGGTAATGGAAGGAAAATGCATTTTATTCATTAGAAAGCCCTTCGAAGTAAAACTTTCTATGGACGCTAGCAGATTTATAACTAAGTTTAGTATGAGCGAAACAAAATATTGCTAAACTACCAAAATTCAAACTGCTACTTGTAAGATATACAATTTTAGAACTTCCTTGATGAAATCAAGTATATGTTAGTTAGATTACTTCGAGGTCGTTATAAGCCCCCTTTTTTCAGGCCAAGAAAATAGGTAGAATAGTATGCGCCCTGAACCACAGCTCAGAACGAACTACTTCCTTCGTTTGGGGAGTTCGGTATTAGCTGTGGTTTATTCGACTCCATTCCAAAAATCTCCCTCTGCCATGTGTTATTCTAAGCAAAGTAAAAATCATTAACATTATAGTTACATAAATTCATATGTAAGTTAGATAATTTCATATTAGACAGATAATTTCATATATAAGTCAGAAAATTCCATATATTAGTCAAATAATTTCATATATTAATTATACTTATTAGTTATTGTTATCAGCATTAAACTCGTACAGAGTTGAAATTACCGCCTGTGATCTATATGGTACGTTGATCCTAATAATTCGAATTTTTAACGGGGATTCAGAGAACCATTTTCAGACATATCTGAATATGAATCGAATGTATCGGTGCAATGTCTATATGCGTATATGTATTGTAAAGAACCTTGCTATCCCAAACGCGAATCAAACGAAGAATCTTCGTACTGGACATTTAACGCTCTTCTGTTAGGCTATACTAGGGTGTAACTGCAAGCTTTTATTGTCGAAGTGGGCTCAGCATTCCCTACCTTCCAATGTCATATTGGCATGCAACTGATGACCTTCTGCTATTTTTTGCTCAAACCTGCTTCTTGATGCTATCATCTTTCGGTTTAGTTTCTTACTTGATTGATGTCCTCCTGATTTGAAATCTTCGTTTAATATCCCATTGTCCACTGAATTCATACTAGTGGTAATAGGGTAATTGATAGACAGCCGAAATCTTTGACTAACCTACAGGGTTGATTTGTTTATGCGACATTATAAAGAGCCTTTATGCTTAACCTATAATCCAATCACGGATCTTCCTACTGGCCAGTCGATGCTCTACTGTTGAGCTACTAGGGCGGAATTGTAAGCTTTTATTGCCGAAGTGAACTTTACAGTATGTGTGTCCGTGAGTCTATGGATGCGATATTTCAAGAAAAAATAAAGCGTTTGAAAAATAATAAGGCGCAATATTTTACAATCAGAAAATACCAGGACACTGTTAATTTCAAATGCAAAGTAATATTCAGAAGACCCCCCCCCCCCACCTCAATTTTCGATTTAATATTTGTAAAACTTCATTCAAAAATCAGGACCTTTAATAATTTGTAATATAAGCACCTTGATTTATCTGTCTGTTTATCTATCCACCTACGGGTAAAGCTGCTATAAAATGTTGCCAAAAGTGTTTCAATCACTGATAAATATTTCTATTTAGGTACTAACTCAGACCATCAGCATTTACATAACCCTCTACGTGAACACTAAATTTTCCCGATCACCTATCGATTTTCCACGTTCATTGCTGCTTGAATTCAGTGTTCATATTAACAAACCGGAGCTTCCTTCTTAGCTAGTTAAATTTTTACTTTAACGATGTTCGTTATTTTTTTTTTACTTTGAGTGGTGTCAGCAGATTTTAATTTATATTTAAAAAGATTGAATAAAAAAAAGCCCAGTTTTTTACATTCAATACAAATTTCATTTCACAAACCTGTTGGCCAATGGAAAATGAAGAGGATAGAAAAGAAAAGAAACTTCGGTTAAACACAGAAAGAGTAAGAAGATGTTGAGCACGTTAAAGTCAAGAATCTTTGGAAAAAATTCGAACAGAAAAGGCCGAAGCATATAGGCTGCAAAATGAGCAGAAATCTCTATAGAAATCTTAATTCTATCACCCGTTTGATAAAAGTGACGCCAAATGGGAGGTAGTGATTTGCAAATTTTGAATTCCGTCGTTCAACGAGCATACCTTCCAGTGATAAATAAAAAATTATTTCATGCGTCATTTTCCATTAGAAAACGAACGACATAAATTTTAAAACGCTAGCATGAACCGTTCTCGAGATATTTTATATTTTATAAATACATTTATCAAAAGAGATTGAAACAAAATAGAAAAAATGTGTTATAAAATATAGTTACTTTCTATTTTCATTATTTAAACAATTTGTTGATAAAATTTTCTTCTCTCTCGTTCAATCCATTCGTTAGAAAAGATACTGTTTGTAAAAATTTTGTATTTTGACACAAAAGCTTTTATTATGTCACAGCATATTAATTAAATGCCAGCTATATTTAGATGAGGGTTTTGCACGTGAGTGTGGATAAGTCATTCTAATTGAACCAATAAGTGGCCCAAAATGCCCAATTTCAATATATGTATTGTTGATTAAATACCGGAAACATTGTCATGTGGATTTTGCCTTCCATTATCTCGCTGTCAAAAAAACATATTTCTCAGCATTATGCAGAGAAAATCATGTGATGGCCACAACATATGATTTATTTTATAAGGAGTGTGTCTAATAACTACATCTTTAAACTTTTAATATTAGATAAATTCACTACTTAAAATGAAGTTTTAACATCATTATTACTTTTATAATTTATCTTTTTGAATAATAAAAATATTACACATATTATTTATATACTTTATTTATAAAATAATTATTTACAAAATTATATATGTAATATTTTTCAGTAAATTTTGCTTAACTTTAGCTCTGTAGCTGCCACAAAATGTGCTAAAAAATGTGAACTCTTCAAAAGAGGGAAGGTGATTCATAAAACTCGATGTAGCAAAGAACTCCTGTGATTGAATCAAAACTTTACAAGAAAGGCGTAAATGAGTTAAGGGCGATAAAAAAAACTTCGAGATGTTTCTACTTTTAAAAGACAATTATATTACGCTGACAAAAACGCCGTTAAAGGCAAAAAGTTCTTTTTGTCTGGCAAAGCTACAAATCAAAAAATTTTATCAAATATTTTCATTTCCCATAAATGCTTCACAGGGATTTCTATGCTGTATGTAAAGTTGACATTTATTTTCCTTGATTTTATGTGAATTTATTTTTTATTAAGAATTGGGGGTCTTGCATATTTTTTCATTCATATTTAGGGATTCTTCTATTCAATTTTATGCTTTGATATTTCTATTGAATTAAATGCCTTTGAAATAATATATAAAAGAAATAAAAGCATTAAAATCAAAAATAAATATATATATATATATATATATATATATATATATATTTAATTTCTTATTCTGATTTAATTTAAATTCAAAAGCTTAATTTACAAATTAAAAGTAGCAAATACATTTTATTAATTTATCTTCTAGTGTATATGCATGTGTACATATGTATGGGATGTGTAAATAAATATTTACAAGATGTACTACATAATATTTAATATATGGATAAAAGTTTATGTAATTGCAGTAATTAAAAGGATTGCTATATCAATTTACAGCTCGTTCTAATATTATTTTCTATACAAAAACAATAATAATTCTCGGTAAAAATAATAGACAAAATGCTATAGACAATATGGTAGAATAATAGTTTACATTGTGTTACTCAAAATAATGCTTACTAAATTAATATTTACAATTTTAAAGATATGTACTCTTATTTTGTTATAAGTGCGAGTAGTATACATGGGAGCAAAAATATATAGTGAGTAACTATGGCTAGATAGAGGTTAAATTAGTCAGTTCAAATGCAGTCCAAGAAATATAATTGGTGAGTTTACGGTAGTGAAATTCGAAGATAATTCTGACCAAGCAAACTCATTATGTACGAGTAGACCTTTCGAGGAGTAATGCTACCTATAGATATGATTTATATTTTAGGATAAGAAAAAACTTAAATATTAAATAAAAATAATTTGCAATGACAATTTGGAAAAGAAAGCTAAAACAGTCGTAACAAAATTTGAAAATAAATGTGTAAGAAAAGAAAGTGTTGCAGAATCTTAATCCACGTATTTTGAAGCTGTACATTTTAAAGATTTAAAAATACGTAGATAAAGATTCTTAAAAAAGAAAGTTGTGTATAACAATGAACACACTACTACAATCACTTTTACAATTTTCTGGAACTACTATAATGCGCCGTTCTAGCGCGACCGTGCCAAATTTTGCGCTCATTTGTAGAAGAGAAGGGGAAAATTCCTTGACATACTGGCCATGCTTTTAAGATGGCTAAAGAAAGGAAAAGTTACCTCTAGTGATTCTAGCTCTTTGAGTAGACCAGAAAGGTGTGTCTGAACAGAGTCAGACGGTTTGCGATTGCTTCTGTTCAGAACGGTATTACTTCATTAATGTATGCTTCTCTCGGATTAACGAAGTATGTAAATGAGCCATCCCAAAGAATTCTCTAGTCTGTTCCTATAAAATACACAGTGTTTAAGAAATGAAGTTGATAGATTGAGTATATAAATATGTACAATAATGATTGTAACATGGTTTTCTATGCGGAGTGGAACACTGACCCGCACAAGATGAATTTATTTTTGTGGTAACGGCTATAAATTTGTGCTGAATATCTGTAGGTCGAAAGATAACACGAATGATTCTTGAAAAATATGAAATGCGGAATAAATACTGAATATATAACAAAAAGCAATCATATATCAATTGAGTACAAGATGGAGGGGGCTGCAGCAGACCTTACAGATTCTCAGATAATAATAATTGATATTTATCGAAATCCCAAGCGGATCAGCTAAACATTTTTTTAATATTTTATTTTGATTGTTCTTATTCTGTGAGGAAAAAATATCATTGAGTAAAAAACTCTCTGTGTTAACGATAAGGAAAACTTGATATGGAAAACTATAAGCAAAGTGCGTTGAGCAAGTTTCCTTAAGAATATTATTATTGCTGATGACTGTAAAATAAAATTTTATTTTTTATTAAATCTCGAGAGATAAAGATTTTATTTAGTATTACAATTATGTATGGCATAAATGCATTTCTAGGCCTATGACACCACACGCTGGACCTATGGTTACTAGGCCTATGGTACAAACATGCGTATATAATATATGTACAAATATAGCAAGCAGCTGAGGAAGTTCTTTCCCATTAACGATATCAGACAACTTCCCTCTCCGTTAATGCATAAAGACGTATGCCAGTTACAGACTAGACATTGCATAAATATATATCTTTGCGTAGAAATTCAGCATTTTAAGTAGGTGTTTCAGTTACTTATGTTTAAAATATCGACTGCCATTCAAAAGTCAATCACACAGCAGTACATCCGACATCAAAAAGTTCTGCTCTGATTAATTCCAAATATCACATGAAGGTAGTCAATTGAGCAATATATTCAGGAATATAATAATAAATTTAAAGCATTTATATTTAGGTATTATTTTACCCTTTCAATGCTTATTTCACACTTAGTACATTCAGAAAAAGGTTTTAAACTATGAAAAAATAACCAAACCAACCTTAATAAGGAATGCGGCCTCCTCTGACTTTTACACAAGTTTTGCATCGACGTTTCATCCCTTCAATCAGGTAGTTGATCAGCGGAGAAGAGGGCAATAACTATCATTCCTGTTGAAGGGCAGTTTTAAACTCTTAGAGAGTAATTCGAGGGTGTGTGATGGGCAGAGACAGTTTTTCCAAGGTATTCCAAATATTTTAGATGGGATTGAGTTCAGGCAAATACGCTGGTCACTGCATACGAGCAATAACTGTGAGTACAAGTACTCTCAAGGTACTCGTCCACCAACCTTGCTCTGTGTGGACGAGTGTTAAAGTCCATCAAAAAATCTTGACCCATTGCCGCAACGTAGAACCTCGTGCAGTGTCAAGGACTTAATACCGAAAACTTTCTACTGTTACATTCCTCTCTGTAAACACGTGCAGGTCTGTGAGATATCCCGAAGAAAATACAGTTCATATAGTAACCCTTCCACGACCAATGGCGTGGCTTTAGGCGATGTTATTGGGCTGGTTGCTTATCCAACGTTCTTTCTAGACACACGTTTAATGCATGAATCTAGGGCAAATGAAGAGTACATTGGACCAATGTACTTTTATCCAAGTTGCATGCCAATATAATGACGCTATGTTAATCCTGCTTCTCCAGTCATAGCTCTCAAAGGGACCTAAACTCATGGTACCAGGGCATGGAGTCTTTTGATATGGATTCTTCGCCTCACAGTTCAGGCGTATATCGACGTTCCTGATATGGTATCCATTTATCGGAGAGGTGGTGAGGCAATTGTATTTGGCCAGTAATGCGATGATATCTCTTGATGCTCATCAGGAGATATTGCAGTTCTAGGATGACCTGTTAGCAAGTCTCCGATTAACTGTCCTGTTCCACTTCTTTATCTCTTTCTTCCATTGTTTGACCCAGACCGTACGACCTGTACTTAGGTATAAGATATCTCTTCGGCTGACCGGGACAGTGCCACACAATTTAGATCGGAGCTCAGTGATGTCAGCATCTACAGGGATCGTGCCTTACTTCCCGTACCATCAACCTCTCGGAAGGTCTTATGAACCCACATATTTAACATGCTCGTACACAGCGCGATCTCGAGGACCGTTTGGATAGAGCTGCGGATTGCGGCACGGGAATTGCACTCGGACGACTCGAACTCGAGTCGTCCGAGTACAACCCCCGTGCCTCAACTACTAGGCTATCCCACCTCTTGTTCCACTTTTCAAATATTGTAAATTAAAATAGAACTAATGAACTAATAAGTATAAGAGGACAAATGTTAAAGATTTGATAACATGATGCCTTATATACGGTATTTTAAATTTAGAATTAATCAAATAGAATCTTAAATAATATTTTAAGCTAATTAATATATTTCTAGTTCTGTCTCTTAAAAACTGGATGGAATCAACGTATAGTGAGTGAAATCAACCATCTTGCAGAATAATAATTAGAACGATTTTTAAATTTTGGAGCTAGGGCTATATCCTGGAAAATGTATAGAAATGTGCAAGTATAATACAGATGCTGTATTTAAGTATGGCAATACTATATATACGTAATATATATACGTATATATACGTAATATATATACGTATATATACGTAATATATATACGTATATATACGTAATATATAAGAGGTAAAATATCGTATAAATATATCTGAAAGTTCTAATGATTCTATTTATAGAGAAACAGAATACACTGAAACTGAAAATTTTCAGCATAATTCTAATACTTAAACACAGAAGTAAAGTTTATGGTAATTATATTTTTATAAAAAATTTTACATTGGTTTAGTCATTGAAATAATTGATATAAAACATGACCTTGCGATATTAATGCTACAACAGTCAAATTAAAACGTCTTTGTTTTTTTCTAAAAAAGTTGATGCATCTGTCCTAAATATTCAAGATCTTGTAATATGTCTTCCAGAACCTAGGATTTCACAATATACACATATTAGACTCTCAATTGCAAGTACTTATTTTGGTGTGTCCTTTGCAAATTTTAATCTGCGTTAATTATGGATTGAAAATATTTCCTACCCACCCCCCTAGTCTGCACACAACTATTTTCTTGTAATTGAATAACTTAAAAAAAGCTGCATATTTAGATTTTAAAAAGTAACAGTTATATTAGTGAAATTTTAATTGAAAAAATAAGACCATTAAAATTTGATATGCAATAACTCACGGAAATCTATTTGTTGTGTTTGCATACTAAATAAATTGTTTTTAATGTACAGCTGAATAATTTTCATATTTCTTAGAAAATATAGCCATGGTTCATAGTGCCGCACGGTGTGGGTCATTATACCCCAACCCCGGGGTACAATGGCCACTTTGTCACTCGTCATTTAAAAAATTCTGCAGCCATACGTAATTGCAATTATTGTTTTTAAGTAAATATATCGTAAATCAGAATATAAAGAAAATATATATACTTATTTAAAGTGATAAGAAGTGAAACGTCAAAATGTATAAAAATGGTCCATTGTACGCCATTCCCCCCCTATATATAAATATTAAATAGTATGCCCCATGTCCTTAACGTTTAGTTTTTTACCATACCTCAAAAAATAGATAAATATAATTACCAGAAAAATTTTACTACTCACCATGGAATAATTAATTAACCCAAAACAAAAACAAAACCAAAAAAGAAATGGCTGTATTTTTATTGAAATGAATTTTTAAAATAATCCAACATGATTTTTTTGGAAATATGTTTTACTAAATATGCGACTTTCATTCAAAAATCTTTGCATTAATTAATATTTCTATCATTTCAGAGCTCCCCGATTAACATTAACTGGAAGTTCTGGAACAACTTTCGCCATAGAAAAAACAAATAATTAATACTTTAGAAAGCTCGCACGAAGTGTTTTATTCACGCATACATCCGGGGGGGGGGCGATTCCCCCACCGAAGACATTTTATGCTAACCAAATTTCTATTAATTTGATAAATTTATATAGGGAAAATAGAAAACTTGCCCTCCCCCCTTTAAAATTTCATCCGCCCCTCCCCCCTCCCCTCCTTGATCAAAAAGTCCTGAAAGAAACACTGCTTATGAATGGGACTAACTAGAAACCACGGGAATGGTGGTAACATAGTTTTTACACAATACTGCACATGGAAAATAAACTTGTTGGGCGATACCAACCACTTTAATATTATGATTCTTTTAAAAACTTGCAATATCTATAGATCTATTTATGTTATTGTTCTAAATTTTATATTTTTCGTTTTCTGATGTTGAAATTACATCTGAAATGATTATTTATTTTTCATCTTGTAGTTTCAAAAATTAATTCGAAAATTGTGGGAGTGTTTCGAACAGTGTTTCTTTCAGGACTTTTTGGCCGGGGGGGGGGGGAGGTTCGCCCCTCCGGGAAAATTTTTCTGTTAACCTAGTTTCTATTTATGTGACACTGCATTTAGATATATTTATATAGGACAAATAGAAAACTTGACGCCCCACCCGTTAAAATTCCCCCCCCCCCTCGGCCAAAAAGTCCTGAAAGAAATACTGCTCCCACGAACCGTGGTGTGTTATAATGCGTTTGAAAATATTCAGAAAATCATCTTACGATTTCACAGAAGTACGTTTTTAGTAGGACAGATTTTATTTACGATCGATACTCTTGAAAATAAATGGCTGAAACAGTTGGATGATTTTTTTGTTCTTTGTTCGTCACAACACGTGCTTCATTAACTAATATCTTTAAATTTGTCGTCCTCTTCCGGGCTGTCCTCCGCTTCGCACAAGGAGAATAACATGAACAGCCTATGTTTTGGGACAGTGTTCAAAATACATTCCGCTTATGTAATTGGCTGCGTCTTACAGGTTCCGTGTGACTGTATTAGTTTCCGTTTACAGCAGAGGATTTAGTTTTAAAGATGATGCAATAAAAAATGTCTAAGCGAGTTAAAAAGAAAGAGAAGAAAAACACACAGCATTCGAGAAACAATTATGCGCTTTCTGATGAGATTTAGTGAATATATGCAAAATGAACTAATTAAAAGCACTCCAAAAATAACAATAAAATTTTGGAACCGAAAAACACATTAAAGAAGCGCGATGTTTAAAACGAAGTTTGGAAAATTGCCGAGTCTCCCGAATGAAGGTATCGCATGGAGTAGATTGTTTCTTGGGAAGAAGGCTGTTTCTTGCCTTCGAAACCGGTTGACATTGCTTCTTTGCGTTATATGTTGCTCTTAATGAAGTTATTTAAATTTTATTACATGAAAAACAGTTTGAACTGTGAAAAAACCGATAAATAATTGCAGTTTCAGGAACGTGTAATAGATGACGCTAGCAATTGATCGTTGTATTGGAATTCAGCCAAATTTCGACTAATAAATTCCTAACTTTTAAACTAATTCAAATTAAGAAAAATCTTGATGAAGTTTTTCTTTTCGGGAGTCGAATTATTTTTGTACCAAATTAGATGCCTGTGAGTCGCTTATAGTTTCCACTACAGAACGAACAAACCAGACACACAGCCTCTTTTATTATTTTAGATGACTAGTTTTAGTATTTCATTCATTTTTCAATCTGTACATACCGTATTTGAGATTTATGAAAGGCTTTGATGATGCAGATGTATCTATTTCAAATATATGCTATCGTTCATATCATTCAAATCAAAAGAGATGAATGTAGTAGCTCGATTCGATGAATGAACGGTCTGAATTCATACCTTTATTCTGTCAGATTGGGTGCTCTGCACTTCAAGATTATCCTATATACGTTACAAAGAAGGTACACGTATATTGGAATCGTTTTAGTCATATCCCTTGCGTGCAAATCATAACTTCAAATGTTTAGATATTAAAATATAGAACTCCAGCGTAGACATGAAAGACTGTACTAAATATTTTCTTTATAAGTGCAAATCCATACATAGGTCATAGTGAATGGAGAAATCTGTTTGCTTATATTTAATATATTTAACTTTCAATGCAATAACATGGTATATGTATCTTCAAAAGAATTGACTAACGTGATTTTGACTCTCCAGACCCTCCAGAAGCCTCTCGTTAACCTACAAGAGTTAATATTTCCACACTTATAGTCAGTGTTTCTATCAAGAATTTTTGGCCGGGGGGGGGGGGGGGGGCGAATAAATTTTTTTTGGAAGGACAATTTTTCTATGTGCCCTATATAAATATATCTAGATGCTGTCACATAAATAGAAACCAGGTTAACATAAACTGTGTCCGGGAGGGGGCGAAGGCTTGTGACAAGGGGCGCTTTGCTAGTCCTGTAGGTATGCCTGAAATAAACACTGCTTATAGTATCAACTACGGGGCAGAACCTGACGAGGCCTGATTTTCGATTATCCCCCTCTTTCGGAAGATAACGGGAAATTTCGCGAAGTCTTGGTAGACCCTCCAAAATTAAGTCAGTGATGTAGAAAACTGAATATTTGCGCACTTAGATTAATAACGCTGGGCAGAAACTAACAGAGCCAGAATTTTGACGACCCCCTTCCGGGGGCGAAGTAAATATAGGGGGACTCAAATAATAATTCCAGATCCTGGAGATAACTTCTTTTTGTGACTTAAGAGGCTGAATCTTTGTATACTTTAACTATGGGATTGAAAGTAACTAATCCGAAATTCTAATTTATTTCTAGGGGACGGAAAATTGGAGAAAGCGCCAAAATGAATCGTCTGTGGGACATACGGGAGTGTAAATGAATAATTTCACACAATTAGTTTTGGATTGAACACGGGATAAAAAAAGTGAAATATATTGTACCATATGTGACCGAATTTTTCAAACATTTTTTAAAATTCACAAATTACTCAGACAATTTTAGAAAATATTTGAATTATTTGAATATTTGAATCAGTGAATATGTGAAGACGATATCTCACGAACGAATCAAGTGAACAAATTGGAAATCCTTACAATTGTGTTGTATTTCAGAAAATGAGTATTATTTAAAATTTTCTTTTAAAATTCAATTGTGAATAGCTGGTTTGACATGTATCAGTCATATAAATTATCAGGCCCATATTTGTACACTACCATTTAAAGGTTTGTGGAAAACACTGAAATAGTGTTTTTTTGCAATAAAGTATTGGTGCAAATTTTTAGGCAGGCGGCTTCGTTCTAAATCGCTTCACAGGTGTTGTTGTTGTTGTTGTTACCCAGACCGTCCGACCTACCAGAAAGGTGTAAGGTAACAGTTTGGACGGCCGGGAAGTGCCACCCAATTTAGACCGGAACCCAGTGGGGGAGGCATCCACAGGGACCGTACCCTCCTTCCCCTACCACCAACCTCTCGGAAAGACTTACGGACCCACATGTTTAACGTGATCGTACTCCGCATGAACACGGCGGCATTTGTGGCAGCGTGCAAATCTAGCGCGCAAACCACGGGGATACCGCACCCGAAATGTGCCAACAGCACGCGGTGTTCCCAGGTGGTCACCCACCAAGTACTAACCACGCCCGATGCTGCTTGACTTCGGTGATCTAACGAGAACCGGTGTTTTCAGCACGGTACGGCCGTTGGCCCTCGCTTCACAGGTGTGAAAATGATCAAAGAATAATACAGAAATTGAAATAACTTTCTGGTGTGAAATTCAGATTTCCACTTATTCTGCAATTTTAAGTCTACAGTGAAGACGAAAACCAAAAAGTGAAATTATTTTATACACCGTCTATAAATACTAGTAATATTATTGAAATATATTTTATATAAAAATCATTTCGTTTAATTAACACGAAAGTAGTGACCAGAGCTTATATCATCAAGAAAGCTGCAACGAGCATTGCGCAGCAAATTAAAATAGATAGTTAGAGCACAGAACATCTTCTGCGGAACACATTATCCAGATATGAAAAATAAACGCGCTGTGTAGGGTTGCTTAAATTTCCTACTATTTAGAGCAATTGACCACTACGCAATTTTTAAAGACTAGTTACCTGTTTATACATCAAATACTGGATTCGAGATCAAGAAATTAACTTTTACAAAATATTCGAATATTATATTGCGTTTCCGAGGTTTTAAAGGTGGCTTTTAAAATATTATAGTTGTTTTATTAATAAACTAGCCGAATACCCTTTGAAAATCAACGGTCCTACAAAAAGCAATCCACTAATGTAGAACGTATCGGAAAACTGAAATTGTGCATGCTCTTCGCTATCATACTATCTACCCGTACATCACATTTGAATCCTCTATCGCATCTTGAAACATGGTTTTCGTCATTTCAGTTTTTCTCTGGAGCACACCTTTAAACGAATATTTTTAAAAACACTTTTGGCTTGAATGTTTTCATCAAATTATAACCCCATATACCGAATTTCAAGCCTCTATCAAATTTTAAGCAACCGTTTCTCATTTGTTCGGCAAATTGGATATTTCGGTGAGCGGAACACCCTAAAGTAGAAAATATTGAAAATCTGAAATTGCACACTTTCTTCCTTTCGCACGGTTTACACTAAATTTGAAGTCTGTATCTCATCGCAAAGCATGCTTTCTTATCATTTCATTTTTACAACGTTTTGGTGTGGAGCACCCCCTCTACAGAATATTTTTGAAAAAATTCGATTTTTCCACGGGGTTATATGCTTAACAAACTGCTTAAACTCTAAATGTGCAACAAACTGCCACACTAGGAGCTAGGACAAATAATAAAAAGTAGTAAATAAAAACCTCGAACCACCAATTAGCGTCACTGAATTAATGTCACAGTTTGACGCTAAGAATCACATATTGAAACCGGAGATTAAAGGCGCTTCGCGCCTGGTGCTCTGTCCTGTACGACACTCGACTTATTAAACAAAGAGTCTGAAAGAGCAAGTCAGTTGTAACACATCAAAAAAGCTCTTCCCGGTCGTCCATCTTGTTACTCTAAGTCCTCAGGATGAGTCGGACGGCCTGGGGTTTCCACATCAAAAAAGCTGCGGCGAGTGAAAGCAGCTGATTGAAAGTGGTAGACCACAGAACTTCTTCACTAGGACCAAATATGATTAAACGTTCTGAGCAGCATGAAAGTCTATTGTGTAGGACTGATTGGAATTTAAAATATTTAGAGCAATTGACCACTACTTCACAAGTTTTATGGACTAGAGAATTGTTTATACTTCAAAATACAAGTATCAAAAGAAAATATGCTTCCAACAAATTAAAACATTTTCCACAACTGTAAAAATAACTGTCTGTATCCTAGACAGATTAAATTATTAAGTGTTTAATCACACTACCTGTGGTGAGGTGAATTTTACACATAAATACAATAAATACTTAAACACATAAATACATTAAAGATACTCACCAAATAGTTCCACCAGGCTCAACCGCGTTAACGTATAGTGGGGTCCGATTGGACCAAAGTACATTGCGTTTACTACAACAAAATTATCACTCCCATTTTTGTGGCCAACTACAATTTATTTATAGAACACATGAAATCTCAATTTTAAACATTAATATACAAATACACAATTACAAAAGAGTTCCCAAATTACCTAAACTTGACCTCGGGGTGCACAGTTTATTTTGCATTAATTTGCATATTTATAAATCCAAATTTGTAATTAATTAATTACTTTTTGTTCAGAACACAATATGGATATTCAATTTTGCAAAAACTCCCATTTATCATAACCTTGCCCTTACAATATTGGATTACATCAGTTACTTAAACATTCATGTACACATTTTAAAATCAATATATAATTTCCATACCTTCATACATAGGACTCTCACTGAGTGCTGTAGCTGATCTCTGCACGTAGGAAAGGGTGGCACAATTAATTGAATGTTTAGTTCATTGATTTGAATAGTTCATTGAAAACACTACCAGTCTGAGAACACTGTTGCGTATCATCAGGTGACGAAAATTTTTGCCAAGTATTATTTTGGAGATGGGCACACTGTCCACTTTCCTTCTCCTCCTTTTAATTTTGGCTTAAGTCCCAGCGGCTCTTGAGTGAGCATGCGTACTGGTTTTGCCAAATATATACGTTTTCATAGAGGCTTGTCTGCTGCTTCGGATCCCGGGATTGATGCTCCTCAAACACTCCATACACGCAGTGTTACAGTTACCACGGCTTAATGCAGCTAAAGGAGCAAGGCCCTACACCGCGCCGTTTTAGTGGTAGAGCTGTGTTGCACTGCAACTAACAAAAACAAATGAGAATGGGCATACTGTTCTCTTTCCTTCTCCTCCTCTTAATTTCGGCTTAAGTCCCAGCGGCTCTTGAGTGAACATGCGTACAGGCCCTTGCCTAAAGAGTGGAGATCAGATACTTTATTTGTAGAGATTGGCTGTTGCTTAGGAGCCCTGGATTGATGCTCCGCAAATATTCCGTGCACACAGTATCACAGCTACCACGGCTTAAATGCAGCTAAAGGAGCAAGGTCCTACACCGCGCCGTTTTGGTGGTAGAGCTGTGTGTACTGCAACCAAATAAAAACATGACGACATACTTCCATTTTCTGGTCGCCACCGCCCAAAGAAAATGCGCCCTCGCGCTGAGTCAGGCTCGGCTCGTCTTGGCTACGAGTCGCCTTCTTTACCGGACTCACTACGTCGGCCCCTCGGCAAAGGCATTTGCCGCCCGAGATAGGAACCGCGGATGCCGGGTCAGAGATGCATCAAAAACACATGCCGGATCGGCTACACCGAAATACAAGTGCCCCGCACTTGGAGTGCTCTCTACTCGAGCTCAGAAAAGCAACTAACTATTTTTTACATTTCTAAAACTTTCAAACTTTACAAACAAGGGGAACGACACAAAACAGGGAGGAAATCCCCCCCACTCTCATTTGCTGTTCCCAAACGCTATAAAAAAGGAGGAGGTCCAAAAATGCTTCACCATTGGTCTAGAAGCGACGCTCATTTTTTTATGCGTTCCACTAAAATACAAGAACCAGAGGGCATACAAAACCAGGGTGGTCCAAAATACCGGACACCGACGCGCGCCACACCTGACAGGGCTATAAATTTTCAAAGATTTGTAGCTCAACTTTGACATTTTGCTGCAATTAAATCTCTGAATATTTACAATCCATGTCAGTGCGCACACAACCCAACGGCGCCAAAAAATCCCAATTCCGTCTGTGCAAAGGCCTAGCTATAAACATAAATCACAAAACATAGTATACATTTCAATATATTTACACCATTCCCTTTTTTCCCAGGGTTATGTATCAAAATATGTGAAAATATTGTCACACTACCATCAACAGTTTTTTAAAAGCGACTTTTCAGCATCTCTGGTTTAATTCTCGATGAAAACAAAATCGTCTGATCCTGAACGTATTTAAATTCTTGTTTCCTTCAAATATGCAGTAGGCTAGAAACGTACACAATTATATAATTATCGTATTATATAAGAATAAAAACAAAACTGCTGCAAAATAATTAAAATTAAAAATAATATTAAATTTCTGTGTTTTATGATACTTTTTACTTTTTTAACATTTTCTAACATAGTTGAAAAGTGTTTATGACTTTGTTAATTCTGTTTGACTGTCTGTCAGTCTGTCAGCCTGTCTGTCCGTTCGCACGATAACTGCTGTAAAAATGACTTTATCAAAATTAAAATTTAGTATGTTGTTCAGACGGTCTGTGGGACATACGGGAGTGTAAATGAATAATTTTACACAAATAGTTTTGGATTGAACACGGGATAAAGAAAGTGAAATACACTGAACAATATGTGACCTAATTTTTCAAACATGTTTTAAAATTCACAAATTACTCAGACAATTTTAGAAAGTATTTGAATTTTCCCATAAAATATATCAAAGAAATTCAGCAAAATATGTTCGGTAGTTTCTACTTTCCTTATGTACTTAGTATGTACATAAGGAATACATAGTGTATACATATATACATAGTATGTATATAACGTATAAGGAAAATACTCTGACGTGGTTGAAAACTCAAATTCGAGTTTTCGACGGGAGAGCATGTTTCAAGCATCTCTGAACACGAATCAGGCGTTTTTGATGTGATGTCTGTGTGTGAAAGTATGTGTGTGTATGCGTCAGTGAATATGTGGAGACGATATCTCACGAAAAAATCATGCGCACAAATTAGAAATCTTTACAATTGTGTTAAATTTCACAAAATGAGAATTATTTAGAATGTTCTTATAAAATTCAATTGTGAATAGCTGGTTTGACATGTATCAGTCATATAAATTTTCAGGCCCATATTTGTATAATCCCAATTTTAACATTTAAAGGTTTGGGGAAAACAGACAAATAGTATTTGATTGCAATAAATATGAAATATTGCTGTAAATTTTTAAGCAGACGACTTCTTTTTAAATAATTTTAACACAATTAGTTTTGGATTGAACACGGGATAAAAAAAGCAAAATACATTCAACCATATGTGACCGAATTTTTCAAATATTTTTTATAATTCACAAATTACTCAGACAATTTTAGAAAATATTTGAATTATCCCATAAAATATATAAAGAATTTTAGCAAAATATGTTCGGTAGTTTTTACTTTCCTTATGTGCTTTGTATATAAGGAATACATAGTATATACATATATACATAATATGTATATAACGTATAAGGAAAATACTCTGCCTTGGTTCAAATTTCCAATTCGAGTTTTCGACGGGAGAGCATGTTTCAAGCATCTCTGAACACGAATCAGACGTTTTTGATGTGATATCTGTGTGTGAAAGTTTGAGTGTGTGTGTGTCAGTGAAAATGTGGAAACGATATCTCACGAACGAATCAAGCGAACAATTTGAATATCTTTGCTATTGTGTTGTATTTCACAAAATGAGCATTATTTAGAATTTCCTTTTAAAATTCAATTGTAAATAGCTGGATTGACATGTATCAGTCATATAAATTATTAGTCCCATATTTGTACACTCCCAATCTTAACATTTAAAGGTTTGGGGAAAACAGTGAAATAGTATTTATTTGCAATAAATATGAAGTATTGGTGTAAATTTTCAAGCAGACGACTTTGTTCAAAATTGCTTCACAGGTGTTAAAATGATCAAAGAATAATACAGAAATTGAAATAAATTCCCGGTGTGAAATTCATATTTCCACTTATTATGCCATTTTAAGTATACAGTGATTACGAAAACTAAAAAGTTAAATTGTTTTATGCACCGTCTATATGTACCAGTAATATTATTGAAATATATTATATATAAAAAATTATTTCGTTTAATCAAAGAGAACACTGCAGAATATATTATCTTATCAAGAAAGCTGCGACGAGAATTGCCCAGCTAATTGAAATATGTAGTTAGAGAACATAACCATCTTCTGAAGAACACATTATCCAAATATGAAAAAACGCGATGTATAGGATTGCTTAAAGTTCCTATTATTTAGGGTAATTGACCGATACGTAATTTTTAAAGACTAGTTACTTATTTATACATCAAATACTAGATTCGATATCTCGATATTAACTTCTACAAAAATTCGAATATAATATTGCGATTCCGAGGTTTTAAAATATTTTAGATTACATGGTAATGTATAGGAAAAGTATTGGTATCATGTCAAGTTTTCGACGGATCTACGCGTTTTGGGCCTCTAGATAACAAATACAGCGTGACGTCTGTGTGTGTGTGTGTGTGAGTCTGCGTTTGTGCGTGTCTGCTTATGTATGTGTGCGTGGGTTCGTGCGTGTGTGTGTCTGTTTGTCTGTCTGTGCAGAGTTTGTATTCACTTCAACTCAAAAACTAGTTGACCAAATTCCATAACATTTTATAGGTAAGCCACTTGTGAATTTCCCTGGTGTTGATTTAACTTTGGTATGAATCGGTAAGAAAGACCCTGCCTTTTTTGCGAAATGGCTCGAAAAAAATCGTCAAATTCTAAATTAAAATACTACGTATGCGGAAATGTATCAATAAAATGTTAGTTTTATAAGTAATTTTTGACGACGAAAAAAAATAAAATTAACCCCATTACTATAGGACTATCCGTTCTCGTGATATATAGTTTATTAGCAATTTTGCTACACCTATTTAGGAAATACGTCCATTTACCGAATGGAAACGAAAATTGAATTAAAATTGTAAATTTGGTGTCATTTCAAATAATTATGCTTGTCAGTTTGTGCAATTAAACTTAATTCAATGCATTATTAAAGAAATAAAGAGGAAATTAATTTGAATCTATAATAGACAAAGTCAGGTGCTGCCCATTTCAGATTTTTATCACCATACTTGAAATACAAAATCACCATACTTGAAAAATGTCATCCATACAAATGTTTCCCATTTGCAGGCCAGATTTTATTTCGATTTACAGAAAAACGGGACTGCTGTTGATTAACGGAATGCTACTTGTATACTTTCGATTTTCTGGAAGAAATGGTTGAATGTCTGAACTGAAGCCGAAGTATTTCATTTAGTGATTAAATTTATAAAGTTGTAAATAAAATTAATTTTATCATAAGAACATTTTACAACTATTGTTTGAAATACCTGTATAAATGGAAAAAATTTCCTGTATAAATGGAGAATTCTCTCCAAATCGTTCGGCATTGAAGTCACTTGCCAGAAAACCAAACATCAGTGGTACTAACACGTATAAAACTTAGCCCACAAGGCGAAGCGACATACGAGAGCCAAAACGGCAAGCTGCAATGACCGAAACCTAAATTTCGACTGTCAATTCCAGCATACAGCTAAATCCTCTTAAGAACCTCAAGGGCGGGGTTTAGTAAAGTGCCCAGGAGAGGAAGAATCCATCCCTTTAAACTTCGAACGAAAAGTAAAAGTAAAATAAAGTGCGTTTCATAAGTTCAAAGAGTTTACATCTAGAGTGCTCTTGGAGGGAGTGACGACCGAAGTCGGACCCTTCTCCAAATCTTCAGAAAAGGCAATAACAAGGGCCCAAATAAGCACCTAGTGAGAAGAAAAAGGTAAGAGGTATAGAGGGGTCTCCTAGGAGCGCAGACATTGAGCTTGGGCAACAGGATTGGATGACAAGGGTTTAAACAAAGGTTCGCCGAATAGCCGCGAGTTCCTAAATGCCAATTAAGAGACGGACATAGCCAGAATTCGTTGTTAAATAAAATTCATAAAGTAGATATAAAACTAATCGACACGCTACCGCTTGTGAGAGCGGAGTAGAGTATCTCAGTTAGTCCTCATACACCAGCTTTACCACTTATGTCTATGGTATGATCCAATAACAGATGGAGCTGCCTACCGCCACCATTGCTTGT
Organism: Amaurobius ferox; assembly: GCA_951213105.1. Taxonomy (NCBI): domain Eukaryota; kingdom Metazoa; phylum Arthropoda; class Arachnida; order Araneae; family Amaurobiidae; genus Amaurobius; species Amaurobius ferox. The sequence continues at coordinate 116,589,975 of OX578137.1, read as the reverse complement.
TGTTGACTGGATTGGTAACGGCAAAATCTTAGCATGCGCATTATTACAGGACAACACTTTAGCAATACGACAAACTTTCAACATGGAACCACGTAATCTTAACAACTAGTCAATAAATCAAGAGATTGGACTCAGACTCAATATCGCAAACTGTGGCTTATTCCCAGAAGTCAGTGATCAGCGAGGCAACCAATCGTTATGGCCACAACGTTTGACAGCGGAACTCTTTTGTGTAAGAACCGCATGCTATTTTAGCTTTTATATTGGGTGATGTATTAAGTTGCAATATAGGACCTGGTATCAATGTCGATTTAAAGTTTATGAGATACTTGATGTACAGGGAATTAGACCTATCTGTTAGGATCCGATTTGAATTAATTTTAAACCAGGACCTTTATGCTACAGAAATTTCAGTCTTCACAGTTAATCTTGATATGGATTGGAGCTACTTGGCACTCTGTATCCGAGATCATTGACGGTCCTTAATGCAAATACAAATTGCATGAATGCTAAAAGTTTGCCGTAAAACTGTTTAGTTTGATTTCATTAAAACTGTTCAATTCCCATCTAAATTAAAATGTTCTTGTTCCATAATGCTGAAAATTCAATGTTTATAAATATTTCGTAAATCGCTTGGGAGGGGGGGGGGTGAAGTAGTAGAGTAGAAGTGTACGAAACTTGGCTCTGAATGTACTTTGCTACTACTAGAATTAAAACAAGAAATCATTCATTCTGAAATTCTTTTCAACTGAAACGCAATTTTATTTAAACATCCCTAAATAGAGCTTTTTCACCTGACGTCACATCGCCAAGCTACCACCTAGCAACCGTTGCTGGTGGTCAAATATTGCTGGCTTTGCGTTTGAGTCAATTGTAGATATACTGCCGTGTATAGTGTTACAAAATTTTATATTTGTCATTATGCCTACCGCTTGTGGTGTTTTCAAATGCGGAAATCGTCCTGATCGAGACAGCAAATCTTTTTTTAGACTCCCTGCTCTATTAATTAGAGGAAATGAGTCAAAAAGACGTCTTAGTGAAGAGCGCCGGGATACGTTTTGGTGTGAATTTTTTTTTAAAAAGTCGTTTTATTAAAACTATATCCGGCCGATATCATATATAATCATAATTTCTTTAAGATAAAGTAATTGAATTTGATAATGGCGATTTGTGCCGTAATTAATTGTATCATTTTTTCATTCCCTAGAATAATTGAAAATAAAGGGAATAAAATCAAGGACTTGTCTGTTAAAAGAAGCAAAGAATGGCCTTTAAGAATCAACAGAAAAGATTGGAATACTGAAAATTTGAAGCACAGGAAAGTTTGCAGTGAAACCCCCCCCCCCACATACACACACACTTTTCAAGACTTTTTAATGTTATGCGTATTTTTCATTTAAAATAACCCTGGCATAAGCGAATGTTAAACAGTTGCCCCCCTCCCCCACACACATTTTTCAAGACTTTTTAATGCTATGCGTATTTTTCATTTAAAATAACCCTGGCATAAGCAAATGTTAAACAGTTGCCCCCCCCCCCACATACACTTTTCAAGACTTTTTAATGTTATGCGTATTTTTCATTTAAAATAACCCTGGCATAAGCAAATGTTAAACAGTTGCCCCCCCACACACACACACACACTTTTCAAGACTTTTTAATGTTATGCGTATTTTTCATTTAAAATAACCCTGACATAAGCAAATGTTAAGCAGTTGCCCCCCCCCCACACACACACACACTTTTCAAGACATTTTAATGCTATGCGTATTTTACATTTAAAATAACCCTGGCATAAGCAAATGTTAAACAGTTGCCCCCCCCCACACATACTTTTCAAGACTTTCCAATATTGTCTTAGCTCTTTATGAGGTGTAAGCATATGAAAATCCAACTCACAATTTGGATTCGCATTACATTACATTTTCGCAAATATAAAACATTTTAAAATTATTAATATCATGACCAATAAAGAATATCGAGCTTTAGCTCGATCATCCATATCCTGAAAATATTAAATGACATAATTATTACTTAAAGTTTAAATTAATATTTTTGAAGCAACAGTACAACGTGTATAGCAATGGCCTATCTATGAGTTGTTTGACCACCAGCAACCGTTGCTAAGGCTCGTTACTAAGAGAGTGCCACGTGGTTGAAACAGCTCTATTGCAATACCTTCAGTGCTGATATATTTTAGATTATCACAGTACTACAATAATTTATTATATATGAAAACTTAAAACTTCACAGAAATTTTGAAATTTATTCAAATGACTTTATCGAAATATAAATCGTACGTATCTCTATGTAAAAGAAATGGATATTTCATTCATATCACTTTTATACCAGACTCCAGAGCTAAATAACCTTACGTGAAAAATATTCAGCAATTCTTATACAACTCATCTTACAATGAATTGTTTACATTCTGCATCCGTTAAAATTAAGCTTCGTTGTAGAAATAATCAAAGTTTGATAATCATTTAAACTCAAAAATATTGTAATTCCGTTACCACAGAATATGGATGCACAGAAAATACGTAAAACTAAAGCGGTTTAAGGCGGATGCAACTAAATATAAATTTAAAAGAATAAAAATCACGATTTTTACACTGGGATAAAAAGATGGATGCCATATGTTATTTTGAAGTGGGTCACGTGATCTCTTCGTATGAGTGTTGAAGACCCAGACCGTCCGACTCATCGAGAGGACTAGAGTATCTATTTGGACGGACGGCGTATAATATGCGTGTAATTACTATTTTAATTTTTATTTATAAAAACTCCAAATATAAAAATTGTTTAACAAAATGAAATATGTTTGAAAAATTAGGTCCCGAAGGGTTCAATGTATTTTCTTTTTCAACCGCGATTCAATCCAAAACTAATTGAGTGATATTATTCATTTTCATTCTCATATGTTTCACAGACTGTCTGAATAACATACTAAAATTTCATTTTGATAAAATCATTTTTACGGCAGTTATTGTGAAAACGGACAGACAATCAGACTGAATGAACAAGGTCATAAAACACTTTTCAACTATTTTGGAAAGTGCTAAAATATATATTATTTATTTACCCCCTCCATTTCTGACAAGAAAACAACTGATTTCGATAATATTATATCTGGAAATTCTTCTGCTTTTTGTTGTAATATATTGTCGCAATTACTTGGGCTCTGTTACTATGCCTTAAAATTTTACAAACAGAAAAATGACATTTACAGTAATCACCTGATCCTAGAGCCCCATTAGACGTAGCAACTTCTCTGTGTCCTGTCTGACTTTGGTTCCCAGCAGCGCGTGAAAAGCCGCATTACAATTAATAGCAAAATAAACAAATTTTTTAAAAGTATATTTCCAGATTCAAGGGTTATCTTAAAAAACCGGATTTCAGATTTTGATTCAGCATTGTCGAATTAGTACACAGGTTTTTTTTTTCAGCCCTCGGGGTTGCAATTGGTGCTGTGATATACTGACTCTGAGCTTTCAGAGAGATAATTAAACGTATACGTAGGGATCCCGAGTCTTATTCGTGTATTCTTATGGTCTACACTAAACGCTATTTAATTCAAGATAGGCAAAAACACTTAAACTCCGATAAGAATAATTACTGAAATTTTAGCAGATTATATAATTATGTACAAGGGAAAAAATAAGTTGAATATCTAAAGAAATAATTCGCGCCAAAATTTGTCCCATGAAGATATATAAAAACTGTTTTAAGTATAGAAAATTAAATCTTCATATATCGGGTATGTGAATCAGTAATCAGCTTTGTCATAAAGTAAAATTATATAATGATTAAATCAACACCTTGCATCATAATCAGTATTAAATTTTTAAATAATGTGTCTGTTTATCTGTTTTAGCTTTAAAGTTCTTCTTTAAAATGTTATAAAACTTCCTAACACATTTATGTTTTCAATATACCTGCCATGCCGATAAGTAAATCTCCCTTTGGCTCGTTAGCGTTAAAGAATACTATTTTAATACCATTCACATCCATACAGTAGTTTAAACATATATTTGCCAGTGGACAATATAATGCTACCATTGAATTCTCACGAAAGAAATATTACTTTGAAAATCGTATTTGTAAGAATGCCAATTACTACAAACGCAAACGAACAATTTTTCAAAATAGTTCACAATGTGGGGCAGAAGGGCTTAATAACGTGCTTATACGTCAAAACCTCGAATTAGAAACATTTCTAAATCCATCCTCTAAACAATAGTATATTAAAGCAAAAATGCAAAATTTATTCATTTAAATTATAGTTTGCATTGAGTATCACGAATAAAGTGTTTGCATAGAATCATGTATGAAATCCGGTTCCTAAGGCACCAATCAGCTAATTTTGTTCTGCTGTTAGAGGCATCAACGCTGAATAAGTGTTAATTGCCGTAGCAATAAGAAAACATGTTATACATCGTAATATTGTAAGTATTTGGGGAGCAACAAAATCAACCATATTCCGTAAAAAATGTCTAATTTAAAGTTGATCTAGCTCATTAGTTTAAAGTTAGGTTCATACATTAAAATCTTAATATTGAGAAATAAAATACTTTAAAACTAAAAATTCAATGTATTTTAAAGATAGTATTAATTTGATGCGAAAATTATTTGTACTTCCTTGATAGAAAGCTGGCATATCAGAATTGGGTGATAATTAGGTGGTCACCGAATTCTTAAATGTCTACTTTCTATCAAGGAAGTACAAATATAAATTCTCACAGGCAGCAGTTATTATCTCTGATCATTTCATGTATTATTCGGTGAAAACTGAAATTTCAAACCTGCAAACTGAAGCATCTACAATATTTACTTAGAAAATGTAATGGACGTTTTCGTCATACACTTTCGTCATACACTTTCAAATTAGAGCCTTCTTTTGACCTTACGTAATTAATACATTTGAGGGTGAATTTCACTCAAAAAGTAATGAAGATTTAACTAAAAATATTATTTGTGCAATGAGTAGACAGAAGAATCAACTTTAATGTTCTATAACGTAACACGTAGTACGTTAAAAATATAATATGCTCTTTAATGCAATCCGACTTGCCGATGGCAAAAATAAAGCAATGTATCCCGATAGAAAAAAGCATAACTTTCAGAGTCTGATTCGACAATAAGAGCGTGCCGTCCCAGTAGCTCAACCATAGAGTGTCCAGTGTGAAGATCTATGGCTCCATTGCTGAGTGGGGCAGCAAGATTCTTTACAATGGCGCCCGAACAAATCTACACTGCAGGTTAGTGCAAAGTTGACGGAGGTCTAAAATTGATCCTTGTAGGATTAGTGCGAATTCAGTGAACTCTAGGATATTAAGCGCCGATTTCAAATCGGGGGAGCAAGTAGTATCAATAGGCTCAGCTGAGGAAAAAAAAACAAGAGGTGATCATTCAGATAGTTAGTTGTACGCGAAACTGACATTAGGGGGTAGAGAATGTAGAGTCAACTTCGATAAGAAAAGCTTGCAATTTCGTCCCATTAGGTCAACGGTAGAGCGTCGTGAATGAAAATACATGTAGAAAAGAATGAAAATTCATATATATGCGTTAATGAAAATACATATAGAATGATGATCCCCGTGGTCATCCCCATATTATGTTATGTATTTTGTATTAACTTCATAGTGTTCAATCGTGAATTTAGAAGTAGAAGAGCTCTGTGATGATGAAATGCTAGGAAATAAAATTCTATGTAGGTGACGCTAGTATTGTTTCCATTAACTCCGTTTTTATCTGAGACAACAGAAAACACAAATTTAGTGTATATATATATTTAGACTGTTTTATTTAATTAAACATCCTAACTTGTGATAGAAGCATTCAGCATGTTTTTCTTATTTGTAAAAGAGCTAACGAACAAATTCAGAGGAAAAAAATAAATGTTATGTTTTTACATCTGCACAATGCTGCATCTTTCATATGTTGTCTTTATGGAAAATTCTGTTGAATTTTTTTTCAAAGTATTGTTGTTCATAAAAAGAATCATTTTTAAGAGTAGAAGAGCGTTTAAGCGTATGTACGCGTCCAATTAACGTTCAAAGGCTTCTCCTCCAACAGCAACACATACCAGCATAGAGAACCAGCTTTCTTAACACACTGGTCGTTGATGACCAAAGGATTCGAGCATTCGATGTTTCGCCGTCCTTCTTGAAAATGCTATATTACGCTCACATTCAAATCCGTCATGCACGTGAGCCTCAAGAGGGGAGAGTCCACCCCTCCAAACACAGATAAATTGACTAATCCACACAATAATCAGGGACTGAAAATATATTCACTTTCTTGTTGCATGCCGATAAAATGAAAATTGAGAATAACCAACAAAATTTTAATTCCGTTGAAATGGCACTTTTTATTCAGGGTCAAAAATAGAACTTTTGGAAATAGAAGCACGAGTGGATGGTGGGGCAAAATACAGATGCGACGATGGTCAAGCTGATTCTTTGAAATTGTGATCTGTATAGTCGTTAGTTAGTAATTGCAATAATTGCACGCATTAAGAACTATTAATATATATTTAAAAAAATAAGGAAGAAACATACGATATTTAACGATGGACATACGAAAATGAGACATTATTTAACACGGGCATTTTTTCTATCTCGCTCATGTAGAGAAACTAACTACACAAATTCACTCATAACAAGTGGAGTATTTTGAAATTCAATTCGGTGGGTTTCAGTTTTAAATATCAATCTCAAGGGTTCTACGTGAGAGGTTTGCACGGAATCCCCTGGCTCGTGGAATTGGTTCAAACCTAGTCCATGAGCTTGGGCCTGGTCACTGAGCTTAAGCCCGACCTGGCCCACAGGCCGGGCTCCGTCTACTTTTTATTTAATTATAGTTGGGTTAGGTCGGCTCAATATAAACAAGAAAGATCAATCATGCATAGAGCATTGATTATGAAACACTTTCCAACTGAAATGCAATTTTATTTAAACATCTCTAACATGCGATACATTTAGCAGTGATATTTTTAAAATTATCACAATACCACAATGATTTATTATATTTGAAAACTTAAAACTTCATCGGAAAAAATGAACTTTATTCAAATGATATCATCGAAATATAAATCGCCTGGCTCTCGATATAAAAATAGTGAATATTTCAACCATAAACTTTGATTCCATTCATATCATTCAGCAGTGATATTTTTAAAATTAACACAATACTACAATAATTTGTTATATTTAAAAACTTCAAACTTCATCGGAAAAAAATGAGCTTTATTTAAATGAAATCATCGAAATATAAATCGCCTGCTCCGTACATAAAACGGTGAATATTTCAACCATAAACTTTCACCCCATTCCTCAAATTCAGCGGTGATATTTTTAAATTTATTACAATACTTCAATAATATATTGTAGAGTTACGTTGCCTGGGTCAACTTTTCATATTTTCGGGCCGGGCAAATTTTTATAAATTAGATCCGTGCAGACCTCTAGTCTCTGAATAATTGGTTTATGATCATAGGTTCTTCTGCCGGGTTCAGAAACTGGAATTTTTCCATATTTGGAGATTTCGGGTTTCATTGTAGTAGGAGAATTTTTCCAAAATTGCAGTGATGAAGTAGTCGAAGCACTTTTTTTATTCTTAGTTTCTAAATACTGCTTACTTATTCCTGTTTTTATTAGTATTTAATCTTTCTATTTACTGGAGGTTAAAACGCGTTGTTTTCCTAGTTCCCGAAATTCCGAACGACAAACTGAATGGGAATTCAGTAGATTTTTTTTTATCGCATGAGTGTTTAAGAAGCATTTTGAAAATTTTTAATTTTGGAGGAGTTGAACCCCCTAGCCCTCCTTACATATGCTCCAGCTCCTAGCCTAAATCTTAGTATTAGTTTTACAGATACTCATAAACATGTACATATCAGATTATGTGTTAAATATCATTTTACTTACCTATAATTTAAGTGATTAAGACCAGCTGATAGTGTGATCTTCATTATTTTACAGCATAGCAGTAGAAAGTAAGCAGCCGCTGTTATTTTTAAAATAACTGAATATAATATTCAAACTATATTCTTTTGTTGGTAGTTGTCAAAAATCAGCATTAAGATATTTCAACGATATCGATTACAAAATAAAATAAGTAATCCAGTAAAATCCATATTACAGTGGCAATATAAATACAAAATACTCCATTAAGCTAAATGATATAGAACATGGTACGATAAAGTTTGCTAGGAAAAAGTATTTTGAAATTTTTGTACTCTATTTCACCATTTCCCAATTTCATGTTTTGAGAAAAAGTATGGGTATTAAAACATTATGTTTGTCATTCATTATCAAATTATGTTTATATTAAAAATATGTTTATCATTCACTTATTAAAATTTGCATTTATTACTTTCAGAATTGGTCTTTTCACAATTACGCAATTAAATAGCACATATATACTAAGGACATTTTTTTCAACATTTTCAAAGCTTAACAAAACATGTTCTTCAGTCCAACATTTTGTTGATCTCATACCTTATTTCACTCGAACTGTGAGATATTGACGACATTTTTGAGAGCCGTTCATTTCCTAGAAGGATGTGAAAAAATCTCTTTAGGGGAAAATACAGTATAAATTCGTTTGTTTTAGATTCTGAGGAAGGACATTTTATTTCATGTTACGTCGAGAAATACGTAATTGAAAAATATTCAAGTCTATTTGAGTTCTTTAAATGTGAACTAAAAGCACTGCAGATGTATAGTGATTAACAACAGATCAAGACGCTATATTTACTTTCCATGCATGTATAGACAAGTCCTTTCACATGTTAGGATCTAAATGGTTTGATCTACTTTTGCATAAAATAATTATAAATAAATTTATAACATGTCGTAATTAACATAGTGTCGTAATTAACATAGTGTAATTACATGTCGTATTTAACATAAGAGCTGGTAAATTTTCTCTGAATGTGATGAAATGTATTTGTAATTTATTAATTTTCATTCATTTCTTAATAAATAGCGCTATTTTTAGAAAATTATGCATGAATATTTTGCAATTTTTATAAAATTGAAAAATAACAACAATGATTTTTTCGCAATATTTGTAACTACACATATGTAATTCATCCTTACTATTTGCAGTTTAGACTGCCATTCTGGATGCGATGAAGTGCATTTATAATTTATGAATTCTCATTTATTTCTTAATAAATAACGCTATTTTTAGAAAATTATGCATAAATTACTTGCAATTTTTATACTATTGAAAAACAAAAATAATGAGTTTATTCACAATATTAACTACAAATATGTAATTCATCCTTAATATTTGAAGTTTAGACCGAAATATAAGCATCCCCTGGAACTATAAAATATAATTGTCGCTATAAATATATCCAAGAGGAATGTGATGACAATTGCCAAGATAGATTTGAGCAAAATATAAGTTAATTGGATTTCGACAAAGTTTTACTTGTTTTCATCTAGAAAATGATAAATGTGCAATTTCATGTTAAAAACATTGCATCGTGGATCTTGTACATCATTTATCCGCTGTGAAAGAGACAAATTCATAACATTACGCAAGGAAAGCCATGTGATGCCCGCATCAATTTTTTTAAACATTTATAAAGATTTTAAAGATTTCAAGCCATCTTAATATTTTGATAATCTCAACATGCGTATTGTGACTGGTCATTTTCTTTAGCATCATGTCATCGACGAAGTTTCGAGAATCGTTTATTTCTAGGATAAAGCTAAAAAAAATCCCTTTAGGGTAAAATACGGTATAAATTCGTTTATTTTAGATTCGGGGAAGGAAATTATTATTTCAAGTTACGTCAGAAAATGTTCAACTGAAAAATATATACGGCTACCTGAATTCTTTAAATATGAACTAGAAACAGTGTAGATGTAAACTGATCGGCGGCAAACCAAGAGGCTACATTTGCTTTTCTCGCATGAAGAAGAATTTTATTCTTTAGAATCCATATGTACCGAGATATTTCTGCAGCAAATAATTTAAATGATTTTTGTTATATACCACAACTAAAATATATTTTAGAGATTATATTAGACCTTTCTTGTTTCGCTAACTTGAACATTATTGAGATTTTTTTAAATCACAGGAGCGTAATTTTTTTCTAAAGGTGTTGAAAAGCATATTATCATATAACTGAATTTAGTACAAGAGTGGTCTATTATTATATAAGAGTTCTTATTATAATAGTGGTGTTCTATATTTTTCGCAAAACGTACTCAAACAACTTGTCTCCGAACTATAATTAGGATATTAAAATCATGCCATTATCTTCAATACTTGAAGTTAGCCCTCTTTTCTTATCCTTCATATTTCAAGTCGAAATACCTCTTCTAATCTGTATGACCTTCTTTCTCAGTTTCTTTTATACACGATAGGTCCCTGGTGTAACTTTCCATGATTAGAAATTCCCTATGATAAATCAGATAGTCCTGGAAATGTTTACATGTTTGCATTGTTATGACCAGGCAGTATTTTAGGGCTTTTTTTCCATTCTCTATATAAATATATCTAAAGCCCTACATAAGTATAACTAAATTCTATCACATAAATAGAAACTAAGTTAATACAAAATGTCTCCGGTGGGGAGAGGGCTTCGCCTTTTTGAAGTATGCCTAAAAGAAACATTGCTTATGACGTATCCCATGAATTCATGATTGTATTTTTAAGGTACTAAAATTACTCCGAATATCTGGAGAACGTAAGCTATATTCAGATCAAAGATTAGACTTTAATGCCTGGTTTTGGCATCAGTCCGTCTGTCTGTACTGTATTTTTATTGCTCGGGCCTTTATATGACATTTATTTTACCTGATACTATACAGCATCTCAATATGAAATATTTTACAACCGTGTAAATGCATCACAGCCTGTCTTCACAGTAAACAGGAACAATATACAGTTAATAACTTTCGATGTTTTCTTAGCAAAGACACATAAACAATCAGATATATAAATCAGCAAATAGATACTCAACTAATTCACGAACATGAAGATCGTATTCTCAAAACACCTTTACTCGCATATCTTACCACCACTCTCCAAACAATAAACATCGTCTGTGAAAATGTCTATAAAAACTTAGATAACTCGTAAAATCCAATAACTTAGCTTCTAGGACTTTCTTTAACTCGGAAAAGTCGCTAAATTTGCGATATTTTGCTAAATTCAACTAAAGTCGCAAATTTGTTGTCAAGGTCAAAATACTTACAAGTAGCTTGTAAATAGTAGTGATAATTAATATCCAACAAGGATTCATTGAGTGAAAGATATATCAGATATGTGTAATGGTATTATTCAAACTTCGGTCATTCACACCATCTATCCAACCAATACATATACCGCCATGAAATTTGATGGATACATTTTCAGAAAAACTAGAGCTAGATAGACATTTTAGTAATTCTCATCATTTGAAGTGGATATCTTTTTAATTAAAATTTATCGTAGGAAGTATTTCTTATTAATAAATATTTATTTATTTATTTATTTATTATGCCGAGCTCAGGAGCCGACGTAATGGACTTGCTGCTAAATAAACCTAAATCTGTTGATACTACTGGAGTTTGGGCCGCCGGCGGTGAACGCGCATCGGGAACAACTGGAGACATAGACAGTTGTAGAATGGAATATTTACATTTATATTAACAATTAAAGAGCAAATTCTATGTTGTTTCATATACAACACAGAATCAATCCAAGTCCAATTAATACTTAACATAGTGTATAACCAAAAAAGTATAAATATGGCACTCCATACTCGTTTACATTTTGTATACAAGTACTTGGTGTGTAATAGTGATGAAGGCATTGACCTTTTTGTTTGTTGAAGATGAAAGTGTTGGGAGGATAAGTAAGCAGTTTCTTTAAGTCCGGTGTATTTGGGAAGATAAGTGATGAAGAAATGTCTTTTAGATATGGTTGAAGTTTGGGATTAGAATATGATATCGATTTTCTTCACTGCTTAGTGAGGTTCTTCTCAATTACGCTTGATTCAACGAGTTTAATCTGGTTGGTTGGTGATATCTGTAGGAAAGGCTTGGTTCTAGAGCTATTATTATTATTTGTCTTGTTGGAGCTGTTTCTGTTGTTTGCTCATGAGAGCAGCTGCAGGCTTATTTATTTCGATGTTATTTCAATTTACTGTTTAAGGAGAATGGTGAAAGAGAATGCTTTGTGTAGCGGAATGAAGGATACTTGGGATTTTGTTATTGTATGCATTTTCTCTGAGGTAGATCATTAAATGTCTAATTTTCTTCTTTATTGATTTATTTGATAGCACTTTTTTGCACATTGCAGACCGGAACTGCACTTCTAGTGGTGCTATGTGGTAATGCGTGAGCAGCTATGAACGTAATGGTCTGCTGTACCTTCTTCTCCGCAATTGCATTGTGGAGATGGCCTGCTTCCGAAACGATGAAGGTAGTGTGCAAATGATCCGTACCCAGTGAAGAACTGAAGAATAAGTCAGTCTTTGATGAGTATATTTCTGGAGATCTGTGGAAAAATGCTGTGTATTCTCCATCCTGTTTCTGCATTTGTCCATGTCGCTGGCCATTCTTGAAGTGTTTGTCGTTGCAGCAGCTTTTTAATGTGTTTTTGTGGAAGTAGCATCATGGTCTGTGGGTGTTTTTTATTATTAGCCGCTGTGCGTGCTAGTACTCCTGCAAGCTCGTTGCCTATGGTACCTCTGCGTGCTGGTATCCAGTTGAGATGTAGATATTTATCTGGATTTTGATGGAGGAGTTTCCTGAACTGTAATGCTGTGCCGTTCTTGGGTCTGTACTTCCTTAACGTGTCCAAAACAAAGATATTAGGAGAGTTAATCTGGAAATTAATGTAACAAACCATTTCCTTCCTGCAAACTGGGTAGTAGCCACTAATTGAGACACCAATAAACCTAACAAAAGATATGATTATCAAACATCGTTTTAAATGCAAGGATAAAAAGGGTGCTCATTGTATAGTTCTCAAAACATGATTGCGATATGCAAAACAATATTTCATATCCGATCCCTATATGTTGTTATATTTTCAATATTTTTAAGCATTTTAATCTAAGAATCAATTTATCTTATAAATATAGTTCAATAGGTTTGGTTAGAAGCATAGCCAGCAGACGATTTCAGTATTTTAAGTGAGCTCTGTTACTACGGTTACAAATGGAATCAAAAGCTGCATAAAAATTAATTCTTTGAATACATTAAAAGCATGTCGGATATAACTATAAATAAAAATATTTCAAGTATAGTTTATTATATACCAATAGAGTTAATTTAGGAAATGTATGATGTATTTGAGTTTGTGCATGATGACATAAAATTATTTTATTTGTCTAGTCGTTCTCGAGTTATATCTGGAAGAATTTTTAAGCAAAAATTTCTGAGATTTATGAATTTTGTTGATTGAAATTCCCATATTCTAAAATTTCTCGCTATTTATAAAACAACTCCCAAGTGTAAGTTCCAAGTTTTAACCTTCAATAATTTGTGTTACAAATTTATCACTTAATAATTCAAGTTTTACTCACCTATAATGATATAGAAAATATTTTAAACTATCCTATGCAAAGGGTATTAGAGTAACATATTAACATAAATCAATCAAATGCATATTTTTCGTTGAAACAGCAAGTTTGTTACCAACATGAATAAATTAATCAAATGCACCATTATCGTCGGAACAGCAAGTCTGTTATTAACATGAATAAATCAATCAAATGCATCTTTTCGTCGGAACAGCAAGTCTGTTATCAAAATGAATAAATCAATCAAATGAATCTTTCTCGTCGGAACAGCAAGTATGTTACCAACATGAATAAATCAATCAAATGCATCTTTTTTGCCGAAACAACAAGACTGTTAACAGCATAAAAAAACATCAAGAATTTTTATTATATTTTTTAAACAATAACTCAAATGAAAAAGGATAAAAGGTATTCTGTATTCTGGAAATGATTATTATACAACTAGATAAAATCAATATGCAATATGAATAAGAAATCTGATTAGAGACACCCACTCTCGATATTTTTGTCTTGGACATGTTTCGACTTATAAATGCAGCATAGAGTGTTTAAATCTGTAAAAACATTACCTCAGAACTTTTCAGAAGACGAAAATCTTCTGGAAAGTCTCATAATATGAAGCTCAGCATGAGAGGATTCCAGAAAGTTTAGCTGAGCAACGTATGCAAAAATATATTTATTAATTTCGCTCTAAAATTAGACCTTTAAGAAAACGATGTAGGTATCTTATATTTCAAACCTAACTTTCGTTAATCTACTCCCCCTATATGATATACAAAATTAACTAAAGTGTGGCATAACTCAATTTTCTCCTGCCCGCATCTATGTTTTAGTAACTTTATTTTTTCGAATTTTACGAGAACATTTTTGAAAATCGGTGATGTGGGTTCAAATGATTACATTTATAGCGTATTATCCTTCACTTTAAATAGTTTGACAAAATATTTTGATTGATATCATACTTGACAGTATACCGACGGCAGAGAAGGGGATTTCCCCCGAGGAGGGCTGATAACTTCATGAACAAAAACAATTGTATCACAGCTATTTTTCACAATAGTGTTTGAAATTTTTAAGTGTCGTGATCGTTCATCCACATATAAACCCTTTTATGCATGATTATGCCAAATTATGTCCTATGCTGCCATGTCAAAACATATAAAATTTCAAAGTTTTTGCTCGAATTTAAAAAAAATCTATCTAGTTCTAGATTTTTAGATACAAAGCCGGGTATTAAATTTCGTGAAAATCTCTCAATATGTGAGGCCGCAATCGCCTACACAAGAAATCGACAAGAAAAAGACGTACAGGCAGACCAACCCAAAGGCAGACAGACGCACACCTCTAAAAAAATAGTCAAAACGTGTTCAGAAGGTCTTAAACATATATTGGCATCAAAAACTCGAATCTGAAAATGTTCTTGAAAACAATACTTTCTCTATACTGTACTGCATAGCGTGGGGAAGTAAAAATAATAGAAAAACAATAAAAAATTATTTTCCCCTATGTAGACATTATTAAAATATTCTCAGCTTCAAACCAGATTTGCTACACCAAAAAATCACATGTTTGTTCCGAAGTTTATGGGGCTATTTTATCTTCCATAATACGATCAAAAGGCATTCAAAATATCATCCGTTCCACGAGATAAAATTGTACGCAAAGTGTTTTGGGGAGAAATAAACCTATATTTATTAAATTCAGAGAAAGGAAAGGTAATATGTGCCCCCAAACGCATGATTCTTCGAGATAAAAGGTATAAATTTTGATGAAAAAATCTGAAATATGTAGCTCCACTTGACTTACTAATACATTCATATTCCATTGAATTTTTATTTATTTATTTCATTTATTATTTATTTATTTAAAAGAATACAAGCTACAAGACAAAATCTCAGTAAGTTCCGTGTAAGATAAAATTCAATACAAAATATACAGATTAAAAAATATTGTGAAATACTTTAAAATGCAAACTTTTAACAGCAGATGATTTTTCAAAGAACTTGCGAATGAATATAAAGTACATTAAAAGATAAAATGTTTACAACAAATGATTTTTAAAGTATTTTCAGATGAATAAAAGTATCAAAATTATCCGAGACTCTGTTGTCTAGTTTACAGAAATTATTAATGGTTAAAAATAATATTTAGCTCAATTTTGGACTTATGTTCACAAATTGTTCTTTTGAAAATACTTTTGATTTCTTTTATCTAAATAAAAGTGTTTTCCATTCAAGTTTACAACAACTTAGTGAAGGATTCGTTGGAATGATTTGTGTTAATGTACACTATTTAAATACCATTTACATCAATAGCTTGATTGATGCTATCATTCTATGCTATTACCTTTATTTAAAGAATTACCATTAATTAATATCACTATCCCATGTTAGTGGCCTTACGATGGACAAATACCGTAGTTGATTAATCAAATTGAATGGATTAATTTTGCAATTTTATCTTAAAATGTCCTCTCATTATTCTATAGATTTTGCTTCTTTTGTATAATACATCCGCTATTTACAATTTTTAGTTTATACTTTAATTTTTATGTATGGATCTGAAAATTTTTCAGCCGTATATTTATTAATGTTTGTATTTTCAGTCGTAACTCTTGACGTTTCCCCCCACCCATTACTATAATTTTCATAGTATACAGAGAAAAGCTTAGGTTTTTTTAAACAACCACTTAGCAATTTCTTTAAGTAAAAAACATAGGATTTCTACCGAAGCGGTATTTATCATGAGCTGGTAAAACAAACTGTCGATAAAGTCAATAAGAACAATATACTTTGTGTGTAGGATAAGAAAAGTGTGAGCGACGTATAAAAGCACAAATGGCACAATAATGCAGCATACAGTTTTTTCGGGGATGGATTGGCTGGACTTTTCTTCATACTGCTTTCTGATTGGCTCTCTCTTAATCCAGGTCTTGGGTATATACTCCCCTTGTTTTTCCTTTCGCGTCTAGCTTGCTACCGACACTTAGTAAAATTCCTGAGAAAATAATTCTTAAGAGACTGAACACGCACCTTAGTGAGGGCCAACGGCCGTACCGTGCTGAAAACACCGGTTCTCGTTAGATCACCGAAGTCAAGCAGCATAGAGCGCGGTTAGTACTTGGTGGGTGACCACCTCGGAACACCGCGTGCTGTTGGCCATCTCGGGTGCGGTATCCCCGTGGTTTGCGCGCTAGATTTGCACGCTACCACAAATGCCGCCGTGTTCATGCGGAGTACGATCACGTTAAACATGTGGGTCCGTAAGTCCTTCCGAGAGGTTGGTGGTAGGGGAAGGAGGGTACGGTCCCTGTGGATGCCTCCCCCACTGGGTTCCGGTCTAAATTGGGTGGCACTTCCCGGCCGTCCATACAGTTACCTTACACCTTTCTGGTAGGTCGGACGGTCTGGGTCTCAACAACAACAACGCACCTTAGTGAGAATGACATCCTCATTCCGGAGCAGTTTGGATTTCGGCCAAAGCACTCCACCACTCATTAATTGCTGAGAGTGGTAGAGTACATATCTTCTGGACTTAATAGTAAGACACCCACAGCTGCGATTTTTCGGGACATACAAAAAGCCTTTGATAAAGTATGGCACTGTGAATTAGCGTACAAATTGATCACTTTAAAAGTCCCTGACGCTATTGTCAAACTTTTAATCTCATACTTAAATAACAGACACTTTCAAGTCAGAGTAGGAGGTAACTTATCAACACCCAAGCTCATTAAAAGTAGTGTACCGCAAGGTTCTATCCTGGGCCCGACACTTTTTAACATATACCTGAACGACATCCCCACGACTCCAAACACAGAGCTGGCACTCTATGCAGACGACAGTGCGATACTTGCAAAACACCCCTATGTCTCAGTAATGCACAGACAGCTACAACAACTCTTAGACATACTCCAAACATGGCTGGAAAAATGGTGAATAAAATTAAACCCCAATAAATGTCATTGGATCTATTTCTCGAGGAAAAACAAACCGCCGCCGCCACTGTATATAAACAATCATGCCTTACGCGCGGAAAAATCTACTAAATACCTAGGTGTAACGATAGATTCCCACCTAACCTGGAAACAGCACGTAACGAACTTAATCAAAAAAGCGTATATAACTTCAGGAGCCTTATACCCAATGATAGGAAACGGAAATCTCAGTCATCAAAACAAACTGCTAATTTATAGATCGGTCATCCGCCCGGGAATGCTGTATGCACCACCCGTATGGGGATATGCCTGTAAAACTACAATAGACCTTCTAGAGACAAAACAAAACAAAATCCTACGGATTATAAGGAAAGCCCCTAGATACTTACGAAACTCGGTAATTAGGAAAGACTTCAAAATAAAAACTGTTAGAGCCCAAATTAAAAAGCTAGCGCTTAAATTTTACAAAAATTTGCCATCCGTTCCAAATGAACTGTTATTCAATCTGCATGACTATGATCATCGCAAGGCCAAATCGCGTAAGAGACCCCGCGCTGTTCTAAACATCGATAATCGGAATTAAATATCCAACCTCAAACATCTGATATCAAATAAAACTCGCGACTAATGTTCAAAACTCTAAGCTGCTAAAGTGCTAGGTAACCCTCAGATCTGCATCAACCCCAAAACTGCTTAAACTCTAAATGTGCAACAAACTGCCACACTAGGAGCTAGGACAAATAATAAAAAAGTAGTAAATAAAATCCTCGAACCTCCAATTAGGGTAACTGAGTTAATGTCACAGTATGACGATAAGAACCACATATTGAAATTGGAGATTAAAGGCGCTTCGCGGCTGGTGCTCTGTTCTGTACGACACTCGACGACATTTCGCGTCTATGACCATGACTAGTGACCATGACAACACAGCAGCTCAGGGCCACGTGGTGGCTCAGGATAGGGACTGTAGCTTTGAAATTGATAATTCTAGTAATGTAAATGTTAAATTCTAGTGAAGTAAATAATTCTAACCAAAAGTCTTATGCTGAAATTGTTAACCAAACTGTTGAATATAAATTTGTGAAAAAATCAAAAACGGTTGAAAATAGTGTTAAGGATAAAAGTAATGAAGAGAAAAATGATCCGAAAATGGAATGTTTCTTTATCAAATTTAATGACAATTACCAGCCTCTCCTTAAAAATCTAGATGAGATAACGGAAAAAAAGTATTTGGAAGACTGTCAGGAGACATGCTAAAGTTGCTTAGGTATCAAACCTAAGGACGCTGACGCCTATAGGGCTATTCAGCGCCACTTGACCAGTGAGAAAATCTCCTTCCACAGCTTAAATCTAAAAACTGAAAGACCAAAAAAGGTAGTTTTAAAGGGGATACCAAACAGCTCTGAAATTGAAGTTAAAAAAGAGACTTTAACTTCCGAGGGTTTTGATGTAGTCAGGGTTTCTCAGTTGAGAAACAATGAAACTAGAATGCCACTGCCGATCTTCCTACTCGGCCTTAGGTCCACGGATAATTGGCAGAGGGTTTACTCACTGACCAGGTTTGGATACATGATGGCTGTGAAAGTAGAGGCCTTCAGAGCATGGAGCTTTAAGATTTGCTAGCGGTGCCAGCAATTTAATCATTCTTCTGAGAACTGTTCAATGCCATCTAAGTGTCTTAAGTGTGCAGAGAACCATTTGTCACGTGATTGCCAGAAACCTAGGTCGGAGAAGGTCACAAGTGCCAACTGAAAAGGTGATCACCGGGCAAACTTCCGGCTCTGCCCGAAGAAGCCGTGGAAAAGAGGAAAGGCACCGGTGCATGCTCCCCCACCTCACCCCAAAAATGTAATACCCCCTTGGAGGCAAAAGGCTCTTGGTTTAAACTTTCAGGCACCCCGTCAGGACTCCTAGTCCACTGTGCAACAGCTAAACAGAAACCAATCTTCAGTACCAACCAGATCGGTGTAAGAGCAGGCCCCCAAACCATCGACTTCCATAGAAATGACTTTGGAGGAAATAAGGGAGGCTACTATAGACATTGAAGGAGAATGGAAGTGGATAAAGCCAAACAGGCAAAGTAGGCAAAACAAAAACTAGATAAAATGGTTCAGGAGCCTAAAGAAACTCGGGAAAAACTAAACACGTGAAGGAAGAAGAACTCGCGCAAACCCAGATGTTAGATAAAACGGTTTGAAAAAGCAAAAGATTACCGAGATCCAAACGGATACTCAAAATGAAGTTAAAGCCGAGATTGAAGCTGAGGACATGGAAGCTGAGACGGAATCTGAACCGACTGGTAATTCTGATGATGAAAAGATGGATGTTATCCTCAAGCTCATCAAGGAAT
Organism: Amaurobius ferox; assembly: GCA_951213105.1. Classification (NCBI taxonomy): domain Eukaryota; kingdom Metazoa; phylum Arthropoda; class Arachnida; order Araneae; family Amaurobiidae; genus Amaurobius; species Amaurobius ferox. The sequence goes on along the minus strand of OX578137.1, from coordinate 116,570,151 downwards.
TTATCAGAAGGTTCGACCTAGATGACTTAAAACAAATGTTGATGCAGTTCGTAGAGTTGTATGAAAGAAAAAAGAATGATCCCATGGGAATGATTTTCGAGGCTGTCAAGTTAATCGCGGCCCTCGGTACAAACAGTAAGAAACAAACCCACCATGAATAGGTCCCAAAAAGAATCTTTTAAAATAATATTTTGGAATGCAAACGGTATATTTCCAAGAATAAATAAACTTAGGAACTTAAATGAAATTGACGTAGATGCCTTGTTAATACAGGAAACTAAAATTAGAGAAAATAGATATCTAAACATAGCAAACTATAATAGCTATCAAAATTTTAACTCAAATTCAACTGCTAGATCGCCCAATGGAGACTCACGTATAAAGTCAGGGAAAAAATCGCCGAGGAAAAGCAGCAACAGTACAAAGAGTTAATCGAATCCCTTAACCCAGAAGATGTGTCGCTCTCGGAATTCGCTAAGAGACTTAGGAAACCGTATATTAAACTCCCGCTATTATTAGATGTCAATAATACCGCATTCTCGGATGAAGAAAAAGCCGAGGCGCTTGCAAAGTATTACGAAATGCAATTCGAACAAACCACAATTTAATGTGTCAAGACACCCTAAAAATGGTTAGGCAAACGATAAACAATTTCCGAAACTCCCCGGTTACAACTGAGATTAACCCTGCCACCCCGCAAGAGATAGTCGAAATTATTAAAAAATTAAAGAACTGTAAGTGACCAGGGCACGACAAAATCAGGAACGTAGCAGTCAAAAGCCTACCTCTAAATATAATATTTTTCATGATCATCTAAATAAATGAAATACTAAAATTAAACTATTTCCTCAAAGAATGGAAGGGCGCGAAAATTATACCGATTTATAAGACAGGAGAGGATGCCACAATTCCAGCCAACTATAGACCAATTAGCTTGTTACTGACACTTAGTAAAATTACTGAGAAAATAATTCTTAAGAGACTGAACACGTACCTTAGTGAGAATGACATCATGATACCGGAGCAGTTTGGATTTCGGCCGAAACACTCCACCACTCATCAGTTGCTGAGAGTGGAAGAGTACATATCTTCTAGACTTAATAGCAAGACACCCACAGCTGCAATTTTCCTGGACATACAAAAAGCCTTTGTTAAAGTGTGGAACCGTTGATTAGCATACAAACTGATCACTCTAAAAGTCCCTGGCGCACTAGTCAGACTTTTAATTTCATACATAAATAACAGACACTTTCAAGTCAGAGTTAAAGATAGCTTATCTACACCCAAGCTTATAAAATGTAGTGTACCGCAAGGATCCATCCTGGGCCTGACACTTTTTAACATATACCTGAACAACACCCCCAGGATTTCAAACAGCGAGCTGGCACTCTATGCAGACGACAGTGTGATATTTGCAAAACCCCTTACCTGTCAGTAATGCTCATGCAGCTTCAACACTTAGACATACTACAAACATGGCTGGAAAAATGGCAAGTTAAACTCCAATAAGTGTCATTGGATTTACTTCTCTAGGAAGCATAAACCCCCGCCGGCTCTGTATATAAACAACCAAGCACTACGAGCGGAAAAATGAACTAAATACCTAGGTGCAACGATAGACTCCCGCCTAACCTGGAAATTGCACATAACAAACAAAATAAAAAAGCGCATATAGCCACAGGAGCCCTATACCCAATGATAAAAAACGGAAATCTTAGTTATCAAAACAAACTTCTAATATAAAAATCGGTCATTAGCCCGGGAATGCTGTATGCAGCACCCGTATGGGAATATGCCGGTAAAACTACCATAGACATCTTAGAAACAAGACAAAATAAAATCCTTAGGTGTATCAGGAAAGCCCTAGATATTTAAGAAACTCGGTGATTAGAATAGACTTCAAAATAAAAACCGTGAGAGCTCAAATTAAAAAGCAAGCTCTAAAATTCTACAATAATCTGTCGGCAGTTCCAAATTAACTACAATTCAGTCTACCTGACTATGATCATCGCAAGACCAAATCTCGCAAATGACCCCGTGCAGTACTTAATCTTGAGTAACCTGTCTTAGGTAAGCTCTTTCACCAGCATCTGATATTAATTAAAAATCGAAATCAATATAATTTTTTGTAACTTATAAAAAAAATATAAATATATATATATATATATATATATATATATATATATATATATATATATATATATATATATATATATATATATATATATATATATATATATATATATATATGTGCACCAATCTGCCACACTGGGAGCCAAGTCTGGAATAAAAATTGTAAATAAAAACTTCGAGTCTCCATAACACGGGTCAATGCCACAGCATGAATTTAATAATAATAAGTCGAGATTGGAGATTAAAGACGCTTCGGGCCTGGTGTTCTGTCCTGCACGAAAGATAAAAAAATTCGCGTCTGTTACTCTTTTGGACTCCAGGTTTTTAGTTCTCTTGCACTGATGAAAGGGCTACAGCATAACCTCGAAACAGCTGTATGCTGCATTATTGTATTATTTGCGCTTTTATACGTTTGTCGAGTATTTATTGCCGACAAAGTGTTTATAATTTGGACTTCATATCCGTATAGAAGCGTCTGAGTTTAATTCGAATTACTATAAAGAGCTTTGAGTAAAAAATATACATACATTATATTTTCAAAAATATTCGCATACCTTAATGAATGTACATATTGTGCTTGCAGAAACGCCTTGTTTCAGTTGCATATGGGACTAGGTCTGTTGAGTTTTGTTTTATTATGTACAATTTTACGATTCCCACATTGCGGATTGAATCGTTGTCGATTTAAGCTCAGGGTAATTTACTGAATCTGAGTGTTCAAAGGAGCTGCATTATTGGGTTATTTGTGCTTTTATACGTTTCTCAAGTATTTATTGTCGATAACGTTTGAAAAATTTCGATCTAGACTGCTCAGAAGCAGTACGTAAACTGTTTTAACACCATGTTGCTACAATTTTTATCTTACCTCAGACAATCGTCCAAAACAACTATTCTTTGGGGACAAATTGCCTTCGATTTAGATTGTTCTAAAGCATTTCATGGATTAAGGCGTGGAGTGTGAAATTAAAACAACCTGTCTCTCTACTCACAAACCAATCTTATCCAAATCATGAATTTTGTCATGGTGCGTAGCTGTAAAATGTTAACTGTCCTTTTCCTGAAAGTTGAACCCTGTAGATAATCTCAGAATTTTTCGTAATAAAATGAATTCAGGGTACTTGGTTTCATAATCAATGGAAGGATCTTATATTGCCTAAAACAAGATGATACTGAATCTAATTATGGTATTTCAGTAAGTGTTCTATATCATTGAGGATATAATGTACATGCGATGGTGTACAATGTACAGTGATTTCGAGTGAAATTCAAACAGTAGGTTCCAGTCAAACTACATTTAAACTGCATAAAAAATCTGTAGAGCATCACTATAATCCAATCCAGCCCAACCCAATCTGAGTGCTGTAGATAATCTACCAAAGTGTATATTATTTATATATTTTGGTCAGGCATAACTACAGATAACCTAAGATCCTTCCTCTAACAGCATATTTCTGCCTTGTATTTTCATGGAGTTTTCACATATTCGAATCGTAATATTTTGATAATCCCTCAACTCGTATATTTTGCCTGAAGCTTATAGGACTATTTCTTTCAGCCTCATGCAAGCGACAACATTCCTGGTATCCTTTATTTCCTCTGATAAAATTGAACAAAAATGCCATCTTGGGAAGAATATGCTCCCAATTCGACTGTTTTAAATTCGAAAGAGGGAATTGTTATTTTAAGTTATGTTTCAAAATATGTAAGCTAAGAATACTTGAATTCTTTAAATGTACACTGAAAGAGAATATTATTGTAAAGCAGCTGAAGACGAAATCGATGGCTTTATTTGCTTTGCACATGTGTTGAAATGTGACATCGGCGTTTTATGATCAATGCTTTCAGGTATTTTAAAAATAACAAGACGATGAAATTGCATTATCCTTATTTTGCAAGAGACAGACCAATGAATAAATCCTTGGGTGAAATCATTCTTATAACCGGCAGATACGACACCAATCTGTTGGAGCTCAGAGTAACAACTGAGTCCAAAATTTGACCTCAAAGAAGAAAAAATCTCATGTGTGCAAAACATGACTCTCCCTATATAAAGAAAACATTTACATTTTTCAAAGTGAAAAAATAATGTATAAGATCCAAGGCACAATATTTTAACGTTGAATTGTACTATTAGCTCTTTCGCGGATGATAACATGTAAAACTATTTCTAAGTAAACAATTAACTTATATTACGGATATCTCTAAATTGGCAATTTTTATCACTATTGATAGTAAGATATTTTAGCAATTATTTTATTAATTTGGCGTCATTTTAGCAATTTTGATGATATTTTCTTCGATTCGAAACGAAATACTGCCAGGTTGGCGATATTTCACTAAATTAGTCGCCAAGTTCTCTAAATTTATAGCCAAGCGGTACAGCCAAACGGAGAGAAGGGTTTTTGCTATAAATGTCTTCTGGGGAATTATTAAGCGTCAAAATACACAACTATTAACCAAAGTAACTTCCTTTGTGTATGGAACGAAATAGATTCACGAGAATGGTGTTAACAAATTTATCGCATAACATTATAGTATATGAAAAGTCAATATGCGTTTCAATAATTAATACTTTTTTAGTTTTATGTAATTTGTTGATAAATTTATTGGAAAAACGTGTAATATTTCGGAAAAAAGAATTCGGTTAGTTTATTAAAAATCGGTTCATGCTAGAGTTTTTAAGTTTACGTCATTCGTTTCCTAATAAATATTTCATAAGAAATGATAATCTCCGTAACTTATTGAAATTTTTATTTATTAAGGATTTTTTTTAATATCATTCGAAAATTCGTGTATGTTCTAAGCATTCGATTGCATTTAAAATCAATAAAATTCCAGTGTTCAATAATTGGAATATTTGTTCAAAATTGTGTCCAAAACGCTCCAATCGTTCGTGATATATCGCATCCACAGACTCACGAACAAGCACACACAGACAGAACCTTAAAAACTTTCCATTCTAGTTCAGAAACGCGCTCTTCCGTCAAAAACTCGAATTGTCGACTTCGTCACAATATAGAAAAAGTAAAATTGAATAAATTAATAATCTCAAAGATTAACCAGGATCATTCTCTGACATTGGAAAATAAAGTTTGTGTATTCATTCAACTGTATAATTTTGTATACAATTTCAGGTATCTCCAAAATTACTATAGATGCAAAGGAAATTATTATTTTTTGAAACATTTCGTAGCATTTACCAACCATATTAATGTGATATGTACATTCGATAACTGAAATTTAATTAGACGCATTGCAAAATGTATCACGTTGTGTTAATTGATTGCCAAAAAAAAATACAACAAAAGGAGAAGCGACAAATCAATTTCACTAACATTTCGTGTGATAAGCGATTGAAAAAACAACGTGCATAAATAGATGGCATACGTTTCTGCAATGCAAATGATCATAAACAAAAAATCAAATAATGGCATAAATTACATCATAACCAGTGCTCAAGTAAGACACATACGATTCAATAAACTTCATGTATGACAGTGCTTCAGCTTCTGTGGCATCCTATGTCATCTAAGAATACGATAAAATTATTGAACAGGTACTACCTGTCTTAACTATGATATCGCAGTTGTGTTAACCTTTCCACACATGTTAAGATAATGTCAGAGATTTCTTCACTCAGTTTTCGTTTTGCTTCGACCAGACGGTAGATGTCTCTGGAAATTTGTCAGCGATATTTTCCTGTATGCTATCGTTGAAGCAATATTCTTCCATTAATTAAAACATTCATAATTTAAGACAAATCTTGATTCATTCATTCTAAGTATCATTGTAAATGCATCGATATGTGATAGTAACATTTTGTTTCTATGATACTACTATACCCATGTCTGTTCTCGTTCTCGCAAAGCCTGCCAGAATTATTTGTTATGTCTGCATACCACTTGCAGGTCTTTGTTGTGTGCCGTAAGGCTAGATATGTTGTTAGCCCTTTGAACGAGTTACTTTCAGGTATTGTCAACACTAACTGGCAGTATTTTGCAGTGGGTTTTTGAAAGAGCTTTAGCTTCGTAACAGCTTCGCTTTGGTGTATGAGGTATTGTATGAGTCTGTTCTATTTTCATGTGTGTTGTGTGGTATTCATTGTTGTAGATGCAGCAAGGATTGGTCTGTGGGTCAGAAGGTGTTTTTCGCAGTGTGTCAGTTTTGTGCAATTGAAGGTGAGCAGTTGTGCTCGGCTTAAAGTATCATAGTAATATGGTAGTCGTGTTCTTGACCCCTGTGGTTCGTGTCACCAAATGCTAAGGTAGACTGCCATCCATTGATTAGAGACGCAGTTTAACGGTGCCCTTCCTCTTTAAATCAGAATTTTGGGCACAATCTATTTGTTGTGCTATGACGGTAGATCTACTAATGTTTCCTCATGACTGTAATTCACTTTACTGTGCTATGACAGCCAAATGATAGATTCCGCCGATCAATTGTAAGTCACACCTTAAATTGTGTATACATTTTTGTCCAGTATTACCTCATGGGCAGAGGTAATTATGTTGTTTGAATTGTGTCATTTTTGTACCCATTAATTAAATATGCTACATTACATGAGTAAACTATGTTAAAAGTACACTTATATCGATTAACAGTTCATGACGATTAATTTTTGATTACGATTAACATTTGATGATTACTAGTAACGATTAGCATTTTTCATGTAATTGTCTACAGGCGTGACAAGTTCAAAATTGAGTCCAGAGCCTTACAAAATCTGCATTGTTATTAATAAAGCCATAACATTAAAACCGGAAAAACAGAGTGGAAGGGTATGAGTTGATGGAAAGAATGGAATTTCTTATAATTGCTACACACAGAGCATAATGGAAACGTTTTCAATATTTAATAAGCATGGAGCTACCGGAATTTATTAAAAACTGAAAGTATATAATCCATATCACGTCTATATAAAGTACCACGTTATCTGAAACTTTTAATTACCGAAATCTGAACCCATTTCTTATAAACCATCACACACGTTTTGCAAACTTCTTCCATGTGCATACTTGATCCTGCTTAAAGCTCGATGTAGAACTAAAACTCAAATTTACGGTCTCAGCATACTCACTTGAGCTATGCGTTTCTATTTTTTAAATTAGACCACCAATTGTTATTTCTGAGCGTGTGAGATTTTCACCAATGATTATTTATGAAAGTGCTCCCATATTAAAATATTATCTTTTATACCTTTTAACTTTAACGTTATTAAAATAAGTGTTTGTGAACAAAAACTTCGAAATGTTTAAATCGGGGATGGGAAAAAATTTTACATGATACCTAAATGATATAAATAATTTTTGATAGACCAAACACTTTTATTCATTACGTTTTCCTCAAAACTCATTTTGAAAAATGTTTAAATATTCAGAATACTAAACAATGACAAATACCTACTAAATTATATTTAAGTCCAATCTAAATATTTAAAATGGTAGGATGTGAAATGATAAAACAGCGATAGAGTTTTCAATATTGTTTTATGGCGAAGGTGCGATGTCATATCGTATTCATCACAGAGACAGTCATAAAAGAGGCTTTTATTTACAGGAACATAACGTAATTTATATACATGAATTTACATAGCATAGCGCTACATCATAAGGTGCGAGAACGTAGTCATCTGGCGACGAATGTTCGTATCGCTGAAGAGAATGATCTGGAACTGGCTTTTATGAGCCAGTGCAGATGCGTTGCCCATGCGTCAAATGTAAATCAGAGAGTCTATGGAGATCAAGAAGGTGTTGTTGTTGAGACCCAGGCCGTCCGACCTACCAGAAAGGTGTAAGGTAACTGTTTGGACGGCCGGGAAATGCCACATAATTTAGACCGGTACCCAGTGGGGGAGGCATCCACAGGGACCGTACCCTTCTTCCCCTACCACCAACCTCTCGGAAGGACTTACGGACCCACATGTTTAACGTGATCGTACTCCGCATGAACACGGCGGCAGTTGTGGTAGCTTGCAAATCCAGCGCGCAAACCACCGGGCTACCGCACCCAAGATGTGCCAACAGCACTTATATGAGCCAACAGCACGCTGTGTTCCCAGGTGATCTCCCACTCAAGTACTAACCGCGCCCGATGCTGCTTGATTTCGGTGATCTAACGAGAACCGGTGTTTTCAGCACGGTAGGGCCGTTGACATGATCAAGAAGGTGTGGAGAGTTTTAAGCTAATCACTTGATCTGGAGGCTCTATGAAAATCGCCGAAGGAGTGTCGTCATAGTTTCAAAATTCAGTTAAAATGTGAAGAAGTGATTTTCAAAGACGAAAAATGATACTCAACAGGAAGGCGTTTTCTAGAGTCATTTTTAATATGTTTAAGTTGAAAAAACTTGTTTGTGTGTGTGTGTGTGTGTGTGCATGAATATGACGATGCAATATATTTTGGGGCATGAGTTTCCAAGTTTATAAATATGGTTTATGGCATGGTTTTCTAAATATCCTGTTTTGTTGTGTGGGCAGTATAAACACACCGGCGGGCAGTTGTTTCCCCATTCCCTGTTTTAAAAAAACCACTGCCATATTACGGAAGCATCTATCACATTAATATCGTTAAGAATCATTGCTTATTTACGGTATAATTTTTCAAAATTGATTGAAGATTAAAAATCTGTAAATAAGTTTGAAATTCAACTAAAGCACCCAATTTATATTTCATTACTGTAGTTTATTTCTAATTATATTCAAAGTCGAATTGAACATTTGTCACTAGTTCTTAATCGAAAATTCGAGACAGAAAGAAAACTGAAAAAGATAATTTATTGTAGAAATTACATTTAGATACAAGTATCTAAACATCATTGCCCGTTTTAGGGCAATGATGTTTAGATATCTTTCTCCAATACCCCATCAGAGATTTGCTTCATCCCCCCGAAATACAAAACTAAATATAATTTCTATAAAAAATAAGTTATCTTATTCAGTTTTCTTTCTGTCTCGAATTTTCGATTATTCTTCTTTTCCTGCCGACGTTCCAGTTGATTTTGAGGTAAAATTTAATTACCTATAAAATTGTTTTAAGGTCTATTCATATTTCACTTTCACTCTTGCAAATAAAATTTAAAACTAATATCTTTACGATATTCTAAAACACTTACCATATGTAAGGAAGTATAATGTAATGTAATTAAGTACAATTTAAAATACAACCCAGAATATAACTGCTTGAAATGTAGTTTGACCTTATTATCAACCCTTAAGTAGACACACAACCTGGAATTCAAAATAGCGAAATAGCCAAGCCAAGACGATTCTTTACGGGGTTCCTGTGCAGGATGCACTTAACCCCACATCGAATATATAGCAATGTTAACTGATGATGGATTTTTCATATATAGCAATATGCGTGTGGCGCTCTACTCCATCGAGGGCGCTGATGTGGCAGTTGCTGTATGATGGTGTCAGGTTGGACTATGTCTTGGAAGGCTTCGACCTGCAAGTCGGTGCTAGGGAGGAAGGGGGAGGGGCCAATGCCTTAAGGGCGACCAATAGAAAATACAGAGCTAGCTCTGAGGAAGATAAGATTTACTATAGTTAAGTTTAAGTACATTAAGATGAATGAACAAAATACTTTTAATTTTAAAGATTATTAAGAGGTAATTTACAATTTAAAGTTGTTCAATGAAAATGTTATGAATTTCAGATGCAAGAGAGACAAGATTATAATTTACAAGATTTAAGCAGATAAAAACTTTTAAGTTTAAACTAAGACTGCATTGCAGTAAGGGTACTCAAGTTCTAGAAAAAAAGAAGGCACTTTTCAGTGACACACAAAAAATTTACAATATCAAATTTAAGTTACGGAAACGTGGATTTGAGATTGTACTGGTCTAGCAGGGAAAAAACGCGAGCAAAAGCAAGCAGATGGGTTGGCCAGTGGTTGAGCCGGGAGAAGTGAACAGGTAGAATGACCGCAAGTGCCGCCATCTACCGGTGTTCAGGTTTACGAGACGCCTGGTTGCGGAGTGACAAAACGACGTTTCTTCCATTTAGTACCATTGGTGCTAAACAGAAGATGCCTAGGTCTGCGCTTCCTGCAATAGGTAGGCATAATAGGGTTGTACGTCTGATCGACATCCCGCAAACAGAGTCTATTAGAATTAACTTTGTTAAATTTGAGTGAATGGGCCGAGATTTGCTCGATAACTCCCGAGACTTTGAGGTCGTGATGAATCACTTCGTCTTGGATATACCTAGGTGCCTTAACGATGCAACGCAAAACTTTATTCTGAAAAACTTGCAGTTTCCTAATGTGGACGTTTGCCGCCGACCCCCAGATCGGGCTGGCGTACAAAAATCCAGGTGCGATGATCTGTTTGTAAATAATAAGCTTGTTTTCAAGGGAAAGGTGGGATTTACTACCGAGAATGGGAAGAAGGGCACGATAAGTCTTATTGGCTGATGCTACTTTGGAGTCAATGTGATTTCCGTAAGTCATATGGGCGTCCAGTGTGACGCCCAGATACTTAGCAGAAAAGCAGAAAGGTATAGGTTGATTGAAAATATTTAAAACAAAGTTATGATTTAGTTCTCGGTAGTTAGGCTTAAATATAACTACTGCACTCTTGGTAGCATTAATTTGGATTCTCCAGTGAACGAGCCAGTGCTCAAAGCTATGATTGATATAACTTTGTAGAGTGTTAATAGCGTTCTTAGGTGAACTACTACGTGCAATTAACGCTGTGTCATCTGCAAAGATGGCCAGCTTGACTTGTGGTATGCTTGGAATGTCGTTGATGAAGATGTTGAAGAGAAGTGGACTAAGGTTTCCTCCTTGAGGAACACCGGCCTTGATTGGTCTGATAGTAGAGAGAGATTTATCAACTCGTACGCGGAAAAATCTATTAGTGAGATACGAGTTGATGATGGCCAAAAGTTGAGTCGAAATGCCAAGTCGCACAAGCTTGGTAATAAGCCCGGGAATATAAGTTTTATCAAAGGCTTTCGCCACGTCCAGAAAAACAATAGTAGTATACTGCCTGTTGGTAGAGTTTTTATGAATAGTTTCTACAACCCGCATAAGCTGGGAATGCGTAGAATGCTCAGAACGAAAACCATGCTGATTGGCTGAAATTATATTATTCGTCTGGCAGAAACTATTCAAACGTCTAAGCAACACTAATTCATAAATTTTGGAGAAACTAGAAAGCAGGCTTATTGGTCTGTAGTTCTCAGGAGCTGAGAGATTTTGAGCAGTTTTTGGAATAAGGCAATCAACGGCAGTTTTCAAGCTTTGGGGAAAAAAGCGATAGTCCAACATGTAATTGAAGAGCATGGTAATCCAACAAAAGTATAAGTCTGGAAGATTCTTAATGATGCGATTACTAATATTATCAAGGCCGGGTGACTTTTTGACATTCAATCCATCAACGATGTGTAGAATTTCAGCCAGAGAGACTCTCTCCAAGTCGTTGGGTGCCTGTGTGTGAAGTGCATTGTAATTGGTCCGATGTAAGTTGTTCTCAGTTTCAGTGTATGTATGGCTGAAGTTGTTGTCAATATGTGGTGAAAATTGGAGTTCCAAGCTGTCTGCGAATGCATTGGCTTTTTCCTCCGCAGTCTGCGCGAGTCCGTGTAGGCCATTTATGGGCGGAATTGAAGTTTTCTTGACTCGAAGTGACTTAGCTGTTCGCCAGAGACTGTGATTCGTAGGTGTGAGTCCCTCAAGGTGTGTACGCCAGCGTTGCTGGGTGTGTGTTCTAATCATGGCTTTGACGTCGTTTTGAAGTTTACGGAATTGAGCGCGGTAATCCGGGAACCTGGTGCGCTGCCAATCCTTCCGTAATTTGTTACGCTGCTTAATTTTGTCCCTAATATCACCTGCAAGAGTGTGATAATTAAGGCGTGATTTTTTGGGTTTTGAGGCTGCAGCAACTGCCTCAAGCAGTATATGGTTCATCTTGACGACACAATTTTCAATGTCGTCAGTGCTGGTAATTTTGAGAGGGGGGGGGGTGCTTTAAAATTTTGAAGAAAGTGACGATAGTCGTCCCAATTTGTATGTAGCTCCGAAGGATGGTCTAAAGAGATTTTATCAAAGCTTAAGGTCAGTACCACAGGAAGATGATCAGAGTCCAGATTATTATCTGTTCTGATCGTGAAGTCAAATGGAATGTTCCGAAAAACAGCCAGATCAATAATGGTGGGGAACCTTCCTGCGGTAGTATGAGTTGCAGTGGGCGGAGCTACAATCCTGAGGTTGGCGCACTGAGCCAAACGATTTAGAGCACTGCCATACGGGTTTGAAGCTATGTCCCAGTTCGTATGGCGTGCGTTTAGATCTCCAGCGATGACCATATTACTGCTAAGTCCTAAAAGTGCTTCGAGCTCAGAAGTAGGAAAAGCTCTATTAATTGCTCTTGTTAGTGGAGGGATATACACCGAAGCAAATGCAATCGGGACTAAATTTGGAATAGTAACCTTAATGAGCGTGGCTTCAAGCTTCGTGAAGACCGGGACGCTCAGTCGATGATGCGGGATGCTGTTTTTTATGTAGAGAGCAGTACCACCGGACAAGTTCCTAAAATGGGCCTGGGGTCTATACGAGTAGTAACTCGTATAGTTGCAGATTGCAGGAGCAGTGGGCGAAGACAGATGAGTCTCACTAATCATGAATATATCGAAATTATTATTTGCCACATAATCACGCACCTCGTCGATTTTTGAACGCACTCCATTGGCGTTCCAGAAACCGACTTTAAGGGACTGCAAGTTACAGGACTCCGAAAAAGAGAACACGGCAAGACCAGAAAGGGAGGAACACTGGTAAAAAATTACCTGAGCAGCGCATCATAGCGCTGATAGATATGGAATACCATATCTATCTCTGTCGTAGCTGTACGGAGCTCAGGTAAAGCCTGTTTAAAGGCTTCCAAAAGGATATCTTTATCGTGGATCTGCCTCATGGCCAGTATCGACGATAGAAACGAGGCATAGTCCACATCCTTTGCCTGCTGGGTAGGAGCGCTCTGATTGGCTCTAATTTTAGGTCCGTGTTCTGAATTCTTATTGGCCGTCCTGGAATCTCCAGGTAGAATGGCCTCAGTTATGCTCGTGCTACCTTTTTGCGAGCGGATATTAATAATTTCAGGGGGGTTAGCATTTATCTGGGTATGTCCAGACACCACTTGAGAAAAGTTAACGTTGGGCCTTATGCTAGTCGACTGGAATGAACCACCTTGACTTCCAGCTCTATATGCTGGGGCGCCTGGGTACCTGGCCTGATTAAATTGATTTTGACGTCCAAATTGGTTGCTAGGGGGTGCCCTACGTCTATTAGGCAGAGACGAGTTGCCCGGGTTTTTCGGGCAACCGCGCCAATTAGCGGCATGGTCGCCGTTACAGTTGCAGCAGAGATGGTACTCTGCTTTGCAATCCTTGGCGGAGTGGGGCCCTGCACATCGGACGCACCTTAACGGCAGTGTACAGACGAGGCTACTATGAAAATAGCCACAGCATCCGTGACACTGAGAGGCATAGCCTTTCCTTCCGGTGTAGGGCTCCAGCTTCACTTCTGTGCCTAATATATTATTCACTGCAAAAACATCCTCTGGGTTAGTCCCAGGCTTAAGCTGTAGGTAATAGAGGGGCAAGGGATACTTGCTGCCTCTTCTGGTAAGTCTAGTGTTGCTGATTACGGGGAAGCCCATGGCTTCCATAATTTCCGTAATAGCATTGATCTCAGTTGCCACCGGTAACCCGCGGATGACGACCTTAACAGGCCTTCCTTGAGGTTGATCTTCCTTGAGGTTGAACGTTTTGAACTGGACTCCAGAAAGTTTGAGGAAGTCCGTACACTTCCTGAATTCCTCAGAGTTGTCAGCGTAGACCTTGAAGAATCTACCTTCCAACTTGGGATTTATATTTTTGGCTATAATTTTGAGGCTAAAGAGGATAGATGGCCAGTCAGGCTGGCTGGCACTGATTAAGATCGGTGGCGTTGCGGGAGGGGGGGGCACAATGCTCTCGGCGTCCATTCCAGTTCCAGTACACTCCTGATTATTCTTTAAACCTTCATACCTGTTTTTTAAATTAATGGCTTGCTGGTATTCAGCATAAGTAACTTTATTAGCATTTCTTCTATTTCTGTTGTTTCCAACAACCGTCCAATCACTGCCGTCTTCGGCCTCTGATTCCGACGAAGTTTGCTCGGCTCTTCTTTTTATTTGAATTGACAGAATTACTTTCTAGATTATTTTGATTTAAGTTATTTTGATTTAAGTTAAGACAATTTACTTTATCCGTGACCTCTTGGGTCGAATCCACGTTTCCTACAGAATTAGCTTTATCATTAATATTAGAGTTTACAGCTACCGGCCCTGAAAAGGGACTTTTTTCAGATGAGACTTTAGGAGTCTCGGGTACAGGAGGGGGGGTAGGAGGCAAGTAGTTATATATACCTACATTGCAGGTCTCCGCCATCCTCAGTAGTTCCAATACAAGCGTCTCTCTCCGAAGCAGCAGCTCGGCGTAGACCACCTTGTCCTCAGGAGATTTCTTGGTCCGGGCTGACTGGATCTGGATGGTCCGATCAAGTTCCCTCAAAGTGTCGCGAGCCTTATTGATTTGCTCGATAGAATAGGTTTGATTACTGATATTATTAGGTAAAGAGCTAGAAGCAGTATTAGTATGGTCGGTGGGAACGATGGAAGCAGATTGCGTGTCTATGTCCATGGCAGTGCCCGGCGCTACCGGGGCATCATCCTCCAAAAGCATCTTGCTGAGGGAGCGAGCAGAAAGCACGTCCTACTAGGTCGGAGGTTAAACTCCGAATCCTCCAGGGATAAATAGCGAAATAGGCACATATGCAAAAACTAGAGAGATATATGCACTCAACTTCACTACAGACGATTGAGAGCCAGTCAATTAGAAAACAGGTGATGGATTCAGAGCATACCAATCGAAAAGCAGGAATGAAAATAACCGAGACAATCCGAAAGCAAACATGTAACACACAATTGGGTGTGCCCTAATGACTACCAATCGATATACAGGAATAAAATTAACCAAGACAATCTGAAAGCAAAGAACTAATACACAATTCAGAATCTCCCATGAGCGGGACAACAGTGGTTAAAGTGCGGAATTGCATTCGAGTTCGAGTCCGGGTTCTGTCCAAACTATCCCCTACTCTGAGCTCCCTATACACTACTATTCAAGACTTGGGGAAAGGGATTACGAGAAAAAAATTAGTTCCAGAAACACCGATAGGTGGCGCTTGTCAACAAAAAATATGATGAAAAGATACAAAATAATCACAAAAAAACAAACACATGCGATATGGAATTTTTCCTTTTTAATTTCTTTTGCTGATATGAAAAAAAGAAAATAAAAAAGTGAAGAAACTTAAACTGTCATTGTAACTGCAATTTCACACTGTAAGCACAAAAATTTGCAAAAATCCGTGGTTTGCAGCTACTATGTTCTGGGCATAAAAGGGGATAAAACTGGGAATTTTCATTCTTATCAGCAATGGCTGTCACACTGCCAGAACGCGCTTTGCTTGTGAAGCTGTTTTATGAAAACAACGGACATGCTACAGCTGCACTTCAAGAGTTTCGTCGACTTAAGAATTTGAGCAAAGGACCATTACTTTTACAAGCTCTCAGGAGAATGATCGCTCGATTCGAGAAAACTGGACAGCTTGGAGTTCAGCCGGGTCGAGGACGCAAATCGACTCGTTCAGATGTCGTTGGCGATGTTGCCACCGCTATAGTTGAACAATCAATGGATAACGTTATAGGCTGTAGTAGTGCACGTGGAATGTCACGACACTTAGGTGTTCCCTACAGCACAGTGCGGAACGTACTGAGAAACATAGTGCATTTTGTCCCGTACAAAATTAGTCACAATCACCACTTGCTGACCATCGAAAGAGAGAAGCGACTGACCTTTGTATTGACATTTCTGGCTAGAGTTGAAGTAGATGCATCGTGGTCATGGCAGATTCTATGGAGCGATGAAGCGCATTTCCATCTAAGTAGAACAGTCAACACCCATAACTGTCGCATTTGGGACACGGAAAACCCTCGTACCTTCCACGAGATTCCAAATCACTCACCGAAAGTTAGAGTCTGGCGTGGATTCACAGCTACATTCATTCTTGGACCTCTCTTTTTCGAAGAGGCTACTCCCAATGGCCCTGTGACATGCACCGTGACGGCCAGGAGGTACAAAAGCATGCTCGAAAATTTTGTTGTAGCCCAACTGCAACTGCACCAATATCTTGATTCCATTACCTTTATGCAAGATGGAGCGCCTCCACACATTGGACTCTGTGTACAGCAGTTTCTTTGGCAACGTTTTACTAATGGTAGAGTAATTAGTCGTGCGTTTCCGACAACCTGGCCATCTCGTTCTCCAGATCTTAATCCCTGTGATTTTTGGCTGTGGGGATACTTAAAAAGTCTTGTTTAGCGAGGACGTCTGGTCCCCTTGGCAGATTTGAAAGACAGTATCACTCTGCGTGTGAGAAGCATCTCAATCGACCAATTACGCTTCGCAGTTGAACAAGCTGTCCACAGACTGCAGATATTACATCTTGAAGAAGAAACCATATTGAGCAGCATTCCCTGCATCGATAAGGTCCTTGTGATATGGATGTTTGGTACGTTTGAAAAAAATGTGTTACAAATGTGTATTTTGTGTCTTTTCAGCATATTTTCTGTTTTACAGCGCCACCTATCGGTGTTTCTGGAACTAATTATTTTTCGCGTAATCCCTTTCCCCATGTCTTGATTAGTAGGTTCAACAATTTTGAAACATTTACACTGAGTAGTTCGATGTATAGAGCTCAGAGTAGGGGTGTTTTAATTCTGACCACCCGGTATGTGGATCTGAAGTCCTTCCGAGAGGTATAAACTGGGTAAACTGGGTGTAACTCTTTCAGCCTTCCAAACAGATACATTACACTTTCGGGTAGGTCCGAAGGTCTGGGTCGAAAGTAAAATAGATCTCGACGACAAGAAACAATCAAATAGTCGCTTTATTGTTTAATAAGAAACAAATCCCGATAAAACGAAATAAACCCATACAGTTAAAAGAACCTCAGCAAATAGAATGTAAAAAGCAAACTTTAGGATACCAAACTGAACAGTAGAAGAAATGAAGGACTGGGCAAATTTTAATTACAATAACAATTCTTTATTTTAAAGGCATAAGAAATCAGGATCATAGATGGATGTACATTTTTATGCAATCGTCGTGAAAGAAAACCGAAAACAATGGATAACAAAAGTCCAATAAAGTCCAACAATATTGAGCAATCAGATATTTATTAAACTCATGTTTTTCGACATATTTTAAATATTCCTTAATACAAAACACAAGAGTGCGTTTATTTCGACTAATAATTGCAAAAAGTTAATTTACGTTATTTAATAATCTGATGTCATACAATAAAATTTCATATAGACATACGAAGAAATTGCATTTTATATCATTTAAGAATTTCAAGATATTCTGTTGTGCAACATTTCGATCTCAAAATTCATATATTTAATCCAAAGCGCAGAGGGTCATTTGCCCCAAGCATCATGCGACCGACGGCATTTCAAGTATCGTTTATTTCCTACGATAAAATGGAACAAAATGTGTTTCAGGAGGAAATACTCTCCCAGTTCGAGTGCTTTAGTTTATGAAAAGGGCATTGTTATTTCAAGTTGGAAAATATGTATGCGAAGAATATTTACGTTCTTTTAATGCATACCTGAGAATATTATTGTACACTGTAACATTACGTACTGCAAAAAGTATACAGATGACCTGTAGAATGAAAAATTCAGATGCTCTGCTGGAAACTGAATACTTTCTGGAGTAATATGATTATTTATACCTCTTTTAAAAATTCGGTCAACTGAATATTTTTCTCAAGAACGACTTCCATACTTTAATTAATACTTTAATTCCATATTAAATTTTGATACCAGTCTATATGATAATGTTTATTATAAATCTTGTATATTTTCACAATCGAATGTATGGTTTTATTTTATTTCGTAAATACTAATTCATTTTTAGAAAACACTTAAAATATTTTAAAGTTCCTCGTGAAAATCATTGTTCTAGATTGTATATTCTATGAAGCAGCAAATAAAATTTGAAATTCTGATTTGCAAATTAAAATACTGCATATGAATATTATTTAAATGGAAAATAATATACTTGCTAGAATAAGGTCAGCAAAGTTTACAGGTTAGTGGTAAACATTACGAAATAGAATACATTTAATTAATTGCGATAAATACAATTTTCTTCATTGTACTTTAGAATTTCATATGTATGATTTTTAATCAATGTATTATTGAAACTTAATACATTGCAAATATATGTGTTAACTAAATATAGCATATAGACACAAATGCGAAAACACAAAATTTTCAATTTTTGGCAGATCCATATATTACCACGCAGGCAGAAGTTTCCCTACTTTTGTTGTAGTGTTTGCGCTGTATCATTTATCTTGACAAATACGTTAATTTTCGCTTTTAAAACCAGTTCAGATTTTTAATCAACTCTGCATACTGTTATTAAAAAATATTTTTGAAATTCAAGGTATTTCCGATAACAGTTTAAGCGAATGTATTTATGGCATAGATTATATTCTATAATTCGGGTTCTACAATATTATAGTATTCTATAGTTTTTATAATAATATGTATTTATTTCTTTTTTTATGTTTCACTGTCGAATAATTTTATTTATTGTTGCATGTTTCTTTCGTTTGTATATTTCACTGTTCTTGTCAAGGTTTGGACGCTTTTAACTTCAAAAATCATGGAAGTAAATATTCATTGTCAGACATATGTATGGAGTGACTGATCTATCTCTCTTACCGATGATTTTATCCAGAGATATTTTATAGTTAGATCTGTCTCCAACTCACTGAGATCCAGCAAATCTAGACTGGTTTCGACCTTCTTACGTGCTTTTCAGGAGTAACCGATACTTTCAATGGTAGCAAGAAAACTTGATATGTATCACAATATTTCGAACGTCTATAGCGTCCTGGCATTCCAGTCCTACCATGTAGCAGAAATCAGATTTCATTACATTTTGAGCTCATTCTTCAAGATACTGCATTGGCCAACTTCATAATTACAGAATACTTCTAAAGAAGGCGTTTCAAAATATAGAATCGTGTTATCACAGCAGAAACTCGCATTCAAGGATGGATACATGTCCGCTGATATTTATAGAGGGAGTATGATCATAGTCTGTTTCTTTTATATCGACGGTTCCAGGTGATTTATTCTTCTTAGCCTGACCCGTAACCATAGCAGCATTAGCCTCGAACGAGCACATACTCTTTTTTTCTCTTTTCCAGTTGCGAGTAGAGAAGAAAAGTCCCCCTTTGGACAAACTAATTTTGAGAAAGAGGGCCAGTTTTCCGATGTGGGCTAGCAGTGGAAGGGACAGAATTGATTTCCGTAAGCTTGGGCAGCCAATTACTAGGAAACGGAATATAGCTTTGGAAACGCTTCCCTTTAGGCGGATTCTGTGAGTAAATATTCTATAGGAATCAGTTGAAAAAAATCTAGCAGTAAAGTTTATACAGAACCTTGGTACCCCAACCGGTAATCGAACCATGGATCTTCGTATTGGCCAGCCGACACTCTACTGTTGAGCTCTTGGGAAGAAATTGAAAGCTCTTATCGTTAAAATGGACCCTGCATTATCCATTCTTAATGTCAGATTGACGTGAAACTTGCAATCTGACTAATTACTTCCTGCTAGTTTTACTTCAGATTTGCCTCCTGCTGCTAATTTTATCCTCAATGTTAACTTCTTGAATTGCCTTTGATCACCTGATTTGAAATCGGGATTCAATGCACCAGAATCCATTGAATCTTTGCTAGTCTTACTCGAGTTACTTTCAGACCACCGGCATTATGGATGGAACACAATAAATTATTTTAACTGTTCTTATTTTCTCGGTTCTGTCTTTTTCATTTGACCCTTTTTATTTGTATTTTTTCTAATTTTTCATTTCTAATTTTTATTCTGTTTTTGTTTTTCATGTGCCTAATTTTTTTTTCTTTTCATGAATTTTCTTTTTGAATATTTTCTAAATTTTACTTTTAAAAGTTTATTATTTTCTTTAATTTTAATCTGTTTTTCATTATGTTATTATACCTCACTCTAAATTTTATTTTTCAATGATCTTTTAATCTATATTCGCAATGACTCTTTTTCCATTTTTGAAAAATGAACGTACTTGTCAAGTTCAAATATAATGTAAAACTGTCTGCCTAATCCCAATATTTTTCATCAATTGTTATATTTGTAGATCTAAATAAATGTTCGTTTGGCGGGATGGTGGACCTTGGGTGCCTTCTGAGTGCAGGAAGTATCTTTTCCCGGCCGTGCAGCTAGTCACTGTAAGCCCACTATGTGAATCGCACTGTCTGGGGTCTTCAGACGACCGACATCATTGAACTAACTTGCAAGGTGGATTTGTTCTGGCGCCATTATAAAGTACCTAGCTGCCATAACCGGGAATCGAACAGTGGATCTTCACACTGGCCAGCCGAAGTTCTATCGCTGAGCTATGGGAGTAGAATTGCAAATTCTTATCTTCTAAATCAACTCTGCAAATTTTTATCTCTAAAGTTAGAGTTATATGTCAGACGGCCCGACGATTTTATTGAGTTTGTTCATTTGAAAATATATAATTTATTTACTTGCAAGACTTATTGATTTACTGAAATTTGTGTATTATGCATTTAGAGAGAAATACCCGACGTTGCCTGTGGTGGCACTTAAAGAAAAAAAGTACGCAGTATAAAATTCAAACACATTGTAATAATAAACTTGTGGCCAATAAACTTGCGAAACCAGAGAAGCAATGCAAAATATTAAACCATGTAGTTAGCGGTCATTACAATCTGACAAATGTTTCATTTGTTCCACAGAAAAGTATAGATGGATAGACCTCAAAACAAAAACTATAAGTCTCCGTTATTGGAAACAGTTTCATCCAAATCGATCAGGTATTGTGCTTAATTTGGTAATATATATTGATACTCATTTTTATACTTCATATTTATACTTCACATTCATAAAAATATGAAGTACTTTTAGCCCTAAACCTGCCCCTTTTTAAGCTTAACATACTAATATAAAAGTAATATCCGTAGAGTAAATCAATTGAGTTATAATGAATCATGACAAAGAAAAACAAGTTTTTATTCCCGTTATTTCACACCTCCTTCTAACCATTTCAGGCCACTCAAATTAGGATTAGTCGGGAAGTATGGGTATTCACCACTTCCTTATATGATAATAAAACTTGCATCATAATATTCTTTGGACTAGAGACTCATGACCAGAAGAATATCATAAAAAACCATACAAATTGTTCATGTCTCCCTAAATTATTTTATCACGCTTCGCCACTGACAGAGAGTGAACCTTTTGGCTTCAGGTGAGTCTTCCATATCGCGAAAAGCTCCCATGATTAGAATGTATGTGTTTTAGAATTTAGTAATTCTTTTGTTAAAATTTCTCTTGGCTTGGAAATTATCAAGCTTCCCAAAAGAAAGCAGCCACCTTCTTCTTTTCGATAAAGAAATCTCAAAATATTCCACGGTGTAGATGCAGAACCCAAATTATCTTATTACATCTAACATACATTATATTCGCTCTATATATTCATCCGCTGCTTTCAATTATCAATTTCTGTGAATCCGAATTTGCATCTAAGATATAATTCAAATCCGAGACATGTTTCATGTTTACTCTGCTCATTTGTCGTCGGTAGTCATCGGAACATTATGGATTTCTGTTGTCATTTAAAACGTCCTCGAGAATTATAGTCCTTGTGCCGGACTCAAACTATGCTAACAGGCGTATTCAATAGTTTGGATAAATTTTGAGTAGGTGACCTTCAGTAATGAGTAAATACTTGCAGACTTGTTTGCGTTCAGGTGGCAGGTTGTATGATATATTATATTTCACATGGAATAATATGCATTAAAATCTCGTTAAATCGAATATCGTCTGAATTTTTTTTATAACTTTTGGCATATATATATATATATATATATATATATATATATATATATATATATATATATATATATATATATATATATATATATATATATATATATATATATATATATTTATATATATATATATATATATATATATATAAATATATATATATATGTATATATATATATGTATATATATATATATATATACATATATACATATATATATACACATATATATATATATACATATATATAAACATATATATATATATATATATATATATGTATATATATATATACCCCTTAAAGTTTGGCCCAAGAGTTCTGACTCATCCTATATATATATATACACTGCTGGGCATCCAAAATGCAACACCATGAAGAAAGCATCCAATAAGCATGAAATTTGCACCATACGTAGATCTCGATAGGAAATACAAATGATTAGAATTTTTAGCTCATATGCAAATCATGTGCGTCAGTAACGCCACCTACAAGCGCTATATAAGGGGAGAAGAAAAGTCTGTTTTTAAGTACAGGAATGTTGTTTTACTCCCGCACCTCTCCTAATACGCATTGCTGGTACACTCAACAGCCACGATACCTTTCAGAAATTTTGGAGCCTGTTGTCTTACCTTAACTTCAAGGCTTGCCTGGGGCCAAGTTTCAGCAAGACAATGCGAAACCACACTTGACACATATCGTTTAGCATTTCTTCATTGCCCACCAAGTTCCACTGCTCCCTTGGCCCGCCCGTTCTCCAGATCTGCCGCCTATTGAACAGGTCTGGTCGATGATTGGCAAACGACTGGCCCAGCAAACACCACCAGCTGCTACGACAGATGAAGTTTGGCAACGTGTGGAAGCAGTATGGACTGACATACCCCAAGAACGCAAAGTCTCTTTATTTCAATACCTAGGCGTGTATTAGTATTTATTGTCAGCCATGGCGGCTGCACAAAATACTGATTTCTTCGTGTTCCGCAAGTCGAACGGGGCTGTATTTCAATCAATTCATCCTTGCACTTTATGTTCATTTTTCAATAAATTTGGCTTTGATATATCTTGTTTTTCATGTTGTTGCATTTTGGATAGCCAGCAGCATATATATAACGCTTTGGCAGACGATAATTTGCTGAATGTTTTAGAAATGAAACTGGAATTTTCATAAACGTCTGCAATTGCGACTTTCCTGATGGTTTTCAGAATTCATCACCAAAGTAGCTGAAAAATTAAACAAAGTTTTCAGTACGTTTTACAGTGTATATCGGACAGTCTGGGTTGAAATAAGGCAAGGTAACGATGTAATGGGTTGGAGATTGAAGATGGTGTAACACTTTTCATTACAGCACATATCCAGATCTACTGTAGATTGAAGAACTCCATATCTTGGATGAACTATTTTAGATGGCATTATTCCCGTACTTTTGTATGCACATGAGAACCGCTCTGACTGACAGTTATAGTTTACAGTAGATTCCGATTCACTCGGATATATACAGACACACAGTTTTGCACCTTCCCGAGACTCAATCCCGTCTCCTATAAATCTGTACGCCCGAACATGAACCTTTCGGTTACAGTATCACTATGCAGTTCAATGCACACATAAGAGTGAAATGTATGTTTAAGGCGATAGAAAATCATTTGTTAAAACGTCTTTTGAAGAAGTTGGTTAATTGTAACTTTTTAATCTATATAAATGAAATTGA
This sequence comes from Amaurobius ferox, assembly GCA_951213105.1. Lineage (NCBI taxonomy): Eukaryota > Metazoa > Arthropoda > Arachnida > Araneae > Amaurobiidae > Amaurobius > Amaurobius ferox. Next base: position 116,546,297 of record OX578137.1, on the reverse strand, counting down.
CTCTGTCTGTGTGTTTATTTGTTTCATCATCACAGGAGAGCGGCTGCATCGAATTGGGTGAAATTTTCGGGTAGCCTTGAAATAGCCCCAATTAAAATTTAGTCCATGTTTCGAGATTTTAGGACCAGGAGTTGTCAAGATATTAATTTAAAACCCACATTTAAAAATTCAATAGAGGTAGTATTATGCAGGCGATATTTTTCCACCAATTTATTTGAAGGGAATTATATCATATCGCTTAGCAACGGATTTAAATCCAATGTGTTTCTGCGACAGACGAATTTTATTAAATCTTTTCCAATTTAAATAATAAAGATATGTAATAAAATGAACTCCACCAATATTGCATTTTTGACTGGATTATAAATATTACGACCTTCAAGTTTAAACTTTATAATAGTTATTGATAAGTTCGATGATGATTGATATTTTTAATTTATTACGTCACTGTTTCATTTTGGCAAAAATTATTGATACATATATTGTATGTCGTTCGGGTAATCTAATACAAATGCATGGGTATATTTTTCAATCTACGAGAATGTAAATAGTATAGGTATATTGCCATATATTTTGACATGCATTTAAGTCATCTGCTTTATTTTGACAAAGATTTCAGAAACTCATATATTGTAGTATCGGTATTCTTTACGAGGGTATTCTGCTAGTTATCAATAAAGAAATATAAGGTATATTTCTAGTGTATACCATATATAAGATCGAAGTCCGGAATATTACACCTCACCGTCTCATATAAACTAGATATGATAAACATTGAAAATGCGACTAACATTGAAGAATTTGATAAATATAAAGTTCCTGACAAATATACGCAATCATGATGTTACAGATGTTTTCTTATAATAAAAATTGCTATGTCCGTATCTGGACAATACAATAATTTCCTTGAGATATAGTTTTCTACTTAAATACATATTCATCATGGTTATCAACTCAGTTGTTTTCGCCTTACTAAACATCTGCATATGCATTGCATGAATCTTTGTGGTCTTTGTGGCAAGCTGTGCACCCTTCTGGAGGTTATGGACATGTCTCATCTGCACCACTGCCATGGGTCAATGGATTTTCTCCTATTGCCCTTTGTTCTGTTATTTGGCATTATTTTCATAATTCATAAAAAATATGAAGTTCTTCGTAATTTCATAATTGAAGATTAGACATTTCATGATACTTATATTTAAAAATTACTTTTAGTACTTATAAATTAATTCAGTAAATAGTCATATTTAATTCTATACAATTTTTATACTTTGTTTCCATGCCTTCATTTTGGATTTAAAGTATTTCAAATATCTCCAGATTTCGAAACGAGTTGCAGTATTTTTAACTTCGATATAACGAGGTATCACTACACATAGATTTTAGTCATACCTAACTCTATGAATTGTTTATTTAAAATATTCTTTATGAGGAAAGATGGAACATAAATTTTAAGAACTATATTTATCTTCATGACAAGAAAATACCTCGGAAGAAAAAGCAAGACGGAAAAGAAAATATCTGTGTTGCTTGTTCAAAAAAATTGTAATATAACCTAATCACACTAAATTTTTTCCTTTTTACTACAGTCTGGGGATTGCAATTGCGTGACTGAATGTTAGTTCTGTTTAATGGCCAGACTGCAAAAAATGCAATCATTGAGTTGAAACGAAATACTTTTATATATTTCTTGTTACTTTGTTTTAAATAAAATGATTAATTTTATTGCAAACCTATTGATTTGTTAGATTTATATTTATAGTCCCACAACTACGACATTGAAACAAATATGTACGCAAAATACAGATAACAACAAAAACCATCTATCAAAACATTCTGAATATCTATCTCACTTTCAAATTATATGGCTGATATCGTTCAACTTACATTTTTTATATTTCACAAAATTTTATTTCCGTTTATTTTAGTTCAATTGTCCTACTCTGTCCCATCCCCATGTTTGGGATAAAAAGTAGGCTAATCTCTAATTATCTATGTGCTTCTTTCACCACATGATTCACCAAAACGCAAACGTTTTGAAAAAAAATCGTGTTTATGAGGTAGAATCTATTTTAACAGGTGGCAACAAGCGTCTTATAATGTAATTGTCCGACGATATTTTCAGCTATATATCTATAAACATTTTACCTATTGTCATCCTTGTTTAAAAATCTCTAATTTTATGACACCCCCACCATCGTCACACCAAAAATATATACTGAAATGAAATGTTTTCTAACTCATCTAAATTTGAAGATGAAAAGATAAAGAGTGAACAAATTAATTCCAACACACTATTAATTTTACGTAATCGTCTAATTTTTAAACATTTAAATAGAATATTTTATCAATTTGAAATGAATGTATTTAAATATGCAATATTTTAATATTTACTAGGGGCTCAGCTCCTATCGTCACACTCTCCAACCCCAAAACGCTTTTCACACTATTTAGGAAGTTTTAAGTCCTTGAATTTAGATATAATTTTAATATTATGTCAAACGATGTTAAGACGCGTTTTAAGGCATGTTCTACATGTCATAGGGCACATTGACAAGGGAATTGATACATTCCCTAATTGTTGAAATTCTCAATACAATTGGTAATGACAGGAAAATGCATTTTATTCATAAGAAAGCCCTTTGAAGTAAAACTTTCTATGGACGCTAAAAATTTTATAACTAACTTTAGTATGAGAGAAACAAAATATTGCTAAACTACCAAAATTCAAACTGCTACTTGTAAGATATACAATTTTAGAACTTTCTTGATGAAATCAAAAATATGTTAGTTATGTTACTTCGAGGTAATTATAAGCCCCCTTTTTTCAGGCCAAGAGAATAGGTAGAACAGTATGCGCCCTGAACCACAGGTAAGAACGAACTGCTTCCTTCGTTTGGGCAGTTCGTTCTTAGCTGTGGTTTATTCGACTCCAATCCAAATGCCATCTCCTTGTGCCATGTGTTATTCTAGCCAAAGTAAAAATCTTTAATATTATAGTTACATAAATTCACATATAATTTAGATAATTTTATATTAGTCAGAAAGTTTCATATATTAGTCAGAAAATTTCATATACTAGTAAGATAATTTCATATATTATTTATAATTATTAGTTATTGTTATCAGCATTAAACTCGTACAGAATTGAAATTACCACCAGTGATCTATACGGTACGTTAATCCTAATAATTCGAATTTTTAACGGGGATTCAGAGAACCCTTTTCAGACATCTCTGAATTTGAATCGAATGTATCGGTGCGATGTCTATATGCGTATATGTAAAGAACATTACTAGCCCAACCGCGAATCAAACAAGAATCTTCGTACTGGACAATCGACGATCTTCCGTTAGGCTATACTAGGGTGTAACTGGCTATACTAGGCTATACTAGGGTGTAACTGCAAGCTTTTATTGTCGAAGTGGGCTCTGCATTCTCCACCTTCTAATGTCATATTGGAGTGCAACTGATGACCTGCTGCTATTTTTTGCTCAGGCCTGCTTTCTGATGTTATCTTTATCCTTCGGTTTAATTTCCTACTTGATTGATGTCCTCCTGATTTGAAATCTGCGTTCAATATCCCATTGCCTACTGAATCCATACTAGTTGTAATAGGGTCATTGGTAGACAGCTGAAATCTTTGCACTAACCTACAGGGTTGATTTGTTTGGGCGACATTAAAAAGAACCTTGCTGCTTAACCTGCAATAGAACCACGGATCTTTGTACTGGTCAGCAGATGCTCTAGAGTTCAGCTATTGGGACGGAATTGCAAGCTCTTATTGCCGAAGTGGACTTACAGTATTTGTGTCCGTGAGTGTATGGGCGCGATATTTCAAGAAAAAATAAAGCGTTTGAAAAATAATTAGCCACAATATTTTACAATCAGGAAATACTAGGACACTGTTAATTTCAAATTCAAAATAATATTCAGAAGATACCTCCCCCTCAATTTTCGATTTAATATTTGTAAAACTTCATTCAAAAATCAGGACCTTTAATAATTTACAATATGAACACCTTTATTTATCTGTCTGTTTATCTATCCACCTCCGGGTAAAGCTGCTATAAAATGTTACCGAAAGTGTTTCAATCACGGATAAACATTTTAATTTAGATACTAACCCAGACCATCAGCATTTACATAACCCTCCACGTGAACACTAAATTTTCCCGATCACCCATCGATTTTCCATGTTCATTGCTGCTTGAATTCAGTGTTCATATTAAAAACCGGAGAGTTCTTCTTAGGCAGTTAAATTTCTACTTGAACGCTGTTCGTTTTTTTCTCTTTTTTTTCCTGTGAGTGGTGTCAGCAGATTTAAGTTTATATTTAAAAAGATTGAATAAAAAAATCCAGTTTTTTTGCATTCAAAACAAAGATTGAATAAAAAAAAAACCCAGTTTTTTACATTCAAAACATATTTTATTTCACAAAAGTGTTGGCCAATGGAAAATGAAGAGGATAGAAAAGAAAAGAAACTTCGGTTAAACACAGAAAGAGTAAGAAGGTGGCGAGCAGGTTAAAGTCAAGAAGCTTTGGAGAAAATTCGAACAGAAAAGACCGAATCATATAGGCTGCAATTTGAGCAGAAATCTTTATAGCAATCTCAATTCCATCGCCCGTTTGATAAAAGTGACGCCAAATGGGAGGTAGTGATTTTCAAATTTTGAATTCCGTCGTTCGACGAGCATACCATCCAGTGATATATAAAAAATTATTTCATGCGTAATTTTCCATTAGAAAGCGAACGACATAAATTTTAGAACGCTAGCATGAACCGTTCTCGAGATATTTTAAATTTTATAAATACATTTATCAAAAGAGAATGAAACAAAATAGAAAAAACTTCTTATAAAATATAGTTACTTTCTATATTCATTATTGCAGAAATTTGTTGATATAATTTTCTTCTATCTCGTTCAATCCATTCGTTAGAGAAGATACTGTTTAAATACTGATAAAAATACTGATAAAAAAGATACTGATAAAAATGTTGTATTTTGACACGAAAGCTTTCATTATGTAACAGGATATTAATTAAATGCCAGCTATATTTAAATAAGGATTTGCACGTAAGTGTAGATAGTCATTCTAATTGGACTAATAATTTAATTAGACTAATAAGTGGCCCAAAATGCCCAATTTCAATATATGCATTGTTGATTAAATGCCGGAAACATTGTGATGTAGATTTTGCATGCCATTATATCGCTGTGAAAGACTTTTTCACAGCATTGTGGATGAAAAATCATGTGCTGGCCACAACATATGATTTATTTCGTAAGGAGTGTGTCTAATAACTACATCTTTAAAGTTCTAAAATTAGATAAATTCACTACTTAAAAATGATTTTTTAACTTATTTATTACTTTTATAATTCACCTTTTCTAATAATTAAAAAAAATTACATATATATTATTTATATAATTTATTTATAAAATTATTATTTATAAAATTATATATGTAATATTTTTCAGTAAATTTTGCTTAACTTTAGCTCTGTAGCTGCCACAAAATGTGTAAAAAATGTGAACTCTTCAAAAGAGGAAAGGTGATTCATAAGACTCGATGTAGCAAAGAAGTGATTGAATCAAAACTTTACAAGAAAGACGTAAATGAGTTAAGGACGATTAAAAAAACTTCGAAATGTTTCTACTTTTAAAAGACAATTATATTACGCTGACAAAAACGCCGTTAAAGGCAAAAAGTTCTTTTTGTCTGGCAAAGCTACAAATCAAAAAATTTTATCAAATATTTTCCTTTCCCATAAATGTTTCATAGGGATTTCTATGCTGTATTTAAAGTTGACATTTATTTTCCTTGATTTTATGTGAACTTATTTTTTATAAGCAGCTTGGGGGTCTTGCATATTTTTCATTCATATTTAGGGATTCTTATATTCAATTTTATTCTTTAATATTTCGATTGCCTTTGAAATAATATATAAAAGAAATAATAGCATTAAAATCAGAAATAAAAATACTATATATTTAATTTCTTATTCTGATTTAATTTAAATTCAAAAGCTTAATTTACAAATTAAAAGTAGCAAATATATTTTATTAATTTATCTTCTAGTGTATATGCATGTGTACATATGTATGAGAGTGTGTAAATAATTATTTACAAAATGTATTATGTATAATATTTTATATATGGATAAAAGTTTACGTAATTGCTGTAATTAAAATGAATTCTATATCAATTTACAGCTCTTTCTAACATTATTTTCTTTACAAAAACAATAATAATTCTTGGTAAAAATAATAGACAATATATTATAGACAATATTATTGAATAATAGTTTGCATTGTGTTACTCAAAATAGTGCTTACTAAAATTATTATTTACAATTTTAAAAATATTTACTCGTATTTTGTTATAAGTGGGAGTAGTATACAGGGGAGCGAAAATATTTTGTGGGTAAATATGGCTAGATAGAGGTTAAATTAGTCAGTTCAAAGGCGGACCAAGAAATATAATTGGTGAGCTTACGGTAGTAAAATTCGAAGCGAATTCTGACCAAGCAAACTAATTATGTACGAGTAGACCCTTCGAGGAGTAATGTTATCTATAGATACGATTTTTATTTTAGGATAAAAAAAAACTGAAATATTAATTAAAAATAATTTGCAATGACAATTTGGAAAAGAAAGCTAAAACAGTCGTAACAAAATTTGAAAAAAAAATGTGTAAGAAAAGAAAGTGTTGCAGAATCTTAATCCACGCATTTTGAAGCTGTATATTTTAGAGATTTAAAAATATCTAGATTAAGATTCTTAAAAAATAAAGTTGTGTATAACAATGAACACACTACCACAATGGCACACTTTTACAATTTTCTGGAACTGCTATAATGCGCCGTTCTAGCGCGAACGTGCCAAATTTGGCGCTCATTTGCAAAAGAGAAGGGGGAAATCCCTTGACATACTGGCCATGCTTTTAAGATGGCTAAAGAATGGAAAAGCTACCTTTACTCTTTGAGTAGACCCGAAAGATGTGTCTGAACAGAATCAGACGGTTTGCGATTACTTCTGTTGAGAACGATATTATGTCATTAATGTATCCTTCTTTCAGAGTAACGAAGCATGTAAATGAGCCATCCCTAAGAATTTTCCAGTCTTATCCTATAAAATACACAGTCTTTAAGAAATAAATTGATAGATTGAGTGCAAATATGTACAATAATGTTTGTAACATGGATTTCTGTCCACGGTGGCCTGCACAAGATGAAATCACTTTTGTGTAATGGCTATAAATTTGCGCTGAATTTCTGTAGGTCGAAAGATAACCATGAATGGTTCTTGATAAATATGAAATGCGGAATAAATACTGAATATATAACAAAATGCAATCATATGTCAGTTGAGTACAAGATAGAGGTGGCTGCAACAGACCTTAGAGATACTCAGAATAATTGATATTTATCGAAATCCCAAGCGGATCAGATAAACTTTTTTAATATTTTATTTTGATTGTTCTTATTCGGTGAGGAAAAAATATCATTAATAAAAAAATGCTCTGTGCTAACGATAAGGAACACTTGATAAGGAAAACAATAAGCAAAGTGCGTTGAGAAAGTTTCCTTAAGGATATTATTATTGCTGATGACTGTAAAATAAAATTTTATTTTTATTAAATCTCAAGAGATAAAGATTTTATTTAGTATTACAATTATGTATGGCATAAATGCATTTCTAGGCCTATGATACCACACGCTAGACCTATGTTTACTAGGCCTATGGCACAAACATGCGTATACAATATATGTACAAATATAGCAGGCAGCTGAGGAAGTGCTTTCCCATTGTCAATATCAGACCACTTCCCTCTCCGTTTATGCATAAAGACGTATGCCAGTCACAGACTAGACATTGCATAAATATATATCTTTTCGTAGAAATTCAGCATTTTATGTAGGTTTTTCAGTTACTTATGTTTAAACTTTCGGTCTTTCAAAAGTCAATCTCAGAGCAGTACATTCGACATCAAAACGTTCTGCTCTGATTTATTCCAAATATCACATGAAGGTAGTCAATTGAGTAATATATTCATGAATATAATAATAAATTTAAAGCAATTTTATTTAAGTATTATTATACCCTTTCAATGCTTATTTCACACTTAGTACATTCAGAAAAATGTTTTAAACTATGCAAATTTAACCAAACTAACCTGATAAGAGACGTGGTCTCCTCTGACTTTTACACAATTTTGCATCGACGTTTCATCCCTTCAATCAGGTAGGTGATCAGCAAAGCAGAGGGCAGTAACTATCATCCCTGTTGAAGTGCACTTTAAAACTCTTGGAGAGTAATTCGAGGGACTGGGATGGGCAGAGGCAGTTCTTCCAAGGGATTCCAACTATTTTAAATGAGACTGAGGTCCGGCAAATACGCTGGTCACTGCATACGAGCAATAACTGCGCTCTCAAGGTACTCGTCCACCAACCTTGCTCTGTGCAGACGAGCGTTAAAGTCCATCAACAAATCGTGCCCCCTTGGCGCAGCGTAGAACCTCATGCAGTGTTCAAGGAGTTAATACCGAAACCTTTCTACTGTTATAGTCCTCTCTGTAAACACGTGCAGATCTGTGCGATATCCCAAAGAAAATACAGTCCATATAGTAGCCCTACCACGACTAATGGCGTGGCCTTAGACGATGTTATTGGGCTACTTGCTTATCCAACGTTCTTTCTAGACCCTTACACGTTTATTGTCTGAATCTAGGCACAGTGGGATTCATCCATGAAGAGTACATTGGATCATTGTACTTCTATCCATGTCGCTTGCTAATATAATGACGCCACGTTAATTCTGCTTCTCTAGTCTTAGCTCTCAAAGGGAACCGACTCATGGTACCAGGGCATAGAATTTTTTTATATGGATTCTTCGCCTCACAGTACAAGCGGATATCGACGTTCTTTCTGTGGTGTCCATTTATCGGAGAGGCAATGAGGCAATTGTATTTGGCCAGTAATGCGATATACTGCTCATCAAGAGATATTGTAGATCTAGGATGACCTGTTAACGGGTCTCAGGTTAACTGTCCTGTTCTACTTCTTTTTTTCTTTTTTTCATTGTTTGACCCAGACCGTACGACCTACACGTAGGTATAAGGTATCTATTCGGATGACCGAGACAGTGCCACGTAATTTAGATCGGAGCCCAGTGAGGGTAACATCTACAGTGACCGTGCCTTACTTCCTTTACCACCAATTTCTCGGAAGGACTTGTGAACCCACATATTTAACGCGCTCGTACACTGCGTGAGCTCGAGGACCGTTTGGGTAGATCTGGGGATTGCAGCACGGAATTGCACTCGAACGACTCGAACTCGAATCGTCAGAGTGCAATCCCCGTGCCTTAATCACTGGGCTATCCCACCTCGTGTTCTACTTTTCAAATATTGCAAATTACAATAGAACTAATGAACTAATTAAGTATAAGAGAATAAATGTTAAATATTTAATAACATGATATCTTATATATAATATTTTAAATCTTGAATTAATCAAATAGAATCTTAAATAATATTTTAAGCTAATTAATATGTTTCTAGTTCTGTCTCTTAAAAATTGGATGGAATCAATGTATAGTGATGGAAATCAACCATCTTACAGAATAATAATTAGAACTATTTTTTAAATTTTGAAGCTAGGGCTATATCCTGGAAAATGTATAGAAATGTGCAAGTATAAAACAGATACTGTATTTAAATATGGCAGTACTATCACGATTAAGCCATTATTCCGTGTGAAGAGGCAAAATTGAGATAGAACACTATGAAAGCATTGATCATTTGTTAATAATGATATAATTTCAAAAAATCAATTCCATATAATTATGTTATTATAAATATAAATGTATTTTAAAAATATTTTAACACTTTTTTTCCTAGGAATACCACACAACAAACCACAGAAAACTGGTAAAAGAACAGTTCTAAATGAAGTCATGAAGCAGGTTGAAAAAGTGTTGTTGATGATAATGGATACATTTGTTAAATCTGCAAAGAGACAGATATTACAAAAACAGTATGACTTGTACTTTTGAACATAACGCGCTTTTTGTGTGTTATGTTCAAAAGTACAAGTCCTCTAAAATAGCAGCTAAGTGAAAAGTAAGAACAAACAAATCTTTCATTAGGTTTTTGCCTATCTATGGAAATAGGCAGGTATTCTCAAAGGAAGATGAAGAAATGTTGGAAAATTACATTGTAGATGTTACTACAATATATCATGGACTTATATTTAGAATGCCAAGAACATTCTTTATGAATTTGCAATAATTAATCAAATGAATATGTTATAGTTCTGGAAAAAAAATCAGCACCAAACAATTGTCTGTACAATTTTGGAAATCGGATCTTGAAATGTTGCTTAGATAGCCAGAATCAAAAACTCTTTATCGTCATAGGCCATCAACAAACAATTCTAACACAATTATCGACCAAAAATCATCTGACAAAATTTCGATCATCTGAAGAAATTCTGCCCTTACTAGACGCTTTTGCACGTTAGACAATAAATTTAAGATGAAAAGGGTCGTACCAATTTAAAACATTCTATAAGGGAAAAAAAGCCACAATTATTAAAGCCAGAAAAAAAATTCAAAAAGACTTAATTACTGTTTCAAAGGGACAAAAAAGCAAAATTGAAGATCCGCAATATGGTACAAAGAAATGAAGCAAAATATCGTATAAATATATCTGAAAGTTCTAATGATTCTGACAGCAATATATCTATTTATAGTAAAACAGAATACACTAAAACTGAAAAAATTTTACAGCATGTTTCTAATATTTTAACACAGAATCAAAGGTTATGGTGATTCTATTTTTATAAAGATTTTTACAATGGTTTAGTCATTGAAATAATTGATATAAAACATGATCTTGTGCTATTAATGCTACAGAAGTCAAATTAAAACGTATTAGTCTTTTTTTCTAAAAAAGTTGATGCATCTGTCATAAATATTCAAGATATTGTATTATGTCTTCCAGAACCTAGGATTTCACAATATACATATAATAGACTCTCAATTGCAAGTACTTATTTTGGTGTGTCCTTTGCAAATTTTAATCTCCATTAATTATTGTTTTATGGATTGAATATATTTCCTTCCCCCCTCCCCCTTAGTCTGCACACAACTATTTTCTTCTAATTGAATAGCTTAAAAAAATCTGCATATTTAGATTTTAAAATGTAACAGTTGCATTAGGGAAATTTTATTTGAAAGAATAAGAGCATTAAAAATTGAAATGCAATTACTTACTGAAATCTATTTGTTGTGTTTGCAGACTAAATTGTTTTTAATGTACAGATGAATAATTTTCGTATTTCTTAGAAAAATTTAGCCATGGTCCATAGTGCCGAATGGTGTGGATCATTGTACCCTAACCAATGGCCACTTTGTCACTCGTCATTTAAAAAATGCTTCAGTCACACGTAATTGCAATTATTGTTAAGTAAGTATATCTTAAACCAGAATATAAAAGCAATATATATACTTATTTAAAGTGATAAGAAATTTAAAAGAAAAACGTCAAAATGTATAAAAATGGTCCATTGTACGCCATCCTCCCCTATATGTAAATATAAAATAGTATACCCCATATCCTTAACGTTTAACTTTTTACTTCAAAAATTCATGCGAAAATTGTGGGATTATTCGAACAGTGCTCCTTTCAGGACTTTTTGGTCTGGGGGGGGGGGCTTCGCACCTCCAGGAGACATTTTATATTAACTTAGTTTCTATATAACTGACACAGCATTTAGATATATTCATATAGGACAAATATAAAACTTGCCGTCCCCCCCGATAAAATTTCATTTGTCTCCCCCCCCCCCCTCTGTAAAAAGTCCTGAAAAGAATACTGCTCGCACGAACCGTGCTGTGTTAAATATGTTTAAAAATATTCAGAAAATCATCATACGATTTCACAGAAGTACTTTTTTAGTAGAATCGATTTCATTTACGATTGATACTCTTGAAAATAAATGGCTGAAACAGTTAGATGATTTTTCTGGTCTTTGTTTGTTACAACAGGTACTTCATTAACTAATATCTTTAAATTGGCCGTCCTTTTCCGCGTTGTGCAGGCTCCTTTTCACGCAAGGAGAATAACATGAACAGTCTATGTTTTTTGTCAAGGCTCAAAATACTTTCTGCTTATTTAATTGGTTGCGTCTTACAGGTTCCGTTTGACTGTATTAATTTCCGTTTACAGCAGAGGATTTAGTTTTAAAGATGATGTAATAAAAAGTGTCTAAGCGAGTTAAACAGAAACAGTAGAAAAATACACATCATTAGAGAGACAATTGTGCGCTTTCTGATGTAATTTAGTGAAATATGCAAAATGAACTAATTAAAAGCACACCAAAATTAACAATAAATTCATGGAACCGAAAAACACATTAAAGAAGAGCGGAAGTTTAAAACTAAGTTTGAAAAATTGCCGAGTCTCCCAAGGGAAGGTCGCAGGGAGTAGATTGTTTCTTGCGAAGAAGATTATTTCTTGCCTTCAAAACCGGTTGGCATTGCTTCTTTGCGTTATATGTTGCTCTTAATAAAGCTATTTAAGTTTTATTACATGAATAGCAATTTGAACTGTTAAAAAATCGAAAAACAGTTTCAGTTTCAGAAACTTGCAATAGATGGCGCTACCAATTGATTGTTGTATTGGAATTCAGCCAAATTTCTAACAAATTCCTAACTTTTAAACTAATTCCAATTAAAAAAAAAATCTTGATGAAGTGTTTCTTTTCGGGAGTCGGATTACTTTTGTACCAAATTAGAAGCCTGTGAGTAGCTTATATTTTCCACTACATAACGAACAAACCAGACAGACATTCTCTTTTATTATTATAGATGACTAGTTTTAGTATTTCATTCATTTTTCAACCTGTACATACCGTATTTGAGACTTATGAAAGGCTTTGATGATGCAGACGTATCTATCTCAAATATATGCTATCGTTCATATCATTCAAATCAAAAGATATGAATGGTTGAAGCTTCATTCGATGAATGAACGGTCTGAATTCATACCTTTATTCTCTCAGCGTGGGTGCTCTGCACATCAAAATTATCCTAGAATACGTTACAAAGAAGGTACACGTATATCTGAATCGTTCTAGTCATATCCCTTGCGTGCAAATCATAACTTCAAATGTTTAGATATTTAAATATAGAACTCCAGCGTAGACATGAAAGACTGTACTAGATGTTTTCTTTATAAGTGCAAATTCATACATAGGCATAGTGAATGGAGAAATCTGTTTGCTTATATTTAATTTTCAATGCAATAGCATGGTATGTATCTACATAAGAATTGACTGACGTAATTTTGACTTCCTAGACCCTCCAAAAGCCCCTCGGTAACCTACAAGAGTTAATATTTGCACATTTGTAATCAGTGTCTCTTTCACGACTTTTTGGCAGGGGGACGAATAATCTTTTTTTTGTGGGGGGGGGGCAATTTTTCTATTTGCCTTATATAAATATATCTAGATGCTGTCACATAAATAGAAACTAGGTTATCATAAAATGTGTCCGGGGGGCGAAGGCTCGCAACCGGGGGAACTTCGCCACTCCCGTAAGTATGCCTGAAATAAACACTGTTTATACTATCAACTACGGGACAGAACCTGAAGAGGCCTGATTTTCGATTATCCCCATGTACTGGAGAAAACGGGATTTTGGCGAAGTCTTGGTAGACCCTCCAGAAGTCCCTCGGTGATGTAGAAAACTGAATATTTGCACACTTAGATTAATAACGCTGGACAAAAACTAAAGGAGCCAGAATTTTGATAACCCCCTTTCGGGGGGGGGGGGAGAAAATAGAGGAGGATTTAAATAGTATTTGCAGATCCTGGAGATGACTTCTTTTTGCTACTTAAGAAGCTGAATTTTTGTATACTTTAACTCTGAGATTGAATCTAACTAATCCGAAATTCTGACTCATTTTTAGGGGACGGAAAATTGGAGAAAGGGTCAAAATGTATTTTCAGTATATACAGAAAATCGCAGGTGTCTGAGGAGGTTGAAACTTTGCACACTTATGCAATCTATCCCGGACAAAATTTAACAGCCAATTTTCAATTCAGACAACTATTTTCGATGCTAAGGTCCATACATTGTTAAAGAAAATAAATATTCTATAAAGGTTCAAGTTCATTTTTTATAGTGTTGGTTTCAATGTCTTTGACAAACTTTAATACTAGTAGGTAATATATTGTAATAGGATTAAACTACATTTTCAGCCGTTTTATTAATTTTAGGAATTGTAGTCATGATTAATATGTTTTTAGAGGATGTTTCAACGATTGAAATTCATTAAGATTACTTCATTACAAAGAAAAAGTTTATGCTTTCCGAAACACAAATCTTACCAAATGGGGAAACCTCTTAAGATATTACCTAGAGTCATAAACAAAGTGATCCATATTTGACGGCAAGGTCCACCTGTATCCGTGTGGTTCTCATTTAAGCCTATAAATCCTATCCGAATGCGATTTATTGAGTTCTGAGTATATTTTATGGTATTAATAATGAACTAGATCAAATCGTAAAATGCAGCATGGATAAAGTTAAGTAATCAAACGTACGTTTCGGAAATTTTTGGATTTCTATTCTCAAACGGCATACACACGAATGAACGTGAATTTGTTTGGCTGGTATAATTTCGCTAAATTATGCTAGCCAAACAAAAAATGGCTAAATAATAAAACCCAATAAAACCAGCGCCACCTAGCGAGACAAATGTAAAGTAAAACGAAAAAAAATATGAAAATCAAGGGATTATGAACTTTAAAAAGATATTATTTATAGTTTGATGAAAGGGGCTAATTATATCAAAAAATAAATAAATAAATGAACCTGAAGTCCTACATCTGTGAAAGTATAATACAAATGAAAAATAATAAAACTGTGAATTATTTAATAACATTCTTAGTTACATATTATTAATTATTAATTAATTGGTGTAAAAGTGTTTATCATTAAAAGCGTATCTCGCAAGAATTACGTGCAACGACATAGAAAAGAAAAATATAAAAATGCGGATAAAATATCATCAGGTATTTTGTAAAACACCCCTTATTTTACACCTCAGCCCCAAATATTGAACTGAAACTCGGTTTACTTGATCTCCTACTGCGTTATCAGATAAATATGGCATATAAATAGACTTCTCATATTCCATAGGGAATTTATACCTGGTTGTAAAAGCGGAAGATTATTTTTGATATCAGATTTATGTTACGGTTGACTTTTAGAATATTTTCAGATATTTAAAAAATATTTTTCTCGTGCCACACTTTACACAAATCAAGTGGACGAAATTGAAGCACAGACGACTAACAGATCAACTTAAAACTGAACGATTCCAATGCTAATCATCAAACATTCATATTGGATTGGTTGAAATAATCGCACTAGATAGTCTATAAAGAAAATAATCAAATATGATATTTCAGAACGTACTACAAGCAATGGCGTAACTAGTATTAAGCGCGATAAGCGACGCTTAATATACAATATACCCTGAAATACAGGGTGCACCAAAAAGATTGAAACTCGCTTTAATTCTTTCCCTGTTGGATATAAGTGGGCAAGGTAAATTGCAAAAATGTTGAAAGTAAAGACTACGTTAATGAAATGTCCTCCCATTCATTTTCAAAAAGTTACACTTTTTAAATTTTTATACGATCCCCTTAGGCAAATTTAGTCAATCAGTTTTTTTTCATTTTTAATGCAAGGAGATCAATAAAAAAACCGCATATCTGTATTTTTTAAATTGGGCGAGTTATATTTTATTGAAAATTGAACATCGTTAATGGGTACCCTCTATCAAATTGGAAATGTAAATTTGTGACATATCACAAAAAAGATGAAACTGGATGGATACAGAGGATACCCAACAGCTTAGTGAGTACTGCTGCTTTATATGATCTCTGTCTGTGTAATGCTTTATTTAGAGGCATTTGTGATAAAAAATTTTGACACATATTAAAGCTTTTTGATCTAAATAATTTCAATCGTCAATTTGTTTATGATACCTAATTTCACTGATGAAACAGCCTTTCACATGGTACAGAAAATTGGCATAAGTCAGATTTTTTCATCTATCATAATTCTGTTGATTTTAAAGATACAGATATGCGGTTTTTTTTAAATGATCTTGTTGCATTAAAAATAAAAATGTTCTGATTGACCCAATTTGTCTAAGGAGGTCGCATAAAAATTAAAAAAGTGTAACTTTTTGAAAATGAATAGAAGGACTATTTCATTAACGTAGTCTTATTTCCTACCTTACTTTCAACATTTTGCAATTTACATTGCCCACTTATCTCCAACATGTAAATAATTAAAGCGCGTTTCAAACTTTTTGGTACACCCTATATACTAAAATAACATAAATATAAAATACACTATATACAACTTACATAAATATACAATATGCATAAATATATAATATACAAAATAATGCGATATACATATATATTCTGGGCTCAATATATATAGGAGCCCAGAGCAAAACAATTTTTTTTTAGAAATTTTATTGAAAAACAAAAGTGTTTTATAGTAATTATAACATTGTATGTTTTAAGTTATTTATGGCTAATTAAGCTTATTTTTACTATAAATTCAAAAACATTTGTACATAAAATATCCATTTCTTGTAAAATATATATAAAAATGTTTTTCAAAAAAGTTTAAAAAACGCCGGACCCTATATCAAACGCGGGATTTAATCTAGGACGTGGTCAAACAAGTAATTTAACGATGGTTCACTCCACAAATGTGTTCACTTAACAGTTGAGAATAGCACAAGAAGTGTAGATGGTCTAAACGAATTTTAGATAGAAGCTGAAGCAGTAACTCATTTTTCAGACAATTGTATCGCATTTGAAAATAATTTTCATTTCTTTACCTTGACTGACAAATGATCAAGTAACAAATGTGGAATTTCGAAAAGAAAAAGAACATGAAAGAAAATATTAAAATTGTCAATATTTTATCACTGTGGAAATTGTTCTCCTAAAATAAAATAATTTTCTTAAATGATTTTATTTTTAAGGCCCAGAAATGCCCCTAAATTCAAAAACCGGAAATAAAATTATTCTCTAAAATACTTTAATTTTTAGAAACAAACGCGAAACTTCGGGAGTCATTTTACATATTTTGCTTAAGGGACTGGAATCAGAACTTTTGAGAGCAGAGATAGCCATAGAATTTTTTCAGAAGAGTAAAAATGCTCCCTGACTTATTTTGAAGGAATATTTTGCTTTCCGGAGGAGTAATTTTTAACAAATGAGCAATTGCCCTCAAATTTCCAGATATTTTAAAAACAATTTCAGGGTCATCCAACAGAAGGACATTTTAACTTTTATTTATTTAAAAAAATATTTAAGAGAAGCTATTTTATGAACACTTGTCTTGAAAAAAATACATTATATATTTGACAGAGTCAACAATTTTTAGTAAATTTTATTGTTAAACCAGCTAGCTTTTCTTAAATTTTTATAATTTTTTCTAACTCATTTAGATTAAAGTTATTAGGATTACTATATTTAAACTAAAGGATGAAACTAATGTTAATTTTTTAATTTAAATTCTAAAGATTTAAATTTAGATGCAAATGCTTCAAATTCAATTTGAGAGTTTCACAAACTAGAGTGCTGTGTTTATTTATCACCAGGTAGACTTATGTCATATTCCACAATATCAATTCAAAATGACGTCTTCGTACCACACATACAGGCTTCTGTTACTAGAAATATTCTCTGCAATGCAAATCAGGTCAAACGACAAAACACTCTCGCACAAATTCAGGAAATCAAATAAGATTTGGTACAATAATTTCAATTGATGCACTTTAGTGGTTCATTCATTTTGAAGAGCTCGGATAACATCTTTAATTTTTCGAACAGTTTTTTTCGAAAACTTAAAGCAAATTATGAAAAGAAGATTATGTCGCAATTTGCGAACAAAATAGCATTTTTATAAGTATTTTTTTTTTCTGTAGAAACGCTTGATAATAACGACTTAAATATAATTAACAGACGTCGGTCTAGAGATATTGCGCGATGTTGAACAAAAATGAAAAATATTATTGAAAAAGCTTGTTTATAATTATTAAAATAATAAATGCTTTCTAAATACGTTAAATAAATGGACATTGTTGGTTAGTATTTATACCTATCCTTTTCCTGAAATATTGAAAAAACATACTTTTTTCAAAGGGAAACGCAACGTCACTTTAAAGAATTGAATTAGCTCCATAAAATTTGGAACGGAAACCAGTAGGGGCGACAAATACAGGGACCATTCCCTGCGCCCCCTGCCACAAACCTCTTGAAAGGGCTTCCAGACCCGCATATTTAACGTGCCCGTACTCTGCGTGAACACGGGAACAGCTTGGGTATACCATGTCATTAAACTGGGGTCCTCCGAGTGCAAACCCCGCGCGCGCTAACTACTAGTCTATCCAACGCCTACAAATAATATCTTCTTCTTCACCCGACTTACCCGAAGGGATAAAGTATCAGTTTGGACGGCTGGCAAGTGCCATCCAATTCCAACCGGAACCTAGTCGGGTAAGCATTCACAGAGACCGTACCCTCTTTCCTTTACCACCAACCTCTCGGAAGGACTTATGAACCCACATATTTAACGTGATCATACTTCGCGTGAACACGGAAACAGTTTGGGCAGGGACAGACATGAAACTCGGGTCTTTCAAGTTCAATCTCCGCGCATGCTAAGCACTGGGCTATCCCATCGTACATATAATATCGAAACATGCCACATTGTAGCGAAAGTAATGTATTGGACACATCGGATTATTCTTCCCTTTAAAACGCATTTAGTAAAATGAAACGCCGGTATGAGCTAAGTAAATTGCCCATGAGTTATTAAAGCAAACATAAATGTTCCCAATAAAATCGCTCGCCTAGATTTTTCTGTTTGATCTATCGATTTTTTTTTCAGACTACATCCCGGTGATATAAAAATAACGATATTTCGTTTTAAAGAGTCCCGATTGAGTGGAAGGTAAACATAGATTATTTTGCGAAGATATTGCTAGCGTTGGCAATGCGATAAATCGAATGATAACGTTAAAATATTTTACATGGAAAGCGAAAAACTATCAGAAAATAAAAAGGCAATTTAAAATTCATTAAGGTGATTTAGAATTTAATGAGATTCTGTTTGGTTTATAAATATTCAAGTGGTTATTTTACGTTACTATTTTAAGAGTTTATTTTTAATCATTCTCTCTATATTATACGAAACAATATAAGCCCTTACTTTGCAAATTTTGCGATATATCATCAACTTGGCGACATTCTGGAAATGTCAACAAGTTGGATATAGTTCAATATTATTTATGTATTCAATCAAAATATTTTTAACACTTCCCAACATAGTTGAAAAGTGTTTAAGACTTTGGTTATTCTGTCTGTCTGTCTTTCCACGATAACTGCCGTAAAGACTTAATCAAAATGACATTTTTATTTTGTTGAGATGATCTGTGGTATGTCTGGGAGTGTAAATGAATAATAACACCCAATTAGTTTCGGATTGAACCCGGATTGAAAAAATGAAATCCATTCAACCTTATGGAACAAATTTTTTTAAGCATATTTTAAACGTAATTAAAATTCACAAAGTGCTTCGAAAATATAGCAAATATTCAAATTATCACATAAAAATATTAACAAATTTTTAGCAATATATGTTGGATATTTTTTTTAAATAAAAAACAATGATTTCACATTTCTAGGTGGTTTCACTCCATAATTGTGTTCACTTCACAGTTGAGAATAGCACAGGAAGTGTAGATGGTCTAACCGAATGAAACATTTGAACATTTGGTCTAACCAAATGAACCGACTATGAAAGAAAATATCAATATTGTCAATATTTTATCACTATCGAAATTGTTCACATAAAATAAAATAATTTTCTTAAATAATTTTATTTTTAAGGCCCAGAAATGCCCCTAAATTTAAAAACCGGAAATAAAACTGTTCTCTTAAATACTTTAATTTTTGAAAACAAAAGTACTTCCGGAGTCATTTTATATATTTTGCTTAAGGGGATGGAATCAGAACTATTGAGAGCAAAGATGGCCCTAGAATTTTTCCAGAAGAGTAAAAATACTCCCTGACTTATTTTGAAGGAATATTTTGCTTTCCGGTGGAGTAATTTTTAACAAATGAGCAATTGCCCCCAAATTTCCAGATATTATAAAAACAATTTCAGGGTTATCCAACAGAAGGACATTCTAACTTTTATTTATTTAAAAAATATTTAAGAGATGCTTTCTTTATGTACACTTGTCTTGAAAAAAATGCATTATATATTTGACAGAGTCAAAAATTTTTAGTAAATTTTATTGTTAACCCAGCTAGTTTTTCCTAAATTTTTATTATTTTTTCTAACTCATTTAGATTAAAGTTATTAGGATTACTATATTTAAACTAAAGGATGAAACTAATGTTAATTTTTAATTTAAATTCTAAAGATTTAAATTTAGATGCAATAGCTTCAAATTCAATTTGAGAGTTTCACAAACTAGAGTGCTGTGTTTATTTATCACCGAGTAGACGTATGTCACATTCCACAATATCAAATCAAAATGATGTCTTCGGAACACACATACAGGCTTCTGTTACTAGAAATCTTTTCTGCAATGCAAATCAGGTCAAACGACAAAACACTCTCGCACAAATTCAGAAAATAAAATAAAATGGTTCATTCATTTTGAAAAGCTCGGATAATATCTTTAATTTTTCGAACGTTTTTGTTTTCGAAAACTTAAAGTAAATAATGAAAAGAAGATTATGTCACAATTTGCGAACAAAATAGCATTTTTATAAGTAATTTTTTTTTCTGTAGAAACGCTTGATATAATTTTAACATAATTAACGTATGTTGGTCTAGATATATTGCGCGATGTTGCTCAAAAATGGAAAATATTATTAAACATGTTTGTTTCCAATTATTAAAATAATAAATGCTTTCTAAATACGTTAAATAAATGGACATTATTGGTTAGTATTTATCCCTATCCCTTTCATGAAATATTGAAAAAGAAATACTTTTTTTCAACGGGAAATGCATCGTCACTTTAAAGAATTGAATTAGCTCCATAAAATTTAGAACTGAACCCAGTAGGGGTGACAACCATAGAGGCTGTATCCTGATTCCCCTGCCACCAGCCTCTCCGAAGAGCTTCGGGACCCGCATATTTAACGTGCCTGTGCTCTCTGCATTAACACGGGAACAGCTTGGGTTTAGCATGTAATTTCACTCGGTCCTCCAAGTGCAATCCATACGCGGACTAACCACTAAGCCATCCAACACCTGCACATAATATCTTCTTCTTCGCCCGACTTACCCGAAGGGGTAAATTATCATTTGAAGAGGTGAAGTATCAGTAAAGTGCCATCCAATTTAGACCGGAATATAGTGGGGGAGGCATTCACAGGGTCCGCACCCTCTTTCTTCTACCACCAGACTCTTGGAAGGACTTATGATCCCACATGTTTAAAGTGATCATACTTCGGTTATAAACTGCAACAGCTTTGGCAGGGGCGGGAATCGAACTCGGGTCCTTTAAGTGCAATCCCCGGTCCTTCAAGTGCAATCTCGGGTCCTTCAATCACACTAAGCAATTGGCTGTCCCATCGTACACATAATATTGAAACATGCCACATTGTAGAGAAAGTGATGTATTGGACACATCGGATTATTCTTCCCTTTAAAACGCATTTAGTAAAATAAAACGCCGGTATGAGCTAACTAAATTGCCCATGAGCTATTAAAGCAAATATAAATTTTCCCAATAAAATCGCTCGCCTACATTTTTCTGTTTGATCTATCGATTTTTTTTTCAGGCTACATCCCGGTGATATAAAAATAACGATATTTCGTTTTAAAGAGTCCCGATTGAGTGGAAGGTAAACATAGATTATTTTGCGAAGATATTGCTAGCGTTGGCAATGCGATAAGTCGAATGATAACGTTAAAATATTTTACATGGAAAGCGAAAAACTTTAAGAAAATAATAAGGCAATTTAAAATTCATTAAAGTGATTTAGAATGTAATAAGATTCTGTTTGGTTTATAAATATTCAAGTGGTTATTTTACGTTAATATTTTATGAGCTTATTTTTAATCTTTCTCTTCATATTATATGAAACAATATAAGCCCTTACTTTGCAAAATTTGCGATATATCATCAATTTGGCGACATTCTGGAAATGTCAACAAGTTGGATATAGTACAATATTATTTAAGTATTCAATCAAAATATTTTTAACACTTCCCAACATAGTTGAAAAGTGTTTAAGACTTTGGTCATTCTGTCTGTCTGTCTTTGCACGATAACTGCCTTAAAAATGACTTAATCAAAATGAAATGTTTACTATGTTGTTGAGATGGTCTGTGGAAGGTCTGGGAGTGCAAATGAATAATATCACCCAATTAGTTTAGGATTTAGCCCGGGTTGAAAAAATGAAATACATTCAACCCTATAGGACGTAAGTTTTTAAACATTTTTTAAATGTAGTTAAAATTCACAAATTGCTTCGAAAAATGTAGGAAATATTTAAATTATCACATAAAATTTATAAACAATTTTTTAGCAGTATATTTTTGGTAGTTATTTAAATAAAAAGAGAAATGTTAATTACACCTATATTAAATAAAAAGGTCACGCGACTCGTTTCAAAATAAAAAAAGGCATCCATTTTTTTCCGCTAGTTAAAGATCGTTTAAATGTTTATTTAGTATGCCATCCATCACCAAACCGCGTTATTTTTTCGTGTTAACTGTGTATCTAAATTATGTGCCAAAGTAATTATAAAATTTTGTTATTTCAAATGATCACTAAATTTTCATTATTTCTACGACGAAGAATAATTTCTATAGCATGCATAATGTAAACAAAGCAAGCGATTGTACGGTGAGTTGTATAAGAATTGCCGAATTTTTTTCAAGCAAAATTATTTAGCTCTGGAGTCGGCAATATAAGTGATATGAATGAAATATTCATTGATTTTACATAGAGAGGCAGACGATTTGTAATTCGATGAAGTCATTTGCATTTTCTCTTTTGATGAAGTTTTGAAGTAGTTGATGAAATTCCTATTTGGCACTACCCTAAAAATCATCAACGCTTGAAGCCACGACAAAAATATTTTTGAAGTCTATTTTTAATTCAAAAGTAGACATTTCGTCTATTCCCATAAATATGAAATTATTCAACAGCTACAATTTAACTATAAAAACTTGTTTACATATAATGCACGATGCCTGAATATATATAGACATCAAACAAACAACGTTAGAAATATTACCAAAAATGTTGTTCGATTTCAATTTAAAGGTATGGGTACGGACACTTTTAAATATTATTTTTTCAGAATGTTCTGCAATTTCGTTGATTTTAGTTGAAAGAAAGGCGTTGTTTGCAAGTTTACATCTAGTTCTGCAACGTCCACTTTGACGGTAAGAGCATGCAATTATGTCCCAGTAGTTCGACGGTAGAGGATTGGCTGATTAATTCGAAGATCCGGGGTTCGATTCCCGGTAGGGGCAGCAAGGCTCATTAGAATGGCGTCCGAACAAATCAACCTTTTAGGTTAGTGCAAAAATGCTGGAGGTCTGAAGACCCCAAACCGTGCGACTCACATAATGGGTTTAGAGTAGCTAGCTGCACGGCTGGAAAAGGACACCTCCTGCACTCAGGAGTCATCCATGGTCTACCACCCCGCCAAAGGAACATTTATTTAGGTCTAAAAAGATAACAATTGATGAAAAATATTGTGGTTAAGCAAGTGATTTTACATTATATTTGAACTTGACAAGTACGTCCATTTTTCAAAAATTGGAAAAGGGTTATTCCGAATATAGATATATCATTCCGATCATTGAAGAATAAAATTTAAAGTGAGGTATATTAACATAATGAAAAATATATTAAAATTAAAGAAAATAATAAAATTTTAAAAGCGAAATTTAGAATATATATAAAAAAATAAAATATATGGAAAAGGAAAGGTATTTAGGCACATGGAAAGCAAAACCAGATATTTAGGATAAAATTTAGAAAAGAAAATTTAGAAAAAATACAAATAAAAAGGGTAAAAAAAAGAATCGGGAAAATTGAAACAATTAACATAGCTTTAAAAAATATATATGAAAGGAACACAATAAGTCCATCTCTATATAAATAAAATTGAAAATCTGTCTGTCTGTTTGTTTGCCCCATCATCACGAGAGAACGGCTAAACCGCATCTGATGAAATTAAATTTTATTGGTTGCCATAAAATAGCCTCATTTGAAATTTAGTCTATGTTTCGAGTCCCTACTATCAGTGGTTCTCGAGATATTAGTAAAAAACAATATTTTCGTTTGTATCATCATTACTGAAGAACGGCTGAACCGAATTTAATGAAATTTTTTGTGAGTAGCCTTGAAATAGAACCCCTTAAATTTGGTCTATGTTTCGAGTTTCTAAGTCAAGGGGTTGTCGAGATATTAGTGAAAAACGAAACTTTTTTCTAGCAGTTCCACTCTCTAATGCCCTGGTTTCTTGAAACGAAATTGTTTGTTTGAAACAGGAAAGTGAATTAAAATTTTATTTCTGAGTTTGGTGGCAGATTTTTGCTCAAAATAGTCACTTTCAGAAATTATGAATTTTTGAAAACATGAATTCAATATGAAGATCTATCACCATGGTTTATTTTTCACAAGGTTTTACTCAACAATGAAAAGTATTTAGAAATCAAAATGGTTAATTAATTTTAATATTTTATGAGGATATATCATATTGCTCGGCAACGCAATTAAATTAAATGTGTTTGTAAATATTTATTATTATTTTTTCGATTTGAATAATAAATAAATGGATATAAAAATATACTATCTTATAAATGAACGGTCTGATTTTTCTTTTAGTTATATTAATTGGGGACTGCGTACGTCACTTTAATTTATTTTGGAAAAGAGTTTTCAAGTTTATATATTGTGCTTAGCTATTAAACTCATATATTGTGTTTAGCCAATAAACTCATTTAGCCGATTGTTGAAACAGAATAAGAGTAGAACGGGTATATTCTTTTAATGCAATTGTAGTGTTTTCATTCAGTATATACAAACGGGATCTGAATATTTTATTCACATCTACAAATTCAAAGCTACGAATTTTACGCGATATCGCTAAATTTACAACTTTTCTTTTTTGACAACGTGACGGAAATATCGTCAAATTTTTAATAACGACGTAAATCAATGAAATTCAATTTGTTTTGTTAGAAGAGAATACTGAAATTATGTTCCGTTAGCAGTTGTCTGTCAGTCCAACCGTCCTACAGAGTAACACATTTAGCGAATTTTTAAAATGTCACCAAATTGATAAATATGTTTTCAAATCCATAAAAATATCTTGAAATTGATAAAATTGAGCTAAATAAATGAAATGAATTATGTTTTATTAGGGGATCTTGTTGGGATGATTTTCCGTCAATTTGTCGCCAAGTGGAACTGTCAGTTCTATAGTCCCGTATGGCGATAAATTTAATGACTTTTTAAAAAGTCGCTAAATTGACGAAAATGTCGCCAAAATTTCCATAGAGATAGCATTATTTAGATGATATTTTATTTTTTCCACCAATTTATTTGAAGGAAATAATATCATGTCGCTTAGCAATGGATTTAAATCCGATCTTTTCATGTGGAAAAAGATTTTTTATTATATCTTTTCCGTTTTGAATAATGAAGATATGTATAAAAAATAAATTTCATTGCCATTGCATTTTTATCTAGCACAAATTGTTAAAGCTCATATATTGTACGTTCTAAGAGTAATCTTCTGCAAATGCGCGGGTATATCTTCTCATCTACGAGGATATAAATGGTGCAGTTATATTGGCATACATTTTACATATATTGGCATATATTAGAATCAAGTGCGGCTTTCTGGTATGAATATTACTGGGATTATTGATATTTTAAAATTATCACGTCATTTGTTTTATTTTGGCAAAATTTTTGAGACTCATAAACTCTCTGGTACTAATCTAATCTTCAGGAGACTCTGGTAATCTTCTACTAACACTCGGACATATCTTCTGATCTACGACATTATAGTACGGGAATATCTTCCCATATAATTTTAGAACTTTAATTTTGGCATATATTGGAATCAATTACTGTCTTCAGGTTTAACTATTACGGGTTTATTAATATTTTCAATTTGTACATGTAATCTAATACAGGTTATATCTTCTAATATTCGCCTGTAAAAGTAGTACAGGTCCCATACAATTTTAATGCTTTTATTTTGCATATATGAATTCAATTCTATATTTTTTGTAAATTTTCTAACAAGTGGGGCCAGGATGTTTTATTCATCTACCCGTAAAGACCATTTTGTATAGCGAGAACAGAGATTCTTAAACTTCTTTTTAGGAGCATTAAATTAAATATTTTAACAGCATATGTTGATTTAAAATGTCATTTAGTATACTATAGGAATTTTCACATGATTGTGAATTTTAAGTTCCTTTATATTATATACTCCGTACGAAGAACGGATATGCTGCTAGTAAGTTAATAAGAATGAAATAAAATGATTCATTGATCAAAATTAATTAGGAGGAAAGAAAGAACCCAATTGGTTTATTAGAAGGGGAGGGTTTGCAAAGATGAAAATTTTTAGAAGCAGGACAATTGAAAATGTAATGGTCAACGTCACCGAATTTATTGCAAATACATTAAGAGGTGGATTTAATTTTGAATAAGTATAGGTAATCAAGAAAGGGGCCATGACCAGTAAAAAAGTAAATGATTTATTTATTAAAAATTTGTAAATTAGGATTCAAGATAGGGAGGTAAGACAGGATTCTAGCCGGATCACCAGCCCTGGCGGAAATATAATCATTAAGATAATTTTGCCAAAGATTAAGGATATGAGATTTACAAAATTTTGAGAGAACGTCACCGAATTTATTGCAAATACATTAAGAGGTGGATTTAATTTTGAATAAGTATAGGTAATCAAGAAAGGGGCCATGACCAGTAAAAAAGTAAATGATTTATTTATTAAAAATTTGTAAATTAGGATTCAAGATAGGGAGGTAAGACAGGATTCTAGCCGGATCACCAGCCCTGGCGGAAATATAATCATTAAGATAATTTTGCCAAAGATTAAGGATATGAGATTTACAAAATTTTGAGAGAAGTGAATAAGGAAAGGGAATAGTAAGAGGGGAATTAGAGATAGTAGTAATTTTGGCGTGGTAATCGGCAATTTCATTTCCATATATAGTATTGTGAGCTTTGTGAGCAAGAAATATTGACAAGGTTTTTGGCAAGGAGAGCTTTGGATTTAATGGAAATTAGATTTATTTTTTATTGAGTTAAGAGCTTGAATGGAAGAGAGGCTATCGGAAAAAATATTAACAGGGGTATTATTAGAGGAAGTCCAGTCAATAGCAAAGGAAATAGCGGAAAGTTGGGCTTGAAATACTGTATTCCAGTTGTCAACTTTATAGGAGAGAGCCTTTTCCAGAACATCATGTTTAAAAATACAGACTAAAAAACCAGTGTTATTGTCAATATTTGAACCATCAGTATATATATATATATATATATATATATATATATATATATATATATATATATATATATATATATATATATATATATTATAAATGGCAAAGTCTTTGTCCATTCTGTTAACTAAATTTACGGACCATTTAGAGGGGTGAAAGTTTGAGAAAACAAGGAAATCAAAATCAGAGGGAGGCGGGAGAGAGGGAGAAGAAAAGGAATCAATTTTTTGTGTTTCCAAAAATTAAATTCATTATAGAGGGTAGACATTGTGAAATGAATGGATGGGATATCAGTGAGGGAAAATAAGGAGATATGTATTAGATGTGGTACGGTAGCCTGGACAGAATTTCAGAAGGAAGATCCTTTGGAGTGAAAGAAGGTTTTAATTTGCATTTTTTTTAGTTTTTTCCCCATATAGCAGAACCGTAAGTAATAACTTTTTCCACAAAACATAGATACCTGCATTTTAGGAAACATTTTTTGACACCCAAATTTTTCCTAGAAATTTGGCCAAAAGTAGTACAAAATTTAAGACCTTTTTCTTGGAGATATCGAATATGAGAGTCCCAATTTAATTAATTAGCAATGATTAAACCTAAAAATTTTGAATGGTTTTGATTTTAATGAATCTATTATCAAATTTGAAAATGGGATTTCTTTTCATATTAGAGTAAATTTTGGGGAAAATAACGGAGCAACTTTTATCAATAGATATTTCTAACATCAGATTATTGAGGAAAATAGAAAAGGAGTTAAGGAGGGAATTGGTATTAGTTTCAAGGGCATTTCTATTATTGCCAAATGTAATAATAGCAAGGTTGTCCGCAAAGACTTTGAAGACAAAATAAATCACTATTAAGGGAAAGAATTTCATTGAAGTAAAGGTTCCAAAGGATGGGAGCGATAACTGAGCCTTGCGGACAGCATTTCGATATAAATTTTGAGAGGAATACAGACCCTTCAGAAAAAGTAACAGTTCTATCACTAAGTATAAATAAAAATTCTATAAGGGATAGGGATGTTTAATTTGACAAAAGTAAAAGGTAGGATGTTTCAATTAAGGTTATCGAAAGCTTCTTGTATATATAAAGTAGTAAGTGCTACATAATATAATCGTCTAAGGTTCTCAACAGCAAGTAAAAGTTCATGAGCAGCGTCTTCACAACTGTGAAATTCGCGAAACCCAAATTGTAAGGTATGGACTATTTCTTCAGTTTTTACCCAAAAGTTAAATCTATTAATAAAAATTTTTTCTAAGATTTTGCCAAGAGTAGAAAGGAGACGAATAGGCCTAAAGTGGGATAAATTAGAGTCCCTACCAGGTTTTAAAAGAAAAATAATTTTTGCATTTCTAAGGCAAGCCGGAAAGTAACAAAATTTAAAGCATAGGTTAAAGAATTTTAAAAAGAGATTTGGATTAAATTTATAAAGATCTTTCCAAATTTGGAAATCTAAATTAACGAGGTCTGAAAATGACCTTAATACGACTAGCATAGATTCAGTGGACTATGAGATATTAAGAACCGATTTCAAATCGGGAGGACAATGACTGCACAGGGATACAATTAGTATCAGGACGCTAACCTGTGATAAAAATAGCAGGAGACGGTCTGTCAGATTGGGATTCGCACCCCAATCTGACATTAGAGGGTGTAGAATGCAGAGTCCACTTTGATGATAAGAACTTTCAATTCCGTCCCCGTAGCTCCACGGTAGAGCATCGGCTGGCCAGTTCGAAGATCCAGAGTTCGATTCTCGGTTGTTACAGCAAGGTTCTCCACAGTGTTTTTGAATGATAGTGTTGTTGTTGTTGTTGTGACCCAGACCGTCCGACCTACCATAAAGGTGTAAGGTAACTTGAATGATAGTGTGTGTAGATAATTTATGTGTAGATAAATGATAGTGTAGATAATTTATGATTAAAAAATAATTTTAAATTAAAGGCAAATTAATAAGTTTATATATTTGAGACATTAAAATTCGTGTTTTTTGTTTGATATTTTTAATATTAACCAAAAAAAAACGATTCAAAAATTAAATATAATGCATAAAGTGATATATGCTTTATATTAGACGAGTTTTGGATCATATTCTAATATTTCAGTTATTTTCAATCTAACTTCAGGCAAAATGCGTAGTAATCAGCAACTGTTGCACCTACACAATAAAACTCCTGAATATCAAAAACCGTTTCAAATTTAACCATAAAAATCTGATGTGGGCAGCACCTGACTTTCTCTGCAGATTTACATTTACGTTCTATTTATTTAAATAAAATTTAAATCACTTTTAATTCAATTTTCATTCTCATTTGAAAACTGCACTTATTTTCAAAGGTGGGGTTGAATAAATAAGAAAAACTAAAATATCTCGAGAACGGCTAGTCCTAGTGTAATAGGGTTGGTCTTATTCATTTCTTCTCTAAAATTTACGTATTAAATAAGTATTTATTGGCTATATTTGAGCATGCGTAGTTCTTAAGATTAGATTTTGATGATTTTTGAGGACCATGTTGCAAAAAAAGCAGGTTATTTTTTTCCGAATTATACCAAAATCTAATCAGCACCAGAGTAGCTTACAAGCAACGTATCTACCAAATTTTATGAAATTCGGTCTATTAGTTTTTAATCTAGTGTGGATACAAGCTTTTGCCGACCATTTCGCAAAAAAGACGGATTCTTTTAACCCAAGTCATACCCAAAACTAATCAGCACCAGATTCGCGCACAAGTGACTTACCTACCAAATTTTATGAAATTCGTCAAATAGTTTTTTAGTTAGAGTGGATACAAAATCTGCACAGACAGACAGACAAACAGACAGACAAACACAGACGTGACGCTAAAATAAGTTTATTCGCATTCTAGAGGTCTCCAAACGTGTAGACCCGTCGAAAGCTCGAGTTGCGATTTTCGACATGATACTAATACTTTCCCTATACATTACCATGTATTGCAGGGAAAGTAAAAATCTGATGTGGGCAGCACATGACTTTCTCTGCAGACTTATATACACGTTCTCTTTATTTTAATTAAATTTATTTCACTTTTAATTTAATTTTCGTTCTCATTCGGTAACCGGACTTCTTTTCAAAGGTGGTGTAGGGAAAATACGAAAAACTAAAATGTCTCGAGAACGGCTAGTCCTAATGTAATGGGGTTGGTCTTATTTTTTTCTTCGCTAAAAATTGCGTATTAAACAGGCATTTAATAGATATATTTGAGCATACGTAATTCTTTAGTTTAGATTTCGACGATTTTTGCGGGCCATTTTGCAAAAAAAGGCAGGTTATTTTTTTCCGAATCATACCAAAATCTAATCAGCACCAGGGTGACCCACAAACGACTTATCTGCCGAATTTTGTGAGATTCGGTCTATTAGTTTTTTAGTTAGAGTGGATACAACCTTTTACGGTCCATTTCGCAAAAATTGGCGGGTTCTTTCATCCCGAATCGTACCCAAAACTAATCAGCACCAGATTCGTGCACAAGTGACTTACCTACCAAATTGTGTGAAATTCGGTTCATTAGTTTTTTAGTTACAGTGGATACAAATCTGCACAGACAGACACACAGACACACACACAGACGTCACGCTAAAAATAATAATGTGGATACATGACATTTTTGGGGGCCATTTCGTAAAAAAAGGCAGGTTGTTCTTTTCCGATTAATACCAAAATCTAATCAGCACCAGAGTATCGTACAAGTAACTTATCCACCAAATTTTGTGAAATTCGGTCAATTAGTATTTTAGCTAGTGTGGATACATGAAATTTTTACGGGCCATTTCGCAAAAAAGCAAGTTCTGTTTTTACGAATCGTACCAAAAACTAATCAGCACCAGGGTCATACCCAAGTGACTTACCTACCAAATTTTATGAAATTCGGTCTATTAGTTTTTGAATTAGAGTGGATGCATACATTACACAGACAGACACACAGACACACAGACACACAGACACACACACAGACGTCACGCTA
This sequence comes from Amaurobius ferox, assembly GCA_951213105.1. Lineage (NCBI taxonomy): Eukaryota > Metazoa > Arthropoda > Arachnida > Araneae > Amaurobiidae > Amaurobius > Amaurobius ferox. Next base: position 116,514,670 of record OX578137.1, on the reverse strand, counting down.
AAAATTATTTTTTCGTATTCTAGAGATCTTGAAACGTGTAGATCCGTCGAAAACTCGAGTTGCGATTTTCGGCATGATTCCAATACTTTCCCTATATATTACCATGTATTGCAGGGAAAGTAAAAGTGGAGAACATTTTACTTGTACTTTCAACATGGAAATTGCGGTATGAAAAACAATATTTTATCTCCGCTTTTTGTGTGTAGCCTTATTTTAAAAATTTTCAGACATTTTAATCTAAAGTTTATTAATGAATGAAAAACATATTCAATAGTTTGAATACAAGAATGGCCAGCAGTCTATATTCACATTAGTAGTGTAACTTTGTTTTTTTGGTTTAAAATGTCAAGAACTGCGTGAAGTTTGAATTGTAAACTATAATAAAAAATCTGATGTGGGCAACACATGACTTTCCTTATATAATGCAATGAATATACTACTTTTTCAGTAAAAAAAAATAGGTTTTTCTTATAGTAGATACTTATATTCTTTCCACGATATTGAATTTTCGACAATTAATGTTCATTTTAATAGATTTAGCGTCGTTTTATTCCATTTAGAAGGATTTTCGTTATTTTGGCAACGTTTCAAAAAGTCGCCAAGTTGGCGACATTCCGAAAATTCGTCGCCAAAATCTCGACAAGCGTTATGCACGAAGAAATAAGTTATTCTTACAGCAGATAAATGACTATTGGCGTTCAAATACAAAAGTATTACTCAAACTATCTTTTTTCATAAATGGAATGAGTTAAATCCACGAGAATAGTGTCACCCAATTTATAGCATGGTATTACATATGAAAAGTGAACATGTTTCTCAATAGAAAATATTTTTTTTTTACTTTATGTGACTTTGAAAATTTTTTTGAAAAATGGGCAATATCTCAAGAACGGTTCATGTTAGCGTTCAAAAATTTATGTCAATCGTTTTCTAATGAAAAATTACATAAGAAATGTCTATTTGCGTAACTTTATTAGCGGTTTTGATTTTTTGATGATTTTTTCAAAATGTCACTCGAAAATTTAGGGGGGTTATGAACTTTCGAATACGTCTAAAAACTAAAAGCTTCCAGTGTTTACGGATTGTGATTTTTGTACCAAATTTCGTTCGAATCGGTCCATTCGTTCTTCAGTTATCTTCTCCACAGAGCCACTGACAAACACACACACACATACAGACATCACTTCAAAAATGTTTGATTCGTGATCAGGGATACTTGAAACGTGCTCCACCGTCGAAAACTCGAATTCGAATTTTCGACCCCGTCACAATGCTTTCCTTATACATTATGTATGTAAGGAAAGTAAAAATTGAGCATGCTTGTATTCTATAAGCCATATTCACATTTTATATTAGAAATTGGACGAAAAAAATTTATTTTAGCAATCTTGAATACTATTGTTTATAATTTAATATTTTCAAAACAAAATGTGTGAATGTTTTAGAGCCTTCTTGTTTACACATATACAGCAGGCTTCATGTTTAGAAGTCTACATAATCTAAATAGATTTATTGAGATTTGTTCAAAACAGTCTCCTAATATGCGCAAATTAAAAAAATTGTGGATTAGTATTTCATTTTTGAACCATGTAAATTTCGAATAATCGGGGACTGATAGTTATGTTTTGTTACAGAAAAACCTATAATACAATAACACATCTGTCAATTGCTTGTTTTATTAAAATTTTATACAAATATGCACCCTTGGAAAGAAATCAAAGTATAAAAATTCTAATATTTTAAAATTCTATTTTTAAGATAAATTTTGTAAATTCAAATTTCTAGGAGTATAAAGTTAGTTAAAACCAGTGAACACATAAAGTCGATAAGCATATTCATTCATAGGGTTTACGAATTCAGCAAAAAATTTGAAATTAGATTAATACACAACCTTTCATTAACAACACAGAATTAAAAGATTCGAATGTTTAAAAACTGTCCAGCCTTATTTCTATTCATTAAGAAAGATTATATCACACAATTTATGCAGCATTTAAAAAGAAAGTGTACTAAACATTTTTCAATAAGTTCTTCCTCGACACGTAATCTCTTAATTTTCTTTGTCATATTCGTTACCAAATATCAGGAGACATCTGTCGGCAAGTCTGTGTAAATCATCCAATCCAGCTTCAGTCGACGTGTTGTAATTTTGCAAGATATTATACATGCGCTGGATGGCTGAAAGAGACACATCAATAATACTGTTAATAAGGAAATGCACAGCAATACTCGCCACAATAAAACAGAACTCTAGTAGATGACCTAATATAAAGCCATGGTTAAAAAAATAGTATTCAACCTCATTTGCATAGGTAGTAAATGTTTCGTTTGTCAATTCATTGGCGTTTCAAACACGAATTCCTCCGAGTATAGTAGTATGATATCCCACATTTTCAGCCACTACTTGAGAGGCCCTTTGTACAGATATGTTGAAACCCGTGTGCACACGGCCCCGATATTGTTCATATGTGCATGCAAAAGGAACCTGATCATAACCATCACAGAATTTAAGTAATCTTCTGCGAACAGCATCTTATCAGCATCATTGAGAATTTCAGGATTTTGACCCATCTTAAAATCAAGTCTGAACTAACAGAAATTTCGTATGGAGCAATACAACTAGCAGAAGTGCAGCCCTCTGTTATTAATCAGAGGCAAAAAAGTATGTGTATCAATTAAAATATAAGATTTAAGATTTAACAAGTAATAAGGGATCAGAGAACTGATGAAAAATTTAAAAGCTGAGGATGTGGAAGAAGAATTTAATGTAAATGCTCATGGGGGGGTCATACAAAACTGCCCTGGGACGCTTTCTACAAAGTCTGGGATCATAGTCTGGGAGGTTGAATAAAGTTTCGTTATGGATACTAGGAATGTTCTGAAAAAAAAATTTTGCGTGCTTTCTGATGGTAAATTTTATAGTTTTGGTTTTGAAATCTTTTCTAATAATATCATTGCGAAGAAATCTGGGAGTTTTTCTGATGATGCGAAGAATTCTGTTTTGTTCAGTTTGTACTTTTTCAATGAAAGTTTTGCAGGCAAATCCCCAGACTGGGCAGGCGTAAAGTAGGTTTGGTTGAATTAAAGATTTATATAGAAGAATTTTATTGCTGAGATCTAAGTGGTCTGAGTAAAGCAGATGGTTAAGTGAGCCAGCCAGTTTTTTAGATTTAATGATAACATATTTGAGATGGTGCTGCCAAGTAAGTCGGCTGTCCAAATGGACCCCGACATACTTGGCAGTACGTGAGAAACTAACGGGTTGATTGCACACCATGAAAGGGGGAGGGGGGATGCGAATACCAGAGAAAAATATAGCTTGCGATTTTTGAGCATTGATGGTAATTTTCCATTTATGGTAGTAATTTTCAAGGGTGGCAATATGATTTTGAAGGTGGATATGGAGAAAATTTAGATTTTTATGGGCGGCGATTATACAGGTATCATCGGCGTATAAGAAAAGGGAGGTATGAGGGGAACGGGGGATGTCGTTTACGTAAAGGTTAAAGAGGAGGGGGGCAAGGATACTACCTTGGGGGACTCCAGCTTTAACGGGTTTATTTGCAGAGAGAGTGTTAGGAATTCTGACATGAAAGTTTCTATTAGAAAGGTAGGAATTGATGATTTGAATTAAATGGGGTTGGTAGTTCATTTGAATCAATTTAAAGAGAATTCCAGTATGCCAAGTTCTGTCAAAAGCCTTGTTTACGTCCAGAAGAAGGGCCCCTGATACGTGGGTTACGTGCAAAGAATGATTTATACTCTGATCCTGGCCTCTTGGTGTTGCCAAATTTACAATATAAATCTTAGTCAATTTGATTAATAATTGCAGAATGAGTATTTACTATCTCAAATTGAATATAATTTTGGGAGCTGTGGTTTGAAAATGTTCGCATGTACAAAATCAAAATGATTTAGAAATATATACATTTTTATTATAGCATTATTCATAAATTTTGACCGGATGAAAATTGTGCTTGGATTGGTAACTGGATGAAACTTTACATATGTTTAAAGATTGAAGTTGGCATTTGGCAAGATTACTTGCTCGAATTCTCCACTGTTACATAATTTTGGGTTTAGCATTATTCCAGCGCACACATTTTTCGAATTTTTTTTTTTTTTCTATTTTGATATGATGCTGGACGTGCGTGAAAATTTATTTCATGTTTTCATTCAGTATTTGTTTAACACTAAAAGGCGAAAATATGATGTGGGCAGCACAAGCTTTTCCAGTACGTTACTTCCAGTACTGGTACTTCGAGTACTATATTTCAATTACATTTATTCTGTCAGTGTGAAATAAAGTTGGACAACATCCATGGCACAGTACTTTAAAGTACGTTAGCATTGGACGCTTTTCAGGATCTCAATATGTAAAATTATTTTAATATACCTAATTACCTCATATTTCGCTCAAATATAACTTGAATCTGCTAAGCAATATACTCCATTACATTTCATTAAAAATTTCATAATTAATTCACTAATTTGATGTCATTTTCGCAGCTTTAGTGCAATTTCTGTCAATGTAGCAACATTTTGTGCAATTTGACATTACACTAAAATATCACAAATTTCGCAATATTTTATCCAAATTCTTGACCACATTCGTCGACAAGGTGTTACATATTTGATTATACGTACTAAAGATCATTTTTTGTAATTTTTTGATACATTTATTAAGAAAGGTGAAATATCTTGAGAACGACTAAAGATACAGTTTAAAGTATGGGCCATGCTTTTTAAAATAGAATATTGCTTATAAAATGATTAATTATAATTTAACATTATTGAATGCTCGGAATTTTTAGGATTCTTTAAAAAATGCGCTCGGTAACTTGGAAGGCTTTCGAACGTTCGGTAACTTTTAAGATTCAATAGCTTCCATTATTCGCGGATTGTAATAATCGTACTAAATTGCATATGAAACACTGTATTCTTCCGTAAGTATCATCGCATCTATAGGCTTAGGTCCGCATGTACACACACACATTACCTTAAAAACCAAATCTTCTGCAAATAACATCTGATCAGCATTTTCTGGGATTACAGGATTTTGAACCACTCCAGTATTAACTTTGAGCTGACAAACTTTGTGTGGTTCATTACAACAGACCGAAAATCAAGTCTTGCTTAAATAACGTGATGGATTAGAGCAACGAATGTTTTACATTCTGAACTTGGCATCCTAGTGTTTCCAGCTTTAAAAAACTTGCATATATGAATAATAGTTGTAGAATGATTATGTACTATTATATAGTATTCAGTATAATTTTGCGAACTGTAGTTTCAAAATTTTCGCTAAATGACTTGCACTGACGCAAATGCAAAATCGAATTTCTCGGAAATGCAACTCGACATTTGGATATATTTCCAATAAGCAATATACTACTTTATAGTAAGGTACATTAATGATTAATTATTCATCAATTTTTATAATTTTTGTAACTTGAGTGACATTTTTTCCAATATTTCCTATAATTTCGCACTACATTAAAATAAATCACAAATTTCGCGATATTTTGCCAAATGTGTCAAATCTGTCGCCAAGTGTTACATATATAACTCTACTTACAGCAGGTTAATTTCTGTATAATGTTTATACACATTTAAAAAACTTTCAATATATCGCTTCTGTTTAAACTAGTGCTACATAGTTTCACTCGTTTTAGAATAATGTATTGTGTATAAAATGATTAACATTATTGAATGTCCTGAATATTTAGCAATTCTTTCAAAAATTCATTTAAAATTTTGGAGTTGATTTTCGAACGCTGGATTGCGTTGAAATTCAATAAGCTGCCAGTGTTTAAGGATAACGCTAATCATTTAATTTACGTTACAACCGCTTCACAATACATTGCCTATACTTTATACTATGTAGAGAAATTAATAAAATAGAAAATGAAGGAGTTAGCCTTTTATTCACAAACGGAATTGTTTTAGTTTTGCAAGAAATTTTGTCGATCTGTCCCTACCCGTTGTAAAACACATTATTACCCCTATTAATGGAGTTGACCTGTAACTCCTGTGTTAATTTTCGTATAGCTCGGTTGGAAAATATCTTAATTTCTGCAGGTGTTTCTCGTACATTACTTTTACCAAGACTCCGAATATCGAAACCATATTGTTTTCTCAACTAGTGAACATAAAATTCAAAATTTAGAATTTGTTGCCAAGTCTTTAAGAGCTCGGTTGATGTCTTACTCCATTTATTTATATTTTAGGGACTTTTAATTATTGAACTTTATACTTAAGTTTTTTGCTATTGGGTCAAAAATCTGTATTCATATAATGAGAATTTCGTATGAAATTGCCAGACTATAGAAGAGCATATTTATAGTTAATAGAGATTTACGTACACCTGAAACTGCATTTTAATCAGCAGGGAAATGTGTCAGTAGCATTTACAGAATTTACTGGGTTTTTCAAAAATGTGGTTACTGGCTGACTGACCGAGCATGCGAGAACTTTGATATGACATACTGCAATAATGTATTTCTACGCAGGTTATCGAAAACCCCAAAATCAAATGGTTGCGCATTGTTCGTATTTAAATAGATCAAACATCGCGTTCAATTGCAGTAAACAACATCCTTGAACCGTTTCGGTTTTATTTGTGTGTTAGCACGGAATATTCTTTATCGGCAATAGCTACAAAAAACCTTATTGGTCGCAATTTTGTGAAGGAGACGAATTAAAACAACAGCCAGCTTTTTATCTCCCAATAATTTAATTCAGGCACCTAACTGCACAGACCACATTATTCATATATTTTTTCAATTGTAACACGTGGCAAGTTTCCTTGCTGCCATTCCATATATTGTCCTATTCTCTGCAGAAGAGCTAATGAATAGCGAACAACTGGTTCAAGAATGCCATTAGCTGCTATAATAAACTACAGGTTTGAGCATTTGTAAAAAATGCAGTGCGTACTTTTAATTTAAAAAAATTTGTCTATCCTAGCTTTAATACTTCAATAGATCTTAAGAGATTCATCCCAAGGGAGAAAGGCTTTTTGAATACGACGTTCAAACGCAGAATCCACAACATATGCACTCTGGTTTTAAAGCTGTTTTAGAAAATAATATCCAATTATATAAACCAGGTTTTATTACAATATTTTACAAACCAGAGAGCTACATAATATTGTAAAAATTTATCGTCAGTGGAAGCGTAATCCAAACTCCTGAAAAGTTCTTTTTAGGTAAGTTCTATTCAGTTGAGTCACCGAGGAGGAACAGTTGTAATATTCTATTCCCACCCCCCCCCCGTCCTAAATGGCCTGATCCCAATAAAGGGCCAAGAAATGCTACTTCGGGGAATGCAACAAAATGTTTCTAACATCACCCCCTTCCTAAAAAAATTAATTAGTGACTCTTAATTACTCGGTCATTCCGAGTATGCGTTCAAGCATGAGGAACTGAACACAAGTTCGTTCAACGCATGAAACGCATCAGTTTTGATTTACGTGCTGGCAAATTAATATTTTTAAAATAAAAAATTTCAAAACGAAAGCTCATAAAATAAGACTTTCCTTCATTTCCAGATTGTTCATTTTTGTTAGCTATTTGCGTCAGTGTAATGGACTAAATTATAGAATCTAATATCACATTTTCAACCGTTGTCTACTTTAATAAAATACATCCAAAATTTCATGGAAATAAGTTCTAATCATCGGATCCCAGGATAACAATCAAATATCTTACTATCTCAAAAATACAAGCAGTCTTAAGGATATCTAATTCGCCATTTGCGTCAGTGTAATGTACTAAATTATGGAATCAAATATAGCATTTTTAACTGTTTTCTACTTTAATATTAAAAGAACTTATTTCCATGATGTTTTGGATGTATTCCAATTACCGGATCCCAGGTTAACAACTAAATATCTTAATATTCCAAAAATTCAAGCAGGCTCAAGGATATCTTGGACATAAGGATATCCTTATGTTTCTGATTAAAAATAGATACGAAATTACTACATCATCTAAAAATTTTGAAGATTCTTTCTCACTTTTGTCATCGTAACTGAAGTACAATATCAAAAATTTAGCATGCTTACATTCTATAACCGATATTCATATTTTATATAAGAAATACAGGAAAAATATTTATTTTACCAATATTGAATACAATTGTTTATAATTTAATATTTTCAAAACAAAATGTTTGAAAGTTTTAGAGCCTTCTTGTTCACACAAATCCAGCGGGCTTCATATTTAGAAGTGTACATAGCCTAAACAGATTTATTGAAATTTGTTCAAAACAGTCTCCTAATATGCGCAATTAATAAAAAATTGCGGATTAGTATTTCATTTTTGAACCATATAAATTTCGAATAATCGGGGACTGATAGTTATTGTTTTATAGGATTTTCAGCAACCAAAACGTAACACCTCTGTTAAGTGCTTGTTTTATTAAAATTACATGCAAATATATACACATGCAAATAAATCAAAGTATAAAAATTCCAATGTTTTAAAATTGTATTTTTAAGATAAATTATGTAAATTCAAATTACTAGAAGTACAACTTATTAAAATCAATAAACACATAAAGTCGATAAGCATATTCATTCATAGGGTTTACGAACTCAACGAAAAGTCAGCAATAAGATTAAAACACAAACTTTCATTAATAACACAGAATTAAAAGTTTCGAATGTTTAAAAAGTGTCCAGTCTTAATTCCATTCACTATCTCAATAAGATTATCGCACAATTTATGCAGCATTTAAAAAGAAAATGTACTAAACATTTGTCAATAAGTTCTTCTCGACACGTAATCTCTTAATTTTCATTGTCATATTAGTTACCAAACCTCAGGCCATATCTGTTGGCAAGTCTGTGTAAACCATCCCATCCAGCTTCAGTCGACGTATCGTAATTTTGCAAGGTATCATACATGTGATAGATGGCTGCTCGACACACATCAGTAATACTGTTAATATGGAAATGCACAGCAATACTCGCCACTATAAAACAGAACTCTAGAAGATGACCTAATCTGAAGCCATGGTTAAAAAAATGGTTTCCAACCTCATTTGCATAGGTATTGAATGTTACGTTTGTCAATTCGTTGGCGTTTAGAGCACGCACTCTACCGAGTATAGTAACATGATATCCCACTGTTTCAGCCAATAATACTTGAGAGGCCCTTTGTACAGATATGTTGAAACCCGTGAGCACAAGACCACGATATTTTTCATATGTGCATGCATAAGGAGTCTGATTATGCATAACCATCACAAAATTTAAGTAATCTTCTGCGAATAGCATCTTATCAGCGTCATTGGGAATTCCAGGATTTTGAGCCATCTTAAAATTAAGTCTGAGCTGACAGAAATTTCGTATAGTGCAATACAACTAGCGGAAAACCAAGTTCATAAATGATACGTTGGTTACTTGCAAAGAATGATTTATATTCTGATCTTGGCCTCCTGCTGTTGCCAAATTTACAATAGAAATCTTAACCGTCAATTTGATTAATAGTTGCAGAATGAGTATATACTATTTCAAATTGAATATAATTTTGGGAGCTGTGGTTTAAAAATGTTCGCTTGCACAAAATCAAAATGACTTTGAAATATATGCATTTTCATTAGAACATTGTTCATAAATTTTGACCGGATGAAAGTTGTGCTTGAATTGGTAACTGGATGAAACTTTACTTATGTTTGAAGGTGGGATTTGGCAATATTGATTGCTCGAATTCTCCACTGTTACATAAATTTGGGTTTAACATTATTCTAGCTATTGTGCACACATTTTTCGAATTTTTTTTTTCTTTTGATATAATGCTGGACGGGCGTGAAAAGTTATTTCAAGTTTTTATTCAGTATTTGTTTAAAACTGAAAGGTGAAAATATGATGTGTGCAGCACACGCTTTCCCAGTACTTTACTTCAACTACTAGTTCTTCCAGTACTATATTTCAATTACTTTTATTCTGTCAGTGTGAAATAATGATGGACAAGATCCATGGCACAGTGTTTGAAAGTACGTTGGCATTGGACGCTTTTCAGGATGACAATATGTAAAATTATTTTAATATACCTAATTACCTTATATTTCGCTCAAATATAACTTCAATCTGATAAGCAATATACTCCATTACATATTTCATTAAAATATTTATAATTAATTCACTAATTTGATGTCATTTTCGCTTCTTTAGTGCCATTTCTGTCAATGTAGCAACATTTTCTGCAATTTGACATTACACTAAAAAATCACAAATTTCGTAATATTTTATCCAAATTCTTGACCACATTCGTCGACAAGGTGTTACATATTTGATTATATGTACTAAAGATCATTTTTTGTATTTTTTTGATACATTTATTAAGAAAGGTGAAATATCTTGAGAACGACTAAAGATACAGTTTAAAGTATGGGCCATGCTTTTTAAAATAGAATATTGCTTATAAAATGATTAATTATAATGTAACATTATTGAATGCTCGGAATTTTTAGGATTCTTTAAAAAATGCGCTCGGTAACTTGGAAGGCTTTCGAACGTTCGGTAACTTTTAAGATTCAATAGCTTCCATTATTCGCGGATTGTAATAATCGTACTAAATTGCATATGAAACACTGTATTCTTCCGTAAGTATCATCGCATCTATAGGCTTAGGTCCGCATGTACACACACACATTACCTTAAAAACCAAATCTTCTGCAAATAACATCTGATCAGCATTTTCTGGGATTACAGGATTTTGAACCACTCCAGTATTAACTTTGAGCTGACAAACTTTGTGTGGTTCATTACAACAGACCGAAAATCAAGTCTTGCTTAAATAACGTGATGGATTAGAGCAACGAATGTTTTACATTCTGAACTTGGCATCCTAGTGTTTCCAGCTTTAAAAAACTTGCATATATGAATAATAGTTGTAGAATGATTATGTACTATTATATAGTATTCAGTATAATTTTGCGAACTGTAGTTTCAAAATTTTCGCTAAATGACTTGCACTGACGCAAATGCAAAATCGAATTTCTCGGAAATGCAACTCGACATTTGGATATATTTCCAATAAGCAATATACTACTTTATAGTAAGGTACATTAATGATTAATTATTCATCAATTTTTATAATTTTTGTAACTTGAGTGACATTTTTTCCAATATTTCCTATAATTTCGCACTACATTAAAATAAATCACAAATTTCGCGATATTTTGCCAAATGTGTCAAATCTGTCGCCAAGTGTTACATATATAACTCTACTTACAGCAGGTTAATTTCTGTATAATGTTTATACACATTTAAAAAACTTTCAATATATCGCTTCTGTTTAAACTAGTGCTACATAGTTTCACTCGTTTTAGAATAATGTATTGTGTATAAAATGATTAACATTATTGAATGTCCTGAATATTTAGCAATTCTTTCAAAAATTCATTTAAAATTTTGGAGTTGATTTTCGAACGCTGGATTGCGTTGAAATTCAATAAGCTGCCAGTGTTTAAGGATAACGCTAATCATTTAATTTACGTTACAACCGCTTCACAATACATTGCCTATACTTTATACTATGTAGAGAAATTAATAAAATAGAAAATGAAGGAGTTAGCCTTTTATTCACAAACGGAATTGTTTTAGTTTTGCAAGAAATTTTGTCGATCTGTCCCTACCCGTTGTAAAACACATTATTACCCCTATTAATGGAGTTGACCTGTAACTCCTGTGTTAATTTTCGTATAGTTCGGTTGGAAAATATCTTAATTTCTGCAGGTGTTTCTCGTACATTACTTTTACCAAGACTCCGAATATCGAAACCATATTGTTTTCTCAACTAGTGAACATAAAATTCAAAATTTAGAATTTGTTGCCAAGTCTTTAAGAGCTCGGTTGATGTCTTACTCCATTTATTTATATTTTAGGGACTTTTAATTATTGAACTTTATACTTAAGTTTTTTGCTATTGGGTCAAAAATCTGTATTCATATAATGAGAATTTCGTATGAAATTGCCAGACTATAGAAGAGCATATTTATAGTTAAGAGATTTACGTACACCTGAAACTGCATTTTAATCAGCAGGGAAATGTGTCAGTAGCATTTACAGAATTTACTGGGTTTTTCAAAAATGTGGTTACTGGCTGACTGACCGAGCATGCGAGAACTTTGATATGACATACTGCAATAATGTATTTCTACGCAGGTTATCGAAAACCCCAAAATCAAATGGTTGCGCATTGTTCGTATTTAAATAGATCAAACATCGCGTTCAATTGCAGTAAACAACATCCTTGAACCGTTTCGGTTTTATTTGTGTGTTAGCACGGAATATTCTTTATCGGCAATAGCTACAAAAAACCTTATTGGTCGCAATTTTGTGAAGGAGACGAATTAAAACAGCCAGCTTTTTATCTCCCAATAATTTAATTCAGGCACCTAACTGCACAGACCACATTATTCATATATTTTTTCAATTGTAACACGTGGCAAGTTTCCTTGCTGCCATTCCATATATTGTCCTATTCTCTGCAGAAGAGCTAATGAATAGCGAACAACTGGTTCAAGAATGCCATTAGCTGCTATAATAAACTACAGGTTTGAGCATTTGTAAAAATATGCAGTGCGTACTTTTAATTTAAAAAAATTTGTCTATCCTAGCTTTAATACTTCAATAGATCTTAAGAGATTCATCCCAAGGGAGAAAGGCTTTTTGAATACGACGTTCAAACGCAGAATCCACAACATATGCACTCTGGTTTTAAAGCTGTTTTAGAAAATAATATCCAATTATATAAACCAGGTTTTATTACAATATTTTACAAACCAGAGAGCTACATAATATTGTAAAAATTTATCGTCAGTGGAAGCGTAATCCAAACTCCTGAAAAGTTCTTTTTAGGTAAGTTCTATTCAGTTGAGTCACCGAGGAGGAACAGTTGTAATATTCTATTCCCCCCCCCCCCGTCCTAAATGGCCTGATCCCAATAAAGGGCCAAGAAATGCTACTTCGGGGAATGCAACAAAATGTTTCTAACATCACTCCCTTCCTAAAAAAATTAATTAGTGACTCTTAATTACTCGGTCATTCCGAGTATGCGTTCAAGCATGAGGAACTGAACACAAGTTCGTTCAACGCATGAAACGCATCAGTTTTGATTTACGTGCTGGCAAATTAATATTTTTAAAATAAAAAATTTTTAAACGAAAGCTCATAAAATAAGACTTTCCTTCATTTCCAGATTGTTCATTTTTGTTAGCTATTTGCGTCAGTGTAATGGACTAAATTATAGAATCTAATATCACATTTTCAACCGTTGTCTACTTTAATAAAATACATCCAAAATTTCATGGAAATAAGTTCTAATCATCGGATCCCAGGATAACAATCAAATATCTTACTATCTCAAAAATACAAGCAGTCTTAAGGATATCTAATTCGCCATTTGCGTCAGTGTAATGTACTAAATTATGGAATCAAATATAGCATTTTTAACTGTTTTCTACTTTAATATTAAAAGAACTTATTTCCATGATGTTTTGGATGTATTCCAATTACCGGATCCCAGGTTAACAACTAAATATCTTAATATTCCAAAAATTCAAGCAGGCTCAAGGATATCTTGGACATAGGGATATCCTTATGTTTCTGATTAAAAATAGATACGAAATTACTACATCATCTAAAAATTTTGAAGATTCTTTCTCACTTTTGTCATCGTAACTGAAGTACAATATCAAAAATTTAGCATGCTTACATTCTATAACCGATATTCATATTTTATATAAGAAATAAAGGGAAAATATTTATTTTACCAATATTGAATACAATTGTTTATAATTTAATATTTTCAAAACAAAATGTTTGAAAGTTTTAGAGCCTTCTTGTTCACACAAATCCAGCGGGCTTCATATTTAAAAGTGTACATAGCCTAAACAGATTTATTGAAATTTGTTCAAAACAGTCTCCTAATATGCGCAATTAATAAAAAATTGCGGATTAGTATTTCATTTTTGAACCATATAAATTTCGAATAATCGGGGACTGATAGTTATTGTTTTATAGGATTTTCAGCAACCAAAACATAACACCTCTGTTAAGTGCTTGTTTTATTAAAATTACATGCAAATATATACACATGCAAATAAATCAAAGTATAAAAATTCTAATGTTTTAAAATTGTATTTTTAAGATAAATTATGTAAATTCAAATTACTAGAAGTACAACTTATTAAAATCAATAAACACATAAAGTCGATAAGCATATTCATTCATAGGGTTTACGAACTCAACGAAAAGTCAGCAATAAGATTAAAACACAAACTTTCATTAATAACACAGAATTAAAAGTTTCGAATGTTTAAAAAGTGTCCAGTCTTAATTCCATTCACTATCTCAATAAGATTATCGCACAATTTATGCAGCATTTAAAAAGAAAATGTACTAAACATTTGTCAATAAGTTCTTCTCGACACGTAATCTCTTAATTTTCATTGTCATATTAGTTACCAAACCTCAGGCCATATCTGTTGGCAAGTCTGTGTAAACCATCCCATCCAGCTTCAGTCGACGTATCGTAATTTTGCAAGGTATCATACATGTGATAGATGGCTGCTCGACACACATCAGTAATACTGTTAATATGGAAATGCACAGCAATACTCGCCACTATAAAACAGAACTCTAGAAGATGACCTAATCTGAAGCCATGGTTAAAAAAATGGTTTCCAACCTCATTTGCATAGGTATTGAATGTTACGTTTGTCAATTCGTTGGCGTTTAGAGCACGCACTCTACCGAGTATAGTAACATGATATCCCACTGTTTCAGCCAATAATACTTGAGAGGCCCTTTGTACAGATATGTTGAAACCCGTGAGCACAAGACCACGATATTTTTCATATGTGCATGCATAAGGAGTCTGATTATGCATAACCATCACAAAATTTAAGTAATCTTCTGCGAATAGCATCTTATCAGCGTCATTGGGAATTCCAGGATTTTGAGCCATCTTAAAATTAAGTCTGAGCTGACAGAAATTTCGTATAGTGCAATACAACTAGCGGAAAACCAAGTTCATAAATGATACGTTGGTTACTTGCAAAGAATGATTTATATTCTGATCTTGGCCTCCTGCTGTTGCCAAATTTACAATAGAAATCTTAACCGTCAATTTGATTAATAGTTGCAGAATGAGTATATACTATTTCAAATTGAATATAATTTTGGGAGCTGTGGTTTAAAAATGTTCGCTTGCACAAAATCAAAATGACTTTGAAATATATGCATTTTCATTAGAACATTGTTCATAAATTTTGACCGGATGAAAGTTGTGCTTGAATTGGTAACTGGATGAAACTTTACTTATGTTTGAAGGTGGGATTTGGCAATATTGATTGCTCGAATTCTCCACTGTTACATAAATTTGGGTTTAACATTATTCTAGCTATTGTGCACACATTTTTCGAATTTTTTTTTTCTTTTGATATAATGCTGGACGGGCGTGAAAAGTTATTTCAAGTTTTTATTCAGTATTTGTTTAAAACTGAAAGGTGAAAATATGATGTGTGCAGCACACGCTTTCCCAGTACTTTACTTCAAGTACTAGTTCTTCCAGTACTATATTTCAATTACTTTTATTCTGTCAGTGTGAAATAATGATGGACAAGATCCATGGCACAGTGTTTGAAAGTACGTTGGCATTGGACGCTTTTCAGGATGACAATATGTAAAATTATTTTAATATACCTAATTACCTTATATTTCGCTCAAATATAACTTCAATCTGATAAGCAATATACTCCATTACATATTTCATTAAAATATTTATAATTAATTCACTAATTTGATGTCATTTTCGCTTCTTTAGTGCCATTTCTGTCAATGTAGCAACATTTTCTGCAATTTGACATTACACTAAAAAATCACAAATTTCGTAATATTTTATCCAAATTCTTGACCACATTCGTCGACAAGGTGTTACATATTTGATTATATGTACTAAAGATCATTTTTTGTATTTTTTTGATACATTTATTAAGAAAGGTGAAATATCTTGAGAACGACTAAAGATACAGTTTAAAGTATGGGCCATGCTTTTTAAAATAGAATATTGCTTATAAAATGATTAATTATAATGTAACATTATTGAATGCTCGGAATTTTTAGGATTCTTTAAAAAATGCGCTCGGTAACTTGGAAGGCTTTCGAACGTTCGGTAACTTTTAAGATTCAATAGCTTCCATTATTCGCGGATTGTAATAATCGTACTAAATTGCATATGAAACACTGTATTCTTCCGTAAGTATCATCGCATCTATAGGCTTAGGTCCGCATGTACACACACACATTACCTTAAAAACCAAATCTTCTGCAAATAACATCTGATCAGCATTTTCTGGGATTACAGGATTTTGAACCACTCCAGTATTAACTTTGAGCTGACAAACTTTGTGTGGTTCATTACAACAGACCGAAAATCAAGTCTTGCTTAAATAACGTGATGGATTAGAGCAACGAATGTTTTACATTCTGAACTTGGCATCCTAGTGTTTCCAGCTTTAAAAAACTTGCATATATGAATAATAGTTGTAGAATGATTATGTACTATTATATAGTATTCAGTATAATTTTGCGAACTGTAGTTTCAAAATTTTCGCTAAATGACTTGCACTGACGCAAATGCAAAATCGAATTTCTCGGAAATGCAACTCGACATTTGGATATATTTCCAATAAGCAATATACTACTTTATAGTAAGGTACATTAATGATTAATTATTCATCAATTTTTATAATTTTTGTAACTTGAGTGACATTTTTTCCAATATTTCCTATAATTTCGCACTACATTAAAATAAATCACAAATTTCGCGATATTTTGCCAAATGTGTCAAATCTGTCGCCAAGTGTTACATATATAACTCTACTTACAGCAGGTTAATTTCTTTAAAAAACGAATGTCACGTTTTTGAGCTCTTGCTACCCGTTCGCTTTGCCACCTTACTGACCTCGCTGCTCAGGCAGCCACTTTATTCTCACGATTACCAAACCAATAGACTTAGCAATAGCTGAACTTATGTCTCTTGTAAACAGCTTTGAGGAGCATAATTATCATGATAATGAATTGGACCAGGAACAGATTAAATCAGTAAACCTGGCTACTGAACTTCATCAACTTGCAATGGCTGGAGTCCACTACACGCAGACTACCAAGATGGACACGGATGCAGAGATGCGGCAAAATCATCTGATCAGAGGTATGTGTGCTGATTTACATATTTTGAAGTGCACCCCCCCCCCCCTCCACGTCTTAAGGAAAAATTAGACCTACTTCAGTATTCTTCACCCCAAAAACTCAAAGAATTGAAAAACTTTTTTGGAATTATTGACACACATGATAATAGCTGTACGGTCCCGGCTTCACAGGTGACCACTCGTTCGAGAGCCAAAAAAACGGCAGTTAGTACTTCCACTGGAACAGTATACACACCCCTCATTCAATCTGAAACCGTTGCAAATTTCCTTGCACCCGAAATCTCTGTAAATGATAGTGACCCTTCATCTTCTAGCAACAGTACGCAAAACAGTAATGAAAATTCCAAAGTAACTAATAAAACCTTCCCCAATTTCAATGTTGAGCTAACTGACTTAAACTCTACTCAATCTAACGAAATCCTCACCATCAACTTAGAGAACAGCACCCCATCAAACCTCGAAGAACTTGAAATAAATAAGAATAAACATCCTAAAATCTTAATCGCAACAAATGACAGCCGGTCAGAAAAAGAAAATAATGAAATACAGATTAATCCAAACCCTTCCTCAGATTCTAATAATCCAACACCCAGCCAAAATCACAGCAATAACTCGGAACCCCCCCCCCCCACCCCACCCTGTTAACCGTGAAAGGTACCCTGACCAATTCTTTGTAGAAATAACAGAAAACCCTAGAAACCTAATGGCTGAACTAAGTAAAATCACGGACAACCAGGTTAGGGCAAAATTCACCGGTGAAATCCTCCGCATTTATACTAAAACAAATGATCATTATCGAGCAGTTCAGAAATACCTATTAAACAACAACTTCAAATTTCATTCCATCGATCTTAAAGTCGACCGTCCAAAGAAAGTTGTGATAAAAGGCCTCCCTCCTACCTACCCTACCGAAGAGATACAAGCATATTTCGAAGGGATTGGCATCCAGCCAATGAAAATCCACAATATGAAGAGCCTAAGAACGAAACTGCCCCTCCCCAATTTCCTTATGCACCTCCCACCCTCGACAGATCTAGAAGAAGTTTACAAAATTAGACATATCAACTATATTTTTGCAGAGATTACCCCATTCATTTCCAAAGGATATCAACAATGCTACCGTTGTCAGGGGTGGCAACATTCATCTAATAATTGTACACACGACTTCAAATGTCTAAAATGTGCAGGCGAGCACCCCACCCACCTCTGTACTAAACCACGATCCTCACCAGCAACATGTGTAAATTGTAAAGGCCCACACCCCGCTAACTTCAGAGCATGTCCCGCCAACCCCGTAAACATTAGAAATAGTGCAAATGATAGAAATTATAATCAAACTCCATACAGCTCACACCCTGGCTCTAGAACAGCCTCTCCTAACAGACGCCCTCTGAATTTCCGCAGCAGACCATACGCCCAAACTAAAACTTTCCCCCCCCATCTATAAATGCATGACATATGCCCTGCAGAAATATCTCATCTGTTAGAGACTCGATGATAAATGATGAACACACTGGATCATGTGAAAATAGCCCCTCGGACGAGGCGCCCCCCCCCCCCTCAAACTCTCAAGCCTGGCCCTCTCTCCCGTCTAGCAGTAATCAACCTCCGGAGACATCAACGCAAAATAATCAAACTAACAACCTTCCCACAAATGATAACATAAACAGCACCCTTCCCGCTACAAACAAAAACAGTCAGCTCCCTGCAATTATTAATAACATCCCCCCCCTCGTCAACTGTTGTCACTGACCCTCGAATTAACGCAAGCCGAATCAGACAAGCAAAAATATCAACTACCGAAGCTCCTGAAATTCCACCCACGCAAGAAATCACAAGCGGCATTAGTGATATAATGATAATCATTAAAGAAATTAAAAATCTACTCAAACTTATCAACATCCAATCTCTAATAGCTTTTATTAAAGACACTGGCAAGGTTCTTAAGGAAAATACCCCAATCGTCGACAAAGGGCTCCAAATTTTGGTCCTGTTGGACCAACATTTCAATCATAGCACTCCAAGCCCACAATGACCCCCCCCCCCCCCTAAACAGCTAACTATTTTATCCTGGAATGCAAATGGCCTTTCTAATAAAATTTCCGAGCTGAGGGACTTTGTAGAAGAACACAACCCACACCTTATTCTAATACAAGAAACTAAAATTAACGGACCCACAAATCACATACGAATACATAACTACACACTTTATCACACACCTCGCGCAAATGTCCACACCCAACAGGGCGGCACCGCCATATACATCCAAAACCACCTTGATCATACTCCGGTAAATCCAATCAACACACTTATCCTAGAACACACACTAATTAAAATTAAAATACCAAACTCACACTTTATCCTCATAGGATCCATCTATGCAAAACTCCAATCAAACCACAACCTTGCCAACGACCTCTCTGACTTATTTGGTCTTCATGATGGGGCGGTCCTGATGGGGGACTTTAATGCCCACCATCAGGACTGGGGCTGCCACGGAAGAAACAAATATGGCAGAGAGCTCAGAACTTTCATCCGAAACAACAACATTAGACACATACACCCAAACACAAACACCAGACCAAATAGTAATCACTCAATCATAGACTTCGCCCTAGCCAACAACATTCCATACGCACACAACATCACAACTCACAATGACCTCAGCTCGGACCACCTGCCCATAATGCTAAACCTAAATCTAAAATACAATCTACCCATTCCCCCTTCCGTAAAATTCACTAACTGGAAAATTTTTACCAAAACACTGGCAAATTCAAAATTATTATTCTCAAATTACAACGGGCCTGAAGAAATAGAACATCACTCGATTCAACTTGAAAAAGAAATCTCCCACGCCATAGACATAGCCACTACCCTCAAAGCTCCTCCCCCCACCATTCAAAAACTCCCATTCCATATCAAAAACATCATCAGAAAAAGAAACCGTGCAAGGCAATTATGGCAAACTACAAGATTTCCCCACTTTAAAACCATACTCAACAGACTTAATAATGCAATAAAACATAAAATTAAATTACATAAACAACATTCTTGGAGAAGATTAATTGAATCCCTATCTCCAACCGACAACTCCATGTGGGAATTTGTAAAAAAACTGAAATCCTCTAAAATCCACATTACTCACCTTAACACCCCAAATGGCACAGTAAATACTGATAAAGACATTGCAAACGCCCTAGCTCAAAACTATGAGGAACAATTCACATTAAATAAGAACTTAAATTGTCCAAATACCGAAAATCTTGTCCAAAACACCCTTAACCATCTTTTCAATACTACACCCTCCTATACAATCCCACCCGCCACCCCTTCGGAAATATTAACAGAAATTAAAAAACTCAAAAAAAACAAAGCCCCTGGAATAGATAGGATAAATAACAAGGCCATCAAATCTTTCCCCATAAACATCATTTATTTTATTACCATGCTATTCAACGCAATGTTAAAATATCCCTATTTCCCCACCAATTGGAAAACAGCAATCATCATAGGCATCCCGAAACCAGGCGAAGACCCCACCCTAGCCCAAAATTTTAGACCCATTAGCCTCTTAAATTCCATCAGTAAACTTGCGGAGCGAATAATTCACACTAGGATCAAAAATTTTATTGAACAACATGACATTATTAAACCAGAACAGTTTGGCTTCCGCCCACTACACTCAACCACTCACCAACTGTTGAGAGTAACTGAATTCATTTCTGAGGGAATGAATATCGGCCTCTCAACAGGTTTTCTACTAATTGATATTTCGAAGGCCTTTGATAAGGTGTGGTATGAAGCTTTAATTTACAAAATGATTCAGCTAAACATACCAGACTCACTCATCCACCTAGTACACTCTGTCCTTCGAAATAGATCCTTCACTGTCCGCTACAAACACACTTACTCCACTCACAAACCACTTCGGTCAGGGGTCCCACAAGGCTCCCAATTGGCCCCGACCCTTTTCAATATTTATATAAATGACATCCCGCGCGCCAAGAACACGTACATAGCAATGTATGCAGACGATACAGCACTATACACTAGCAGCTCTAAAAAATACGTTATTCGCTCCAGACTACAAAACCACATCAATATCTTAACAGACTGGTTTCGGGAATGGAAAATTAAAATTAATGACAAAAAGACAAAATGTATCATCTTCTCAAAAATCAGAAAGAAAACTAAACCAAATACCATTAAAATAAATAAAAACCCGATCCAGTACGTAGACACCGCAAATTACCTCGGAGTAACATTTGACTCCAAGCTAACTTGGAAACCTCACATAAAAAAGGCCATATCAAAATTTTATGCTGCAAAAAAAATGTTATCATCAATCCTTCACTCCAATGAAGCCAGCTATCAGAACAAGGTTCTTTTGTATAAAACGGTACTACGACCCATCCTTCTTTACGCCGCCCCAGTGTGGGGATTTGCAGATCTAAAAGTTCTAAAAAATTACAAACTACTCAAAATATAACCCTCAGGAACATTAGAAAAGCACAGAGATTCCTCCGGAATGAAGTAATACACAGAGACTTCGGAGGGCGCGGTAGCCCATTGGTTAGCGCGCTGGAGTTGCACTCGGTAGGCCCGGGTTCGATTCCAGCCACTGCCAAAACTGCCGCCGTGTTCATGCGGAGTACGATCACGTTAAACATGTGGGTCCGAAAGTCCTTCCGAGAGGTTGGTGGTAGGGGAAGGAGGGTACGATCCCTGTGGATGCCTCCCCCACTGGGTTCCGGTCTAAATTGGGTGGCACTTCCCGACCGTCCAAACAGTTACCATACACCTTTCTGGTAGGTCGGACGGTCTGGGTTTCAACAATCTACAACAGAGACTTCGGAGTACTCAAAATCAATAAGCAAATTGCTAAATTAGCCTTAAAATTCTATCAGAACCTTAACAAAATACCAAACGAGGAAATTTGCAACTTGGCGGATTACGACCCCCACCAATGGAAGTACCGCAAGCGGCCAAGGGCCTCGTCCATTCTGAATTAGTAAATTTAAAATTTTAAAGATCCATATCATTAAGCTATAAACAAACATAACAACTCTTTAACCTAATTCTATTCTGAATCAGTAAATTAAACTTAAAATTCATTCTCACAATCTAGAAAATCTCTGGAAAATTTAACTCTCTATCTTGTAAATTTAATTGCAAGATGTAATATCTACAGTCATGTACTAAGCTGACATATTATTGACCCAGAATAATATAAGATCCAGGAAGAGATCTCTCACGATGCCAATAGGCGAAAAAAAAAAAAAAAAAAACTTTTTTTTTGTACGAGAGGAAAGAGACTTATGCGTAACAAATATATCATCCTGCCTACAATCATACAGCTTGAATAAATATTACCCCCCTCCCCTGTGGTGCACTTCAGATAATGTAAAATACAGCCATATATTACTCACCCAGGAGATACAGGCAACTTTTGCCTAGGCGCTCCAGGAACTCTGCTGCTGAGGTTAATTTCTGTATAATGTTTATACACATTTAAAAAACTTTCAATATATCGCTTCTGTTTAAACTAGTGCTACATAGATTCACTCGTTTTAGAATAATGTATTGTGTATAAAATGATTAACATTATTGAATGTCCTGAATGTTTAGCAATTCTTTCAAAAATTCATTTAAAATTTTGGAGTTGATTTTCGAACGCTGGATTGCGTTGAAATTCAATAAGCTGCCAGTGTTTAAGGATAACGCTAATCATTTAATTTACGTTACAACCGCTTCACAATACATTGCCTATACTTTATACTATGTAGAGAAATTAATAAAATAGAAAATGAAGGAGTTAGCCTTTTATTCACAAACGGAATTGTTTTAGTTTTGCAAGAAATTTTGTCGATCTGTCCCTACCCGTTGTAAAACACATTATTACCCCTATTAATGGAGTTGACCTGTAACTCCTGTGTTAATTTTCGTATAGTTCGGTTGGAAAATATCTTAATTTCTGCAGGTGTTTCTCGTACATTACTTTTACCAAGACTCCGAATATCGAAACAATATTGTTTTCTCAACTAGTGAACATAAAATTCAAAATTTAGAATTTGTTGCCAAGTCTTTAAGAGCTCGGTTGATGTCTTACTCCATTTATTTATATTTTAGGGACTTTTAATTATTGAACTTTATACTTAAGTTTTTTGCTATTGGGTCAAACATCTGTATTCATATATTGAGAATTTCGTATGAAATTGCCAGACTTTAGAAGAGCATATTTATAGTTAATAGAGATTTACGTACACCTGAAACTGCATTTTAATCAGCAGGGAAATGTGTCAGTAGCATTTACAGAATTTACTGGGTTTTTCAAAAATGTGGTTACTGGCTGACTGACCGAGCATGCGAGAACTTTGATATGACATACTGCAATAATGTATTTCTACGCAGGTTATCGAAAACCCCAAAATCAAATGGTTGCGCATTGTTCGTATTTAAATAGATCAAACATCGCGTTCAATTGCAGTAAACAACATCCTTGAACCGTTTCGGTTTTATTTGTGTGTTAGCACGGAATATTCTTTATCGGCAATAGCTACAAAAAACCTTATTGGTCGCAATTTTGTGAAGGAGACGAATTAAAACAACAGCCAGCTTTTTATCTCCCAATAATTTAATTCAGGCACCTAACTGCACAGACCACATTATTCATATATTTTTTCAATTGTAACACGTGGCAAGTTTCCTTGCTGCCATTCCATATATTGTCCTATTCTCTGCAGAAGAGCTAATGAATAGCGAACAACTGGTTCAAGAATGCCATTAGCTGCTATAATAAACTACAGGTTTGAGCATTTGTAAAAATATGCAGTGCGTACTTTTAATTTAAAAAAAATTTGTCTATCCTAGCTTTAATACTTCAATAGATCTTAAGAGATTCATCCCAAGGGAGAAAGGCTTTTTGAATACGACGTTCAAATTCATCCCAAGGGAGAAAGGCTTTTTGAATACGACGTTCAAACGCAGAATCCACAACACATGCACTCTGGTTTTAAAGCTGTTTTAGAAAATAATATCAAATTATATAAACCAGGTTTTATTACAATATTTTACAAACCAGAGAGCTACATAATATTGTAAAAATTTATCGTCAGTGGAAGCGTAATCCAAACTCCTGAAAAGTTCTTTTTAGGTAAGTTCTATTCAGTTGAGTCACCGAGGAGGAACAGTTGTAATATTCTATTCCCCCCCCCCGTCCTAAATGGCCTGATCCCAATAAAGGGCCAAGAAATGCTACTTCGGGGAATGCAACAAAATGTTTCTAACATCACTCCCTTCCTAAAAAAATTAATTAGTGACTCTTAATTACTCGGTCATTCCGAGTATGCGTTCAAGCATGAGGAACTGAACACAAGTTCGTTCAACGCATGAAACGCATCAGTTTTGATTTACGTGCTGGCAAATTAATATTTTTAAAATAAAAAATTTTAAATTTTAAAACGAAAGCTCATAAAATAAGACTTTCCTTCATTTCCAGATGGTTCATTTTTGTTAGCTATTTGCGTCAGTGTAATGGACTAAATTATAGAATCTAATATCACATTTTCAACCGTTGTCTACTTTAATAAAATACATCCAAAATTTCATGGAAATAAGTTCTAATCATCGGATCCCAGGATAACAATCAAATATCTTACTATCTCAAAAATACAAGCAGTCTTAAGGATATCTAATTCGCCATTTGCGTCAGTGTAATGTACTAAATTATGGAATCAAATATAGCATTTTTAACTGTTTTCTACGTTAATATTAAAAGAACTTATTTTCATGATGTTTTGGATGTATTCCAATTACCGGATCCCAGGTTAACAACTAAATATATTAATATTCCAAAAATTCAAGCAGGCTCAAGGATATCTTGGACATAAGGATATCCTTATGTTTCTGATTAAAAATAGATACGAAATTACTACATCATCTAAAAATTTTGAAGATTCTTTCTCACTTTTGTCATCGTAACTGAAGTACAATATCAAAAATTTAGCATGCTTACATTCTATAACCGATATTCATATTTTATATAAGAAATACAGGAAAAATATTTATTTTACCAATATTGAATACAATTGTTTATAATTTAATATTTTCAAAACAAAATG
Organism: Amaurobius ferox; assembly: GCA_951213105.1. NCBI lineage: Eukaryota > Metazoa > Arthropoda > Arachnida > Araneae > Amaurobiidae > Amaurobius > Amaurobius ferox. The sequence continues at coordinate 116,489,321 of OX578137.1, read as the reverse complement.
TTTGAAAGTTTTAGAGCCTTCTTGTTCACACAAATCCAGCGGGCTTCATATTTAGAAGTGTACATAGCCTAAACAGATTTATTGAAATTTGTTCAAAACAGTCTCCTAATATGCGCAATTAATAAAAAATTGCGGATTAGTATTTCATTTTTGAACCATATAAATTTCGAATAATCGGGGACTGATAGTTATTGTTTTATAGGATTTTCAGCAACCAAAACGTAACACCTCTGTTAAGTGCTTGTTTTATTAAAATTACATGCAAATATATACACATGCAAATAAATCAAAGTATAAAAATTCCAATGTTTTAAAATTGTATTTTTAAGATAAATTATGTAAATTCAAATTACTAGAAGTACAACTTATTAAAATCAATAAACACATAAAGTCGATAAGCATATTCATTCATAGGGTTTACGAACTCAACGAAAAGTCAGCAATAAGATTAAAACACAAACTTCACATTAATAACACAGAATTAAAAGTTTCGAATGTTTAAAAAGTGTCCAGTCTTAATTCCATTCACTATCTCAATAAGATTATCGCACAATTTATGCAGCATTTAAAAAGAAAATGTACTAAACATTTGTCAATAAGTTCTTCTCGACACGTAATCTCTTAATTTTCATTGTCATATTAGTTACCAAACCTCAGGCCATATCTGTTGGCAAGTCTGTGTAAACCATCCCATCCAGCTTCAGTCGACGTATCGTAATTTTGCAAGGTATCATACATGTGATAGATGGCTGCTCGACACACATCAGTAATACTGTTAATATGGAAATGCACAGCAATACTCGCCACTATAAAACAGAACTCTAGAAGATGACCTAATCTGAAGCCATGGTTAAAAAAATGGTTTCCAACCTCATTTGCATAGGTATTGAATGTTACGTTTGTCAATTCGTTGGCGTTTAGAGCACGCACTCTACCGAGTATAGTAACATGATATCCCACTGTTTCAGCCAATAATACTTGAGAGGCCCTTTGTACAGATATGTTGAAACCCGTGAGCACAAGACCACGATATTTTTCATATGTGCATGCATAAGGAGTCAGATTATGCATAACCATCACAAAATTTAAGTAATCTTCTGCGAATAGCATCTTATCAGCGTCATTGGGAATTCCAGGATTTTGAGCCATCTTAAAATTAAGTCTGAGCTGACAGAAATTTCGTATAGTGCAATACAACTAGCGGAAAACCAAGTTCATAAATGATACGTTGGTTACTTGCAAAGAATGATTTATATTCTGATCTTGGCCTCCTGCTGTTGCCAAATTTACAATAGAAATCTTAACCGTCAATTTGATTAATAGTGCAGAATGAGTATATACTATTTCAAATTGAATATAATTTTGGGAGCTGTGGTTTAAAAATGTTCACTTGCACAAAATCAAAATGACTTTGAAATATATGCATTTTCATTAGAACATTGTTCATAAATTTTGACCGGATGAAAGTTGTGCTTGGATTGGTAACTGGATGAAACTTTACTTATGTTTGAAGGTGGGATTTGGCAATATTGATTGCTCGAATTCTCCACTGTTACATAAATTTGGGTTTAACATTATTCTAGCTATTGTGCACACATTTTTCGATTTTTTTTTCTTTTGATATAATGCTGGACGGTCGTGAAAAGTTATTTCAAGTTTTCATTCAGTATTTGTTTAAAACTGAAAGGTGAAAATATGATGTGTGCAGCACACGCTTTCCCAGTACTTTACTTCAAGTACTAGTTCTTCCAGTACTATATTTCAATTACTTTTATTCTGTCAGTGTGAAATAATGATGGACAAGATCCATGGCACAGTGTTTGAAAGTACGTTGGCATTGGACGCTTTTCAGGATGACAATATGTAAAATTATTTTAATATACCTAATTACCTTATATTTCGCTCAAATATAACTTCAATCTGATAAGCAATATACTCCATTACATATTTCATCAAAATATTTATAATTAATTCACTAATTTGATGTCATTTTCGCTTCTTTAGTGCCATTTCTGTCAATATAGCAACATTTTCTGCAAATTGACATTACACTAAAAGAATCAAAATTTCACAATATTTTTTCCAAATTCTTGGCCACATTCGTCGACAAGGTGTTACATATTTGATTATACGTACTAAAGATCATTTTTTGTAATTTTTTAATACATTTATTAAGAAAGGTGAAATATCTCGAGAACGACTGAAGATATAGTTGAAAGTATGTGCCATTCTTTTTAAAATAGAATATTGCTTATGAAATGATTAATTATAATGTAACATTATTGAATGTTCGAAATTTTTAGGATTCTTTTAATAATGCGCTCGATAATTTGGAAGGCTTTCGAACGTTCGGTAACATTTAAAATTCAGTAAATTCCATTATTCGCGGATTGTAGCAATCGTACTAAATTGCATATGAAACACTCTATTCTTTCGTTAAGTATCATCGCATCTGTAAAGTTACGTCCGCACGTACACACACACATCACCTCAAAAACGAAATCTTCTGCAAATAACATCTGATCAGCATTTTTTGGGATTACAGGGTCTTGAACCTCTTCAATATTGACTTTGAGCTGACATAATCTTCTTGTGGTTCATTACAACCGGCCAAAAATCAAGTCTTGCTTAAATAACGTGATGGTTTATAGCAACGACTGTTTTGCATCCTGAACTTGGCATCCTAGTTTTTCCAGCTTTAAATCACAAGTTTTAAAAAACTTGCATATTTGAATAATAGTTGTAGAATGATTATGTTCTATAATATAGTATTCAGTATAATTTTGGGAACTGTAGGTTCAACATTTTCGCCAAATACAAAACTGAAATGACTTAAATTAATATACAATTTTAATAGAACAGTTCATAAATTTTGACCGGCTACATATGGATGGACAATGTTTTATGTTTGGAATCTGCAGTTGGTAAGAATGACCGCCACTGTCAAATAATGGTGTGTTTATATTAACCCCCTCTACATAGTACATTTTTTTTTAAATCAAAACATTTTTTTTTCTGATACGCTGCTTAACGTATCTTATATATTTTCATTCAATATTTTTCCAAATCTAACAACAAATGTGTTGTGTCAGCACATGACTCACCGTAGGACATTATGCAGGTCAGTTACGTCTTTCAATGAGAAATAATGATAGACAAGATCCACGCACAGTGTTTTTAACATGGAAAAGTATGCTGGCATTTTTTTCTTGTCTGGATGATAACATGTAAAATTATTTTAAAGTACCAAATTAACTTATATTTCTCGGAAATGCAACTTGACATTTGGATATATTTCCAATAAGCAATATACTCCATTATAATAAAGTACATTAATGATTAATTATTCATCATTTTTTCTCATTTTTGTAACTTTAGTGTCATTTTGTCCAATATTTCCTATAATGTAGCACATTAAAATAAATCACAAATTTCGCGATATTTTTCCAAATCTGTCGCCAAGTGTTACATATATGATTTTTCTTACAGCAGGTTAATTTAGGTGTAATGATTATACACATTTGCAAAATTTTCAATATGTCGCTTCTATTCAAACTAGTGTTAGATTGTTTCATTCGTTTTAGAATAAAGTCTTGTGTATTAAATGATTAACATTATTGAATGTCCTGTATGTTTTGCAATTCCTTACAAAATTCATTTAAAATTTTGGAGTTGATTTTTGAACGCTGGATTGCGTTTAAAATCAATAGGCTGCCATTAAGGATAACACTAATCATGTAAATACGATAGAATCGCTTCACAATACATTGCCTATAATTTATACTATGTAGAGAAATTTATAAAATTGAAAATGAAGGAGTTAGCATTTTATTCACAAGCGGAATTGTTTTAGTTTTTCAAGAAATTTTGTTGATTTTCCCCCCTCCCCATGTAAAACATATTGTTACCCCTATTAATGGAGATAACTTGTAACTCCTGTGTTAATTTTCGTATAGTTCGGTTGGTAAATACCTTAAAAATTTCTGCAGGAGTATCTCGTACATTACTTTTACCAAGACTCAGAATATCAAAATATTGTTTTTTAAACTGGTGAACAGAAAAATCAAAATTTAGAATTTGTTGCAAAGTCTTTAAGATCTCGTTTGATATCTTACTCCATGTATTTATATTTTTGGGATTTTAATTGTTGAACTTTATACTTAAGTTTTTGTTATTGGGTCACAAATCTGCATTCATATATAGATATTTTCGTATGAAATTACCAGACTTTAGAAGAACATTTATAGTTAATAGAGGTTTAGGGACACCTAAAACTGCATTTTATTCAGCAGGGAAATGTGTCGGTAGCATTTACAAAATTTACTGGGTTTTTCAAAAATGTGGTTACTGGCTGACTGGCCAAGCAAATGAGAACTTCGATATAATATACTACAGCAATGTATTTCAACGTAGGTTATCGAAATCTCTAAATTCAAATAATTACGCATTGTTCGGATTTAAATAGATCAAACATCGCGTTCAATTGCATTAAAAAACATCCTTGAACTGGTTCAGTTTTATTTGTGTGTTAGCACGGAACATTTTTTATCGGCAATGGCTATAAAAAACCTTATGGGTAGCAATTTGCGAAGGAGACGATTTAAAACATATCTTGCAGCCAGCTTCGTATCTCCCAATAATTTATATCAGGCACCTTAACTGCAATGACCACATTATTCATATATTTTTGCAATTGTAACAGGTGGCTAGTTTCCTTGCTGCCATTCCACATATATAGTCCTATTCTCTGCAGAAGAGCTAATGAATAGCGAACAACTGGTTCAATAATGCCATTAGCTGCAATAACAAATACTACAGGTTTGAGCTTTTGTAAACATGTGCAAAGTGCTTTTAATTTAAAAAAAGATTTTTCTATCCTAGCTTTAATGCTGCAATAGATCTTAACAGATTCATCTCAAGAGAGAAAGACTTTGTGAATACGACGTTCAAACGTAAAATTTATTTTAGTTTCAAAAGCTCTTTTAGAAAATAATGGCCAATTAGATAAACCAGGTTCTTTACAATATTTTACAAACCAGAAAACTACATAATATTGTAAAAATCTTCTTTCAGTGGAAGCGTAATGCCAACTCCTGGAAAGTTCTATCTAGTTGCGTCACCGAGGAGTGACGGTTGTAATACACCCCCCCCCCCCACACACACACACACCACCACCCACCTTGAATGCCCTCGATTCCAATAAAGGGCTGAGAAATGCTGGTTGGGGGAATCGCAACAAAATGTTTGGTGACATCCCTCCCCTCCTAAAAAAAATTAATTAGTGACGTTAATTACTGTCAGTCTGAGTATGCATTCGCACAAGTAAACTCAACTCATGAAAAGGATCAGTTTTGATTTACGTGTTGACAACTTAATATTTTTAAAATAAAAAATTTTAAATTTTAAAACGAAAGCTCATAAAATAAGACTTCTTCATTTCCAGATTGTTCATTTTTGTTCGCTATTTGAGTCAGTGTAATGTACTAAATTATAGAATTTAATATAGCATTTTCAACTGTTTTCTACTTTAATATTAAAATAACCTATTTCCATGAAATTTTGGATGTATTCTAATTATCGGATCCCAGGTTAACAATAAAATATCTTAATATCCCCAAAATGCAAGCAGTCTCAAGGATATCATGGACATATACGGATATCGTATATTTCTGATTAAAAATAACTACGAAATTATTACTTCATCTAAAAATTTTGAAGATTCTTTCTCACTTTTGTCATCGTAGCTGAAGTACAATATCAAAAATTGAGCATGCTTACATTCTATAAGCGATATTCATATTTTATATAAGACATCACAGGAAAAATATTTATTTTAGCAATATTGAATACAATTGTTTATGACTTAATATTTTCAAAACAAAATGTTTGAAAGTTTTAGAGCCTTCTTGTTCACACAAATCCAGCGGGCTTCATATTTAGAAGTGTACATAGCCTAAACAGATTTATTGAAATTTGTTCAAAACAGTCTCCTAATATGCGCAATTTAAAAAAATTGCGGATTAGTATTTCATTTTTGAACCATATAAATTTCGAATAATCGGGGACTGATAGTTATTGTTTTATAGGTTTTTCAGCAACCAAAACATAACACCTCTGTTAATTGCTTGTTTTATTAAAATTTCATGCAAATATATACACTTGCAAAGAAATCAAATTACAAAAATTCTTATATTTTAAAATTCTATTTTTAAGATAAATTTTGTAAATTCACATTACTAGAAGCACAAATTTATTAAAATCAATGAACACATAAAATCGATAAGCATATTCATTCATAGGGTTTAAGAACTCAACGAAAAGTTAGCAATAAAATTTAAACAGACTTTCATTAATAACACGTAATTAAAAATTTCGCATGTTTAAAAAGTGTCGCATGTTTAAAAGTGTTAAAAGCATGTAAAAAAAGAAAGAAAAATACTGCAGAATGCAGTAGCACCTTCCAGAGGGAAGGAGAGAAAAGAGCTGCTGTAGCAGAAGTGCAGTCCTCTGTTATTAATCAGAGGCAAAAAAGTATATGTATCAATTAAAATATAAGATTTAAGATTTAACAAGTAATAAGGGATCAGAGAACTGATGAAAAATTTAAAAGATGAGGATGTGGAAGGAGAATTTAATGTAAATGCTCACGGGGGGTCATATAAAACTGCCATGGGACGCATTCTACAAAGTCTGGGATCATAGTCTGGGAGGTTGAATAAAGTTTCGTTATGGATACTAGGAATGTTCTGAAAAAAAATTTTTGCTTGCTTTGTGATGGTAAATTTTATAGTTTTGATTTTGAAATCTTTTCTAATAATGTCATTGCGAAGAAATCTGGGAGCTTTTCTGATGATGCGAAGAATTCTGTTTTGTTCGGTTTGTACTTTTTCAATGGAAGTTTTGCAGGCAAGTCCCCAGACTGGGCAGGCGTAAAGCAGGATTGGTTGAATTAAGGATTTATAAAGAAGAATTTTATTGCTGAGATCTAAGTGGCCTGAGTAAAGCAGATGGTTAAGTGAGCCAGCCAGTTTTTTAGATTTATTGATAACATATTTGAGATGGTGCTGCCAAGTAAGTCGGCTGTCCAAATGGACCCCGAGATACTTGGCAGTACGTGAGAAACAAACGGGTTGATTGCAAACCATGAGAGGGGGGGAGGGATACGAATGCCAGGGAAAAAGATAGCTTGCGATTTTTGAGCATTGATGGTAATTTTCCATTTATGGTAGCAATTCTCAAGGGTGGCAATATGATTTTGAAGGTGGATATGGAGAAAATTTAGATTTTTATGGGCGGCGATGATACAGGTATCATCGCCGGGTCATCAAAAGGGAGGTAGGAGGGGAACTGATACGTCGGTTACGTGCAAAGAATGATTTATATTCTGATCATGGCCTTCTGGTGTTGCCAAATTTACAATACAAATCTTAGTCAATTTGATTAATAGTTGCAGAATGAGTATTTACTATTTCAAACTGAATATAATTTTGGGAGCTGTGGTTTTAAAATGATCGCATGTACAACATCAAAATGACTTATATACATTTTTATTAGAGCATTGTTCATAAATTTTGATCGTATGAAAGTTGTGCTTGGATTGGTAACTGGAAGAAACATTACTTATGTTTGAAGATTGAAGTTGGCATTTGGCAAGATTGCTTGCTTGAATTCTCCACTGTTACATGATTTTGGGTTTAGCATTATTCCAGCTATTGCGCGCACATTTTTCGAAACTTATTTTTTTTTTCTATTTTGATATGAAGCCGGACGTGCGTGAAAAATTATTTCATGTTTTCATTCAGTATTTGTTTAAAACTAAAAGGCCAAAATATGATGTGGACAGCACACGTTTTTCCAGTACTTTACTTCAAGTACTGGTACTTCCAGTACTATATTTCAATTACTTTTATTCTGTCAGTGTGAAATAATGATGGACAAGATCCATGGCACAGTGTTTGAAAGTACGTTGGCATTTGATGCTTTTCAGGACGACAATATGCAAAAATCTTTTAATATACCTAATTACTTTATATTTCGCTGAAATATAACTTGAATCTGTTAAGCAATATACTCCATTGAATTTCATTAAAATATTTATAATTAATTCACTAATTTGATGTCATTTTCGCACCTTTAGTGCAATTTCTGTCAATGTAGCAACATTTTCTGCAAATTGACATTACACTAAAAGAATCACAAATTTCGCAATATTTTTTCCATATTCGTGACCACATTCGACGACATGGTGTTACATATTTGATTATACGTACTGAAGATCATTTTTTGTAATTTTTTGGTGCATTTATTAAGAAAGGTGAAATATCTCGAGAACGACTGAAGATACAGTTTAAAGTATGTGCCATAATTTTTAAAATAGAATATTGCTTATAAAATAATTAATTATAATGTAACATTATTTAATGTTCGGATATTTTAGGATTTCTTCAAAAATGCGCTCGGTAATTTGGAAGGCTTTCGAACGTGCGGTGACTTTTAAAATTCAATAGCTTCCTTATTCGCGGATTGTAATAATCGTACTAAATTGCATATGAAACACTATTCTTTCGTTAAGTATCATCGCATCAGCAGGCTTACTTCCGCACGTATACACACACACACGCACACAGATACACACATCGCCTCAAAAACGAAATATTTTGCAAATAACATCTGATCAGCATTTTTTGGGATTACAGGGTTTTGAACCTGTTCAATATTGACTTTGAGCTGGCAAACTTCGTGTGGTTCATTACAACCGGCCGAAAATCAAGTCTTGCTAAAATAACGTGATGGTTTAGAGCAACGAATGTTTTACATCCTGAACTTGGCATCCAAGTGTTTCCAGCTTTAAATCACAAGTTTTGAAAACTTGCATATTTGAATAATAGTTGTAGGATGATTATGTACTATAATATAGTATTCAGTATAATTTTGGGAACTGTAGTTTCAAAAGTTTCGCCAATTACAAAATCGAAATGACTTAGATTAATATATAGCTTTAATAGTACACAGTTCATAAATTTTGACCGGCTACATCTGAATGAACAATGTTTTATGTTTGGAAATTGCAGTTGGTAAGAATGACTGCCATTGTCAAATAATTGTGTGTTTATATTAACCCCCTCTACTTCGTACAATTTTTTTTTAAATCAAAGCAATTTTTTTTTCTTATACGCTGATTAACGTATCTAAAATATCTCATAGATTTTCATTCAATATTTATCCAAATGTAACAAAAAATGTGAAGTGTCTTTACATGACTCGCCGTAGTATATTTTGCAAGTCAGTTACGTCTTTCAATGAGAAATAATGATGGACAAGATCCACGCACAGTGTTTTTAACATGGAAAAGTATGCTGGCATGTATCTCTTGTCTGGATGATAACATGTAAATTTATTTTAAAGTACCAAATTATCTTATATTTCTCGGAAATGCAACTTGACATTTGGATATATTTCTAATAAGCAATATATAATACATTATAGTAAAGTACATTAATGATTAATTATTTATCAATTTTTATAATTTTTGTAACTTTAGTGACATTTTTCACAATATTTCCTATAATTTAGGACTACATTAAAATAAATCACAAATTTCGCGATATTTTGTCAAATGTGTCGTCTAATCAATCAAATGTTTGCCAAATCTGTGGCCAAGTGTTACATATATGATTTTACTTACAGCAGGTTAATTATTGTGTAATGTTTATACACGTTTGAAGAACTTTCAATATGTCGCTTTTATTCAAACTAGTGCTAGATTGTTTCACTCGTTTTAGAATAATGTATTGCGTATAAAATGATTAACATTAGTGAATGTCCTGAATGTTTAGCAATTCTCTCAAAAATTCATTTAAAATTTTGGAGTTGATATTCGAACTCTGGATTGCGTTTAAAATCAATAAGCAGCCAGTATTTAAGGATAACGCTAATCATGTAATTTACGCTAGAATCCCTTCTTGCCTATACTTTATACCATGTAGAGAAATTAATAAAATAGAAAATGAAGGAGTTAGCCATTTATTCACAAACGGAATTGTTTTAGTTTTTCTAGAAATTTTGTTGATCTATCCATTCCCCTCCCCTTTGTAAAACAACTCTGTAACAACAAGTAACTCTGTCCTCCCCTCTTGTAAAACACATTGTTACCCCTATTAATGGAGTTAACCTCTAACTCCAGTTTTAATTTTCGTATAGTTCGGTTGGTAAATACCTTAAAAATTTCTGCAGATTTATCTCGTACATTACTTTTACCAAGACTCGAACAATATTTATCGAAACAATATTTTTTTCTCAACTAGTGAACATAAAAATCAAAATTTTTAATTTGTTGCTAAGTCTTTAAGAGCTCGGTTGAAATCTCACTCCATTTATTTATATTTTTAGGACTTTTAATTACTGAACTTATATTTTACTAAATTTATAACTAAGAACTTATATTTTACTGTATTTTACTAAATTATAAAATATAATATCACATTTGCAACGGTTTTCTATTTTAAGATTAAAATACACATCTAAATTCCATGGAAATAGTTTGTTCTAATTATCGGATTGCAGGTGAACAAATAAATATCTTAATATTTTAAAAAGGCAAGCAGTCTTAATATATCCGCAATATCCTTATGTTTCTGATTAAGAATAGGTACGGAATTACTTCATCTCAAAATTGTGAAGATACTTTCTCACTTTTGTCATCTTTGACATTTTTGATCTTAACTAAAATGCAATAGCAAAAAAATTGAGCATGCCTACATTCATTCTATAAGTGATATTCACATTTTATGCAAGAAATAACAGAAAAAAAAATTATTTTAGCAATATTGGATACATTTGTTTGTAATTTAATTATTTAGAAACAAAATGTTCGAAAATTTTGATGCCTTCTAGTTCAGCCAAATCCAGCAAGCTTAACGTTTAGTACAGGACATAATCCAAATAAATTTCTTGAGATTTGTTCAAAACACTCTCCTGATGTGCGCAATTTATAAAAATCTGTTGTGGGCAACACATGACTTTCCTTATATAATGTAATGGATTTACTACTTTTACAGTAAAAAAAAAATGTTTTTCTTATAGTAGATACTAATATTCTTTCCCAGATATTGAATATTCGACAATTAGTCGTCATTTTCATTGATTTAGCGTCATTTTTATCCATTTGGCGAGATTTTCGTTAATTTGGCAACATTTCAAAAAGTCACCAAGTTGGCAATATTCTGCCAAATTCGTCGCCAAAATCTCGCCAAGCGTTATGGATGAAGAAATAAGTTATTCTTATAGCAGATATACGACTATTGGCGTTCAAATACAAAAGTATTACTTAAAGTATATTTTTTCATGAATGGAACAAGCTAGATCCACGAGAATGATGTCACCCAATTTATCGCACGGTATTACATATGAAAAGTGAACATGTTTCTCAATAGGAAATATTTTTATTTTATGACAAAATCTCGCCAAGCGTTATGGATGAAGAAATAAGTTATTCTTATAGCAGATATACGACTATTGGCGTCCAAATACAAAAGTATTACTTAAAGTATATTTTTTCATGAATGGAACAAGCTAGATCCACGAGAATGATGTCACCCAATTTATCGCACGGTATTACATATGAAAAGTGAACATGTTTCTCAATAGGAAATATTTTTATTTTATGACTTTTTGATAATTTTTTTGAAAAATTGTACAATATCTCGAGAACTGTTTATGTTAGTGTTCTAAAATTTTTGTCAATCGTTTTCTAATGAAAAATCATTTAAGAAATGTCTATTTGCGTAAATTTATTAGTGGTTTTGATTTTTTGACGATATTTTCAATATTTCATTCGAAAATTTAGGAGGGTTCTGAACATTCGATTGCGTATAAAAACAATAGGCTTCCAGTGTTTATGGATTGTGATTTCTGTTCCAAATTTTGTTCGAATCGGTCCATTCGTTCGTCAGTTATCGTCTCCAAAGGCTCACTGACACACACACACACACACACACACACACACGCATACTTTCACACACACACACACACAGACATCACTCCAAAAATGTTTGATTCGTGATCAGGGATGCTTGAAACGTGCTCTCCCGTCGAAAACTCGAATTCGAATTTTCGACCCAGTCACAATACTTTCCTTATACATTATGTATATAAGGAAAGTAAAAATCTGATGTGGGCAGCACATGACTTTCCTGCAGACTCAAATTCAAATTTTTTTCTTTAATAATTCATCAAATTGAGTTTAATTGCACAAAATAACACTAAATTTGCATTTTTAATTTAATTTCTGTTTTTATTTGGTAATTAGACATTTTTCTAAAAGTGGCATAACTAAATTCGAAAAATCTTAAATAATTCGAGAATGGTTAGTCCTAGAGTAATAGAGTTGTTCTTATTATTTTCCTCATCAAAAATTACGTATAAAACAAGAATTTTATTGATATATTTGAACATATGTAGCTTTTTCTAGATTTTGCGATTTTTGAGGGTCATTTCGTAAAAAAAGGCAGGTTGTTCTTTTCCGAATAATACCAAAATCTAATCAGCACTAAAGTATTCCCCAAGTAACTTATCTGTCAAATTTTGTGAAATTTGGCCAATTAATAGTTTAGTTAGTGTGGATACATGACATTTTTGCGGGCCATTTCGTAAAAAAGGCAGGTTGTTCTTTTCCGATTAATACCAAAATCTAATCAGCACCAGAGTATCGTACAAGTAACTTATCCATCAAATTTTGTGAAATTTGGTCAATTAGTATTTTAGCTAGAGTGGATACATGAAATTTTTACGGGCCATTTCGCAAAAAAGCGGATTCTGTTTTTACGAATCGTATCAAAAACTAATCAGCACCAGGGTCATACCCAAGTGACTTACCTACCAAATTTTATGAAATTCGGTCTATTAGTTTTTGAATTAGAGTGGATGCATACATTGCACAGACAGACACACAGACAGACAGACAGACAGACAGACACAGAGACGTCACGTCAAAAATGTTTTTTTCGTATTCTAGAGGTCTCGAAACGTGTAGATCCGTCGAAAACTCGAGTTGAGATTTTCGGCATGATTCCAATACTTTCCTTATACATTACCATGTATTGCAGGGAAAGTAAAAATCTGATGTGAGCAGCACATGACTTTCCCTGCAGACTTATATTATCGTTCTCTTTATTTTAATTAAATTTATTTCACTTTTAATTCAATTTTCGTTCTCATTCGATAACCGGACTTATTTTCAAGGGTGGCGTAGGGAAAGTACGAAAAACTAAAATATCTCGAGAACGGCTAGTCCTAGTGTAATGGGGTTGGTCTTATTCTTTTCGTCGTTAAAAATTACGTATTAAATCAGCATTTAATGGATATATTTGAGTATACCCAGTTTTGTATTTTAGATTTTGGCAATTTTTGCGGGCCATTTTGCAAAAAAAGGCAGGTTATTTTTTTCTGAATCGTACCAAAATCTAATCAGCACCAGGGAGACCTATACGTGACTCATCTACCGAATTTTGTGAAATTCGGTCCATTAGTTTTTCAGCTACAGTGGATACAAGCTTTTGCGGGCCATTTCACAAAAAAAGCAGGTTCTTTTATTCCGAATCGTACCCAAAACTAATCAGCACCAGCCCCGCCCACAAGTGACTTACCTACAAAATTTTGTGAAATTCGGTCCATTAGTTTTTTAGTTAGAGTGGATACAAAATCTGCACAGACACACAGACACACAGACACACACACAGACGTCACGCTAAAAATGGTTTTTTCGTATTCTAGAGGTCTCGAAACGTGTATATCCGTCAAAAACTCGAGTTGTGATTTTCGGCATGATTCCAATTCTTTCCCTATACATTACCATGTATTGCAGGGAAAGTAAAAATCGCCTGCTATAACCCTAAATTAAAATATCCCAAGAAAAGTCAGATTTACGTCAATAGAGTTAATTAAGAAATGTTAAGATATTTTTCTTTGATTGTATGCATATGGGGCTACTATCTCTAAATTTCTACTATCTCTAGTTCCCCTCTTACTATTCCATTTCCTTATTCACTTCTCTCAAAATTTTGTAAATCTCATATCCTTAATCTTTGGCAAAATTATCTTAATGATTATATTTCCGCCAGGACTGGTGATCCGGTTAGAATCCTGTCTTACCTCCCCTTGCATATGATTGTATATAGAAATAAATTGTGTGTGTGTAGCCGATACAGGTGAAAAACCGCTAAGAAAAAAAGAGCGATATTTTTAGTTTTTAAATTTTAAAGATTTTAGATTTTTACAACTACGTATAGGTCAAATTCCCCGTGTATTCAAAATTTCAAGTTTATACCTTTAGCAGTTTAGGCTTCCAGAGTCCACTTCGACGAAAAGAGATTGAAATTCCGTCCCAGTGTCATTCTAGCGTCGGCTTGTCAGTTCGGTGATCCAGGGTTCGACTCTCGGTATGGGCAGGAAGGCTTTTTACAATGGCGCTCGGTCAAATCAACCCTGTTGGTTAGTGCAAAGATGTCGGAGGTCTGAAGACCCCCAGACCGTGCGACTCACATATTGGGTTTAGAGTAGCTATCTGCACGGCCGGGAACCTGCATTCAGGAGGCACCCAAGGTCCATCGTCCCACCAAACGAACTTTTATTTAGGTCTAAAAATATTACAATTTATAATAAATATTGTGATTAAACAGACAGTTTTACATTATATTTGAACTTGACAAGTACGTCCATTTTACAAAAATGGGAAAATGGTTATTGCGAATATAGATAAAAAGATCATTGAAAAATAATATTTAGAGTGAGGTGTAATAACATAATAAAATATAGATTAAAATGAAAGAAAATAATAAAATTTTAAAAGTGAAATTTAGAAAATATATAAAAAGAAAATATATGAAAATGCAAAAAAAAATTTGGCGTATGAAAACAAAAACAGAAATTTAGAATAAAATTTAGAAAAGAAAAATAAGAAAAAATACAAATAAAAAGTGTCAAAAGAAAAAGAAAGATAAAAAAAAATAAGAACAGTTAACATAGCTTATTATTATTATTTTTTTTTTAAAAAGAAAAAAATAGAGGGAACACAATAAGTTCATATAAGTTAATAAGAATGAAATAAAGGGATTCATTGATCAAAATTAAATGAGAGCAGAATCTACTCATAAGCTTAGGTCACTTTATTAGAAATTTCCATGGAAACAAGAATACAGTTTTTAATTTTATCTACTGAAGAGGGATTTGAACGAACTTTGGAGAACCAAATTGGTTTATTAGAGGGGGAAGGTTTGCAGAGATGAAATTTTTTAGAAAAATGACAATCGAAAATGTAATGGTCAACGTCACCGAATTTATTGCAAATTGATGTCGGAGATCTGAAAATGACCCTAGTACAACTATTACGAATTCAGTGTAATCTAGAAGAATGAGCGCCAATATCAAATTGAGAGGATAACGAACACGCAGGATTATAACCGGGATAAAATTAGTAGGAGGCTAACCTGAGGTAAAAGTAGCAGGAGGTGGTCAGTTGCTAATGTCAGTTGCCCGCCAATCTGACATTAGAGCGTGGAGAATGCAGAGTTCACTTTGCCGAAAAGAACCTGCAGTTTTGTCCCAGTAGCTTAACCGTAGAGCTGTCGAGTTCGAAGATCCAGGGTGCGATTCCCCGTTGGGGCAGCAAAGTTCTCTACAGGCTGTGTTCGGCAATTATTTTGAAAGCGATTCTACGTATTTTCCTGCGTCCTGTGAAATGCACAAACGTTTCCCGTAATCCCGGGAATGAATAAATAGTGAGAAATGGAATATGTAGTAATACTAAATTTGTGTAGTTTCCAGCAGGTTATACTAAGTAGAGATCTAATGCGCCAGCTATAACATTTCTAACTGTGAAATCAAACCATCATTCTTCCCACGTTTGCGACTTCTAAGCGGTAAACTATATGCGAACGCTGTTCGCGGAAACTATACTCTGCAGAACATTCCTATTTGAAGGTTGAGCAAAGAGAGCGAACGAGATATGTTAATTAAACTTCGAGATAGCCAGAACATAACAATTCCATACCAAGAGCGGATATCGAGAATCTTAGAGGGATAGAGGAAATATTCGCAGCGGGACGTATCCATATAAACATATTTGGTACGACGTTTGAAATTATGGACCATTGATACATTTAATGTTGGCAAAACTGATTGTTACATGACCGACGAAATTGTTTGCTTAAATGAGGTAATAGTAATTTTATTTTCGTAATACATTTTAGAACAAGAGGAGTTGTTATGATCGATTGAATTTAATTTTTTTCACCAGTTTTCGTCATATACTTTTTATTTTTGTCTCCGTATATTCTATTTCCTGTTCTACAGCTAGAATAAATATACATATTACTTCTTATAATTAAAGAACATTCATTTGCAAATAATCAAAAATGCATATACTAAACACTACTCTTCCCATTTATGTCATATGAGAGCAGATTGAACTCTACTATTACTATCAAAACCTAAATATAACTCTCAATATATAATAGCATCTGCAAGTTTTTTGTTTATAGATGTTTTTTCTCTTTCTCTCTAATTCCATGGTCAAAACTTTGAATTCTTGTTATGAATACTAAACGTATGTATATATTTAGATCATAACATGTCATTAGAATGTCTTGATAATACCTCGCATTTTTATAAGCAAAATAACCAATTATTTCTATAAATATAATCTTATAGAAGGCAAACTTGTAAAAAAAGCAAAGTCCATAAGCTTTACACAAAGTGTCAGCCACAAAAATGATTGAGGTGAAAAATTATTGCCAAGTTTGTCAAACGTCATTAGTGAAAATTATAGGGTGGGCATTTTGGTTATTGGATGCATTTCGTAATGAACTTTGTAAATTTACCTAATAACGATATATAGAAATGCAATACATAGGCAAATCGAGTTTTATTACCGCAATTCCTTTGAATTCATTAATGTTCATTCCAGCAAAAAAAAATGCTTTAGAACAAAGAGGTAAATTTACCAAGTTTTTACTTTCTTTATATACATAGTATAAAGTATAAGGAAAGTATTGGGACGTGGTCAAAAATTCGAATTCGAGTTTTGGACAGGAGACCACGTTTCAGGCATCCCTAAACACCAATTAAACATTTTTTCAAATGATGTCTCTCTCTCCCTCTCTCTCGCCAACGCTAGCATGGACCGTTCTCCAGATATTGAACATTTTTCAAACAAATTTATCAAGCAATTACATAAAATAAAAATAAAAATATTAACTTTTGTGAAATGTGTTTATTTTTCATATGTAATATCATGCGATAAATTTGGTAACATCATTCTCGTGGATCTAGCTCGTTCCATTCATAATTAAAAATGTTTTGGGTATTTGTATATTTATCCCAATAGTCATTTATATAAGAATAACTAATTTATCCTTCCATAACTCTTGGAGAGATTTTGGTGACGAATTTGGTGGAATATCGCCAACTTTTAGACTTTTTTAAATGTTGCTAAAATAACAAAAATTTCGTCAAATCCATGAAAAATAACGCTAAATCAATGAAAATGGCGACTAATTGATGAATGAACATAGTTGTTTTCGAAGTTCAATATCTTGGAACATAAGAATAAAGTATAAGAATAAAGTGTAAGAATAACCCATGTCTCCGTCCGTCCGTAACACTAGAAAGTTAGCTGGATGTCGCCAACTTGGCGACTATTTTAAATGCTCCCTAAGCGACAAAATGTTTGCCAAATTGATAAAAATGCCGCCAAATGGGAAGTAACGTTTCGAAAAATTATAATTTCCGTCATATGAAGGGCATACCTTCTAGTATATAAGAAATGCTCATATCTCTTTCTGTAACACTTGCTGATGCATTTGGTAAACTTGGCGAATAATTTAGCAAAGTATCGCCAACTTGCCGGTACTTTGTTCCAGATTGACTTAAATATCATCAAAATATCAAAAACGACGCTAAATTAATGAAAACGACACATAATTGATGAATTAATTATTACATTTTTTTAATATATGGACTACACCTCTTATTGACGACTTTATCAATATTCATAATTGTTTATTTAGCGTCTCGCGAAATATAAGTTAATTGAGTACTTTGAAATAATTTTACATGTTGTCATCAGGAAATTTGCCAAATGTACAATTTGACGATGTGGATCTTGTACATTATATTTTACTGTAAATGTAGTAAATCCATTGCATTATATAAGGAAAGTCATATGCTGCCCACATCAGATTTTTAAAGAAATATATACAATAGCTTTTGCTCTATATGTTTTTCACTCGTGAAATTTGATAAATTTGGCAATACTTCTCCATCTCAATCATTTTTATGGCTAATACTTTTTGTAAAACTGAAGTACTTGGCCTTATTTTACAAGTTTGTTTTTTATCAGATGCGAGTATTTCTTGTAGATTTTAATTACGCATTTGCAAGTTATCGAATAATCATTACGGTTCTCTAAAATTTGAAATTTGTGAATTTTATAATTTTTCCTTTAAGATTAAGTGTCCTGCAACGGGACACACAGCGTACAGAATTTGAACTGCGGTAGAATTTCGGTAGAATTTTGTTTTACGTTACCCTATTTTGGGACAGAAAATTGATAAAGTCACAAGTGAGAGATTTCGAATAGTCATTAAAATCATTTAGAGTTCGATATGAAAATTTTTTGAATTTTTCCTTAGGAGTAGCAGCGGAATACTCGACATGACGAAAATTAAGCTTCTAGCTTTATTAATCAGAGTTCAGGTGCAATTGTGGAAATTTGACAGAAAAACAAAATGCACTATTGCAAAATGTACTACGCATTGATACAAAAAATTGACTGATACAAAATAAATCAAATTAATAACGTCTTGTTTCATTACACTTAGCGGTCAAGAAAATTAAAAATAAACATTCTACTATTTTCAGTTTATGAGATACAGACGGGTGAAAAAGCCACTTGGTGGCCTTGAAAAAGACGTTCGTAAGATAAGAGTCATCAACTTTGTACGTTACAGTTTTGAACAGAACTCGACTGACCTCAATTTCACAAATGTTTTTAATATCACTAAATTTTTGGACAGAACTTGGCTGACCTCAATATCATAAAATTTTTGAGCAGAACTTGGCTGACCTCAATATCACAACATGTTTGAACAGAACTTGACTGACTTGAATATCACAAATTGTTTGTACAGAACTTGGCTGACCTCAATATCACAAAATGCTTGTACAGAACTTGGATGATATCATATAATATCTGTCATTGCAACCCCATTTGAAGCATCCAACTAACAGCAGAAACTATTTGCGAGCGCTATTCAAACGCCACTGCGAACGCTGAAACCGAAATCTGCAGGACATTACTGTTTGAGTGTTAAACAATTGACCGCATGAAATATGTTGATGAGCCTGCAAGATAGTCGATACATAGTTGTTTAGACTCAGCAGAGCATGGAAGATCTCAAATGGCTAAAGGAGATATCTCCAACAAAACGTATTCCCAAATACGTATTTAGTGGTTTATTCGAAATTGCTCATACGTAATATATTTCACGTTTGCATAACTTATTTCACAAACATCTAAATAGTCCAAGTAATTAAATGCAAAATATGTTGAATATAATATTATTACTTTCCCTGCAATACATGGTAATGTATAGGGAAAGTATTGGAATCATGCCGAAAATCGCAACTCGAGTTTTCGACGGATCTACACGTTTCGAGACCTCTAGAATACGAAAATACCATTTTTAACGTGACGTGTGTGTGTCTGTCTGTCTGTGCATATTTTGTATCCACTCTAACTAAAAAACTAATGGACCGAATTTCACAAAATTTTGTAGGTAAGTCACTTGTGGGCGGGGCTGGTGCTGATTAGTTTTGGGTACGATTCGGAATAAAAGAACCCGCCTTTTTTGTGAAATGGCCCGCAAAAGCTTGTATCCACTGTAGCTGAAAAACTAATAGACCGAATTTCACAAAATTCGGTAGATGAGTCACGTATTGGTCACCCTGGTGCTGATTAGATTTTGGTACGATTCAGAAAAAAATAACCTGCTTTTTTTTGCAAAATGGCCCGCAAAAATTGCCAATATCTAAAATAAAAAACTGGGTATACTCAAATATATCCATTAAATGCTGATTTAATACGTAATTTTTAACGATGAAAAGAATAAGACCAACCCCATTACACTAGGGCTAGCCATTCTCGAGATATTTTAGTTTTTCGTACTTTCCCTACGCCACCTTTGAAAATAAGCCCGGTTACCGAATGAGAACGGAAATTGAATTAAAAGTGAAATAAATTTAATTAAAATATAGAGAACATTAATATAAGTCTGCAGGGAAAGTCTTGTGCTGCCCACATCAGATTTTTTTATGGTAGTATACGTATGATAAAAAGAATCAATAAATATGTAGAGCTAAATTCCTATTATAACAATTTCCATTAGTTTATTGTTTTAAATTTTGTTCCATTATGTTTTTGTTATTTTGATATGTTATTAATGTATCTACATATACAGTATAACGCATAGGAGAAGTATTGTGACGGAGTCGAAAATTTGAATTCTGGTTTTCGACTGAAAAAGCACGTTTAAGCATCTCCGAACTCGGATCGAACGTTTTTTAGGTGAGTCTGTGCGTGTGTACATATCTGTCAGAGTGTCTGCATGTATGTTAGTGTATGTGTCCATGAATCTGTGGACAATATATCTTAGGGATTAATGAAACGGTTCGAAAACAATTTGTTGCTATTATTACATTCAATGAACACTGGAACTCCATTGGTTTAAAGCGCAATCAAATGTTCGCAAGAACTGCTAATTTTCAAATTAATGTTATAAAATTCAATAAAAATCAGGGCCTTTAATACTGAAAAATAAATTATCGTTCCAGACATAATATTTATTATAATACGAATTATATACACTTATGAGCGCTAGCATTAACCGCTCTCGAGATGATACAAGATTTATGAATGAATTATTAAAACAAAAAAAAATATTAAAAACCACAATTTAAAACGTTATATAAATAACCATTTTATACATAGCTTCTCCCTACAAATTGGGTACAAACTTCGGAATGCTAGTCAGAACCCTTTTCGATACATTTTAAGTTTTCCAAATAAATTTATAAAAAAAACCACAGAATTAAAAAAGCTGATGTGAGCAGCACATGACTTTCTATATATAATACCATGAATGCACCTCTTTCACAGTAGAAATGATATACAAGATCCATGTCACAGTGCTTTTTACCTTGAATTGTACATTACTACATGTAAAACTATTTTGTAAAAGGTAACATGTAAAACGCTTTTTTGGAGTACAGCATGTAAAACTATTTCGAAATACCCAATTAACTCGCGTAACTCTAAATTCGCAATTAATAATATTGATAACATCTGATATAATATATTGAAATACTTTAATAATTAATTCAGCAATTTGGCTGTATTTTCGTTAATTTATCGTAATTTCAGGAATAATTTTGATGATATTTTTGTCAATCTAGAGCGCAATATTGACGATATTTCATCAAATTATTGGATAAGTTCCCCAGATTTATCACCAGGCGTTACAGACAGGTTGAGAGGGGTGGGACAAGCCAGTGATTCAGGCATTGCAATCGAAAGACCCAAGTTCTATTCCAAGCTCTACCCAAACTGTCTCTGTATTCACCCGGAGTACAGGCACATTATATATGTGGATCTGAAAGTCCTTCCGAGAGGTTGATGGTAGAGGATGGAGGGTACGGTCCCTATGCATGTTGCCCCCACTGGGTTTCTGTCTAATTAGGGTGGCACTGCCCCGCCCGTCCAAACAGATATCTAACACCTTAGACTAGTTCAAACGTTAGAGTAGAAAGAGAGAAATGCAGACGGGGAGAAGAGCAATTCTTATATATAAACGACTCTGGCAAATTGATGGACGTAAAAATACAAAACTATTAGTCAGAGTATCTACTCTCGTGTGTGGAACGAACTAGATTCAATAGAATTGTATTAAGAAATTTTTCTCACAATATTGCATTTTAAAAGTGAACATACACGCTAAGACAAAAAATCGACGCAACCCGTAAAATAATCCGATAGTAATGAAACTGTACATGCAAACACCTGTCGGCCGAATATGCAAATCATCAAAAATTCGCAGCTAATGGATGACTAATCAAAACTACAGTGCATTGAATCTGAGCACCATGGTGGCATATATAAGGAGCAAACCTCGGCGTCAGGAACAAAACGTGCAGTGGATTTCGATTGCGGTTACGTACCTTGATCGTAGCAATGCCTCGTCGCCGAATTCTAGGACAGTACGAGCATATGAAGGAGTTTGAAAGAGAGCGTGCAATCGGACTGCATGAGCCTGTATGGGCACACCGGCGAATCGATCGGAATTTGGGTAGGAGCGACGCAGCAATTAGACGATGTTGTCAGGAATGGGTTCGGAATGGCAAATTTCAGAGTGACAGGAAGTGGGCAGCGGACGGCCTAGAGTGACGATAGAACAGGAAGATAGAACGATTGTCAGAGCAGCTGTGACAGCTGCGTGTCACAGCAGTTGTGACGAGATTCGTCGTTATCAACCATCCAACGTGTGACAAACACGGACGTGACCACCCGGACCATTAATAGAAGACTATGGAAACGGAATCTATACTCTCGGCGCCCATTACGCCGCCTACCACTGACCAGTATGCACCGTCAACAGCGATTACAATGGTCCCGATCAACGTGGAAATGTTTGGATTGAAAACGAATTGTCTTCAGTGATGAGTCCCATTTTGGATTGAGTCCCGACGATCAACGCAGACGTATCTGGAGACAGCTCAGACATCGTCAGGATCCTGCCAGGTTGCGCTACTAATGCTGAGTTGTAGAATTCCATTAGCACGTGGTTAATCTCACGTTTGGCAACTAGCTCCATGGCTTGAAGAATGAAATTGAAGCCTTTCCAGAACTATGGACATTATTTTTTTCAGTTGTACAGCAGTTTACTTCAAGTTGTGTTTTTATTTATTATTATTTTTATTACATAGGAAGTGTGTATGAAAAAATAGGTAATAATATTATTATTATGTGCCCAGTACATGTGTCGTTAGAAGATAATAAAAGCCAATTAAAACTACTTAACAAAAAGTAAAGTAGCGAATAGAATTAAGTAAAACTGATCAGAGAGTTCTTTGTTAACTACTGACTCAAATGTAAGGTCATACTCTTGGGAAATCTTTCAAGAGTGCTTATTAGAAAACCGCATCTCTTGATAACTTTTCCAGCCAATCTGCTGACATAGATGCTTTCCTTAGAATGAAATTATATATTCGATGTTCAACTAAAACGGTGATTTATGGGATTCAGATGATAGAATAAATCACACAGGAGAGACGAAAATGTCATAAATTATTTCAGTTGTTTAACTGCCACAGCGCCTTAAATAGTAATTTTATGTGGGCAGCACATGATTTTTCTACATTCTCAAATGAATAATTTGTTTCTATAATTATTGAATTGAGTTTTGGCACAAAAAATAATACATGAAAGTTGATTTTTTTATTATCTACCATTTTTGAATAATTCCTTTTATTTGGCGAGTTGGCATATTTATATAAAATACACAAAAATAACACCTATTTAATACAGTTAAGCATATTTACTTTTGGAACTACGATTTTAAAGAGGATTTGGGAAACAAGTAAATTATAGTTTCCTGATTTGTAGCAAAATCTTATCAGCTCCAGGGAAACACAAAATATCTTAACCGTCAAGTTTCTTTAAAATGCTGATCTAATGTTTTCTGACTGCAGTGGAGAAAAATACAGTCAATACATTAGATGGAATCATTTTTTATGGCTGAAACTTCAATAATCATGGTCTTATCATATAGTCGCCAATAATTATAATCGTCAATTTGTAAGATGGATCCTGTTTACAAACATATCAATTACGTCGACCATACTAACATATTGAACATGACCATCTATGATGGTCATATTCAATATGTTTTAATGATATTTAATATTAAGGTGGAACAACACCAATATTTATTTCTTGCACATTTCTTCTAATATTATATAATTTGGTACTGTGACAAAACTCGAGATGCACAAACTATGTACAAAATCTCGAGAAGTAATACAAGGGTATAATTAAAAATATAATAATAATTATACCATTTCTGAAAAAAACTAATTTTTTTTTTTTTGCAAAAATGAGTTTTTATGATAATTTATATGTACATAATTTTGGTGCTAAGCTTTTTATTTAAAGCTACTCAGTACAATAATCTAACAAAATTTATGTCAAGAAATTTACCAAATATCTTCAGTATATTACTCCTTTTCAAACATTTCTCCGAAAATTATAAACATTTTTGCAGTTAAAAGGCATTTTAGACATAACAAAAAGCATTTTAGGCATAACAAAATATGATGAACATGTTTATAAATGTTCAAATAAATGAATTTCTTTCAAAATGAGTTAGAAATAAGTAAACACTGAAAAATATAGCTTTGAGCAAATCGAAGATGAATATTGAATCCACACATATTAAGAACTATTGTACTTCCTAAAAATGCTTCTGGAATTATTCATAGAGAGCGCATTTAAAAACTGTTTGAAGATTTGGAAAAAAAAGGATTTAGGAAACATAAATGTTAAAAATCTGATAAACGACTTTTTTTTAATTTAGGTACTGTCCCATCAAAAATTTGAAAACTCCATATTCCAAGCAAAAATGACAATATTTAAAGAATATAATTATATTTCAATGAATATTTAAAGATGCAAAATAGTATTTAGTTTTCAATCCATCGCACTCGCTTTCATTTCTTCAGCGAAAATTCCAAAATAAAATTTAGCAATGCATTTCTGTAATGTAATAAAATATTTATGTATGTAATTTAACAATGTATTTCTGTACCCAAGTTAATGCAATTGCTTTGATTTTGATCAATAAGTCTAAATATATTGTTTTCGAATCATTATTTAAAAGAAAATGCAGCTTCATAAATACTCCAACGAAGTGTGAAAAATATTTCTAAAATTTCAGCACACCAATTTCTGGAACGTTGTTAACTCTGTCATGAATCACAGCTCTCATTTTAGCCCAAAATGTAGTTCTAAAAAGCATCATAAATCATGTGACGATCATGAAAGATTACAACCGAGCATAACGAAAATATTATTCTACTGCAAGATTTTTATAACTTTGCTTTATAGTTTTTCTTGGGGTATGTGTATCACTTAGTTTTATACGTTGTATGAATAATTTAGTACACCGATTCTTTAACTGTGGTTCGCGGATCACCGGGTATCGATAATAGTTAATCAGTGGTCTGCAAATGATTTTTTTAAGCTAAATTTGAATTTTTATTTAATTTCATTATAAAAAAATAAGAAAAATACCACGCAAATATGCACAACTGCATGCATATTGCAAAGTTCATATAACTGCATGCTACTGCAAACATGATGCTTATACTAAGAAAAAGTATAAAGGTTAATACTTAAGAAGAACTTGAGCAACGTATAAAATCACAACTATCAACAATAGGACAAATAGTATCAATAATAACAAAAATTAACAGCGCTCTATGATCTTGACGTTTTTAAGTCTTCCATATCTAGAAAAATTCCAGTACTTTAGGTAATGATTTGTTCAGTACTCCATTTTTATCCGCGGTCTGGTCAAGCGCTCTGTAAATTACCCCCTCCCCTCACACATGCTTTCTTCATTATGTTCCTATATATCGTTTTTAACCTGTTTTTTGTCTTGTTAAGTATAATTTATTTTGTTCTAACTTGACTTATCGTGTCGGGATATTACTGTTGTGTTTTGGCGCCCGAAAATCTTATGTTGTTACTTCTCGTTTCGGATTGGCTGGATTGCTCTTCATACTACTTTCTGATTAGCTCTTTCTTAACCCTGGTCTTGAGTATATAATGCACCTTGATTTTTTATTTCACTACCATTTCACTGTATACTTATTAAACTTAGTAGTAATATGATCATTGCTGGTGACCTAAATTCTCGCCATACCTCATGGGACAATATTTCGAATAGGTATGGCAATGCTCTAAATCGACTGGCTCAGCGCGCCAACCTTAGAATTGTAGCTCCCAAAACCCTAACTCACTTTTCCACAGTCCAGTCTCATAGTATTCTTGACTTGGCCATTTTTAGACAAGTACCTTATAATTATGTGATCAGAACTATTAACGAATTTGACTCTGATCACTTGCCTGTGGTATTGACCCTTAACTTTCAAAAAATTTCTTTAGACCATCCTGTGGAGCTACGTACAAATTGGAATAACTTCCGCTATTCACTTATTCATACTAATATCCCACCTCCAAAAATTACCAGCACGGACGATATTGATAATAACGTC
Organism: Amaurobius ferox; assembly: GCA_951213105.1. Classification (NCBI taxonomy): domain Eukaryota; kingdom Metazoa; phylum Arthropoda; class Arachnida; order Araneae; family Amaurobiidae; genus Amaurobius; species Amaurobius ferox. Next base: position 116,462,936 of record OX578137.1, on the reverse strand, counting down.
CAAAAAATGACTCATTTACTACTTGAGGCAAATGCTGCTGCCTCAACTCCTAAAACTACCCCTCCTAGCTATCATTTGCTCCCGAGTGATATCAAGGTCAATATTAAGCAGCGTAACCGTCTACGGAAGGATTGGCAGCGTACTAGATATCCGTCTTATAACGCAAAATACCGTAGACTTAGTAACGAGATCAAGGCTCTCATTGGTGTACACAACCAGCAACGCTGGAAAACACACATTGAGGATCTCAAAACTTCTGATGGCAGTCTCTGGCGAAAAGCTAAACAATTAAAAAATAATAGAGCACTTATCCCGCCCATTAATGGCCGACACGGACTCGCCCAGACTGAGGAGGAAATAGCTAATGCTATTGCAGATAGCTTGGAACTCCAGATCTCCCCACGCACGGATCCTAACTTCAGCCACCTTTACCTAAAATACGAAACTGAAACACAGCTGACCAATACAACTGCACTACATGCTCAAACTCAAAACGACCTAGAACAAACAACACTGGCTGAAGTCTTATCTATTATCCGCAAACTCAAAATTAAGAAATCTCCTGGTATTGATCGGATTAACAACCGCATCATTAAAAAACTTCCCCTCTCCTATGTCTGCTGGATCGCCGCTCTAATAAACAAAATGCTAGAGCACCACTACTTTCCCCAAAGCTGGAAAACTGCCACTGTCATCCCTCTTCTAAAATCAAACCAGGATAGCTCTCTTCCTGAGAGTTATCGTCCTATTAGTCTTCTCTCCAGCTTGTCTAAAATTTATGAACTTGTGTTGCTCAAGAGATTGGATAGTTCCCACCAAATTCTTATTCCTGATCAACACGGCTTCCGATCTGCTTATTCCACTCAGATCCGGCTTATGCGTGCGGTAGAAACTATACACACCAACTCTAGCAACAGACTGTACACTGGTATAGTGTTCTTTGATATTATGAAAGCCTTTGACAAGTGCTGGATCCCGGGATTAATTATCAAGTTGGTGCGGCTTGGCATATCAACCCAGTTACTCACTATCATCAACTCGTATCTCAATAATCGTTCTTTCCGCGTGCGAGTTGGTACTTCCCTCTCTTCCCCCGACTGATCAATGCAGGAGTCCCTCAGGGAGGAAACCTCAGCCCCCTGCTTTTTAACCTATACATCAATGATATACCACATATTCCACAGTTTAAACTCTGCATTTTTGCAGATGACACCGCACTTATAGCCCGCGCTGGCTCTCCTCTCAACATGGTCAACACACTACAAAGCTACATCACACACAGCCTTAAGCGCTGGCTCGTGCAATGGAAAATCCAAATTAACGCTTCCAAGTCTAACGTAGTTATTTTTAAACCTCATTACAGAGCAATCTCTCATAACTTTCAAATCAAAATCTTTAATGAAAATATCCCTTTCAATCACGCTTTAAAATACTTGGGCGTCACACTTAACGCTCACATGACATTCAGCACCCATATTTATTTAAAAACCCAATCTGCCAACAAAATTATCACTTCCTTTTATCCCATGCTCAGTAGGAGGTCTCCCCTTTCCCTGGAGAACAAGCTTCTCCTTTACAAACAAATCATTGCAACTATGATTTTGTACGCATGTCCCATTTGGGGAGCTGCTGCAAAATCACATATTGGGAAACTGCAAGTTATCCAAAATAAAATCTTACGTATGATAACCAATTCTCCTTGGTTTATCGAAAACGAGGTCATACATCATGATCTTAAGGTCTCTGGCATTGAAGAGCATGTTAGATTAATCACCCAAAATTTCTACATTAAAAACTTTGAAAAACCTTATATGGCAGATACTGATCTCAACTACAATCTTAAACCAGATAGCAGAAAACGCAGACCCAGGCACATCATCTCTGACCCAAGAAGAACTTACGAGCTCAGAACTAAAAGAGTTCGGCTGCTTGACTTGCCTGCACTGCCAACTACTATGTAACTCAAAGTTTTTGACCTTGAGACGATAATGTTGTTTACATTTATCGTCTCACCCTTTGACCTCGTGACCACTGAATTGAAACTGACTACGATGAGTCCCGCGACATTCACTTGGATCCCATCTTCTTTCAGAGAACCTGATTTCTCTCTGTTTACTGTCCTTTTCAAATTTAGTTTTTTCTACCTCTCAACATTGGTGGTCCATCTTTCAAAGTATTTTTGATCACAGTCTAAGCCATCATATCATGACTGTCAATCTTTTCAAGCATCCGCCCAGAAAAGGAATGCTTCACATCAAATTTCAATTACAAAACTATTCTAAGAACTTATATTTCCGAAGTGGGGATACGTGAGTTTTCTCACAGGTGCCCCGAGAAGAAAAAGCCTTGGAACCTTGGAATTTCTCTGTTGAACTTCGGGTTTGTTGGTTCTCTTATACTCACAAAGTGGATCCAGCATATCCTCGAAACAGCTATATGCTGCATTATTGTTGTTATTTGTGCTTTTATACACGTTGATCAAGTCCTCCTTATTTTTCACATATAGTGTAGTGCACTTATTGATTAATGCTTAGAGTCCGAAAAAATGCACATCATATGAAAATAAGTCCCGAATTCATAAAGTTCAAGAACTACTAATCTAGTAGATTTAAAAAGAAGTTGAGAATAGAACTAAATTAATTTTACAATGAAAATAAAAACTTCGCCAGTACAGCAAATAGTAGTAAACAAAAAGTATAAATCTGTTTCAGAGCCAAAGAATTCGACCTTCATCTGGACAAAGCCTGAGACCAGAATCACCAGCAAAGTAAAAGAAGTTTCTGCCACCAGAGAGTTACACACGTGACCTAAAACTGATGGATTTGACAAATGGAATAAATTATATCAAGATGAAAACAATTTCCCGACCAACCGAAAATGAATTGCCACACCAAGTCAAAAAGAACGAACTGTTCCTTCTGATTGCGGATCAGATGAAAAGAGGAGGAGCTGGAACCTTCAGATAGATGAATAACCTTTCAAAGATGAATAACCATGTGAAACCATTGCAAGGCAAAACTGAATAATGCTGCCACTTGGTAAATCCTTAATTATAGAAAATGAGAGACATACTTGCAATACGAAGATAGAACGAAAAAAGATTGGAAAGAATTAAAGATAATTCCGAAACTGGCTTTGAATTTAATTCAGAAATGTGAGAGTAATTTTTCTGACATTGGGAAAATACATTTATCTTCAAAATATCGGTCTGTCCACTGAGCTGCTGCAGCGGCGAAGTATAGTAGTTCAAAATTCCATACATATTCTCATATGCCGCTAGACTAAAAGTCTATGTACTGCATGAATTTCATATTTAGAACTAAAACTTGCACGTTAATAAATATATTAAATATTAGTATAATAATATGTAGATAAAATGCCATTTTTAATTACTACGCATTTGATAAGAAAATTCACTAAACTGAGCAGGCAGTGTCATGTCATGCGCCAGATTATTGTTAGTAAACATATTTATTTGCAAAGAGATCAAGTGGATAAATATAATAAAAAACGATTATCTTCCGATCACTAGCAGCTCAATCGCTAGACTGCTGTTCAGAGATTTCAAAGGTTGAAGTTCCTCTGTGGGTAAAACTTCATATTGACTCACCCAGATGTTTTAACTTCGGTGTATTGAACCAAACTTTTATTAATATAAATATAGCAAGAAAGATCAATCATGCAAAAAGCATTGATTATGAAACACTTTCGAACTTCAATGCAAGTTTATACAAACATCTTTCAAATGCGATACATTCCTCGGTAATATTTGTAAAATTATCACAATACTACATTAATTTATTATATTTGAAAACTTCATCGAAGAAAATGAACTTCATTCAAATGACGGCATTAAAATATAAATTGACTGGTTTAAACATCTCTAAAATGCGATACATTCCTCAGTAATATTTTTAAAATTATCATAACACTACAATAATTTATTATATTTGAAAACTTCATCGAAAACAAATGAACTTTATTCAAATGATGTCATCGAAATATAAATCGCCTCTATATAGAAGCAGCATTTCATTCATAATCATTTTTCCAATCTTTTAATTCATCACAATACTATAATAATTTATTTTATTTAAAATTTTGAAAAATTGTTATCTACTATATGTATTTTAAAATGTGAAACTTTTCTCATACATAAAATAATGAAACTCTTAAAAAAATATTTATTATATAATATATCTCTTTTTTCTTTCTGGAGGATATAACGAGAGTCAGAATTTAATTGAATTTGTTTTTCTCCCTATATTAAATAATTTTTATTTGAAAAACTACCTAACATATTTTACTGAATTTTTTTTTATATATTTTATGGGATAATTTGAATTTTTCCTAAAATTTTCGAAGCAATTTGTGCATTTTAAATTCGCTTGAAAAATGTTTGAAACATTAGGTCCCATAGGATTCAATGTATTTCATTTTTTCAATCCGGGTTCAATAAAAACTAAATTGGGTGATATTATTCATTTATATCCCCATATGTCCTACAGACCGTCTGAAAAACATACAAAAATTTCATTTTGATAAAGCCATTTTTACGGCAGTTATCGTGCTAACGGACAGACAGAATGAGCAAAGTCATAAACACTTTCAACTATGTTGTAAAGTGTTAAAAACGGATGAGGTAGCGTCAGAAGGCCGTGCATACATTCAAATGAAGAAGTTCCGACCTTATATTCAGCAAAGATGAATGGTTTTATGGTTCTAGTCAGTTGAGCTCTAACTTCAAAATTCTAAGGTTAGAGTCAGTCTTTCATTTACGTATTACTTATTAAATTTGTGTGACATCCATTTAGATCAATAGATAGACCAATGTAAAATAAAATGCATTCCTCCAAATAAATGTAAATTGCAAAATTAGGTGAAGTTTTTTTTGTGGATGAAAAGTGAAAGGTTTTTTACATGTCAAATGCAGAGTTTCCGCCACTTGGATTAATCTTATGGTTAAAATCTAAACAAAAATGGAGATATTTCATATAGACTTTATAAGTAGCTGCAGATTAAGTCACTTTATGACTAGTTTAGCCATCCTTTATAATAAACGTTCCAATAAATGGCTGAATCAAACCATAAAATGGCTGAATTGGTAACCCCGATTCTTTACTTCTTTTCTTCAATACGAATACTTTAAAAAAATGAATCATCAATTTTAAAATTAAACTTATTAATATTTTTGTGGTACCCACTTTACTTTAATTGGGCATAATTAGTATGTCACATTATTCTACGGCATTTCCATTTTAAATAAAATGTAGATAGTTAAAACTCTCATATTACATGAAGTGTGCTCTCAATTTCTTTTAGCACATCAATTTCGCGCAGGTTCTTAACCGTGTCATGAATCACGCCCTCTCCCTTTAGCTCAAAATATTCAGTTTTAAAATGTATCATAAATCACATAAACTCGTAAAAAATTATAACTCTAGAAATAAAAGATTATTTCGTTACTCGATTGAAGATATAATAGCCGAGAATTTGGACGTTTCTGTTATAAATTCAATTAAACTGTCAACTATAAATATATATATTGCAATTAATTTTCTATTATTATTCCAATAATTATTAAAAGAGTATTTATCAAATATGAGTAATGTTTATTATTTTAATTATTAAATATTCTTCGACGATATAATTTCTTTCCAATAGGTGAAAGCTAGAGTGCCGGCTGGCCAGTTCAAAGATCCGGGTTTCGATTGATGGTTGGGACAGCAATGTTCTTTATAATGGCGTCAGAACAAATCAACCATGTAGGTTAGTGCAAAAATGTCGGAGGTGTGATAGTGACCATAGTATGACTAGCATGGATTCAGTAGTTTCTTGTATATTGAGGGACGATTTCAAATCAAGAGGTCAAGAAACACGAAGAAAGCTAATTTGGAGGATAAAAAATAGCAGGAGACATATCTTGGGTTACAATAGCAGGAGGAGTCAGCCAGATTGTCAGTTGCGCACCAAATTGGCATTAGAGAGGGAAGAATAAATGCAGAGTCCACTAGATCATAGCTTGCAATTCCATTCCAATTGTTCAACGGTCGATCGTCGGCTGGCCAGTTCGAAGATGAGCGGTTCGATTCACGGTTGGGGTTGTAAAATTCTTTACAGCATTAAAAAATTATGGTGTGGGCAACGCATGACTTTCCTTATATAATGCAATGGATTTACTCCTTCTACACTTAAAAAGTGTATAATATCCACGGTACTGTGTTTTTAACGTTGAATTGTGCATTTGGCGATATTCCGGATGACAACATGTAATAATTGTTCAAAGTAACCAATTATCTTATATTTCACCCAATTCTAAATAAATAATTATCAATATTGATAGCATTCTCAATAAGCGATATAGTCCATATATTAAAATAGTTTAATAATTAATTCATCAATTATGCGTCATTTTCATTATTTAACGTCAGTTTTGCAATTTTGACGAAATTTTCATAAATCTGGAGCAGAATATTGCCAAGTTGGCAATATTTTGCTAGATTATTCGCCAAATTTTCCAAATACATCACCAAGTGTTACAGACAAACGGAAAGACGAGCATTTCTTATATACTGAAATGTACGCCCGTCATATGACTGAAATCAGAATTTGTCAAACAATATTTCATATTTAACTTCATTGCTATCAATTTTGCGATATTTTTGTCAGTTTGGAAACATTTAAAAAGTCGCCAAGTTGGCAACATCTCGATAAACTCCTCGCTAAACGTAATGGATGAACGATGAAATGGGTTATTCTTAAGTTCTTTAAAAGATATTGAACTTTCATCAATTAGTCGTCATTTCATTGATTTAGTGTCAGTTTCTTTAATTTAGCGAATTTTTATCAATTGTGCGACATTTTCGTCAATTTAACAACATTTAAAAGTTATCAAATTGGAGATATTCCGAAAATTTCGTCATCAAAATTTTATCCAAACGTTACTGACTAAAAAATAGATTATTCTTATAGTAGATTCTTATATTATTTCCAAGACATTGAATTTCAGTAATTAGTTGTCATTTTTATTGATTTAGCGTCATTTTTATGAATTTGGCGAAATTTTTGTATATTCGCAGAACTTAAAAAGGTCGCCAAGTCGGCAACATTCCGCTAAATTAATCGCCAAAGTCTCCCCAAGAGTTATGATCAAGAAATTAGTTATTCTTATAGAAGTTAAGTGATTATTGGCGGCCAACTACAAAAGTATTACCCAAAGTACCTTTTGTCGTGAATGGAACGAGCTAGATCCATGAGAATGATGTTACGAAATTTATCGCATGATATTATATATGAAAAGTGAACATATTTCACAATAGTTAATATTTTTATGTGATTGTTTGATAAATTTATTAGAAAAATGTCCAATACCTCGAAAACAGTTCATGCTAGCATTCTAAAGTTTGTGATAATCGCTTTCCAATGTAAAATTACATAAATAAATGACTATTTGGTAATTTCATTATATATTTTGATTTTTGATGATTTTTTTTTAAATTTCACTCGAAAATTTTGAAATTATTTTTAAATTTTTCACTCGAAAATTTAGTAGGGTTCTGAACATTCGATTGCGTTTAAAAACAGGCTTACAGTATTGAAAGATTATAAGTTTCGTACCAAAATTCGTTTGAATCGCTCCATTCGTTCGTGAGATATCGTCTGTACACTCTCACTGACACACACACACACACAGACGTCACCTCAAAAACGTTTGATTCGTGTTCAAGGAAGCTTGAAACGTGCTCTCTTGTCGAAAACTCAAATTATAATTTTCGACCCCGTCCCAATACATTCTTTCTACTACATTATACTATGTATATAAGGGAATTAAAAATGAGAATATATTATGTTTTCGGATGTTAGAAATAAAGCTTAATTATGCAATATAAATAAAGAGGGGTTAAATACGTTTCTGTTCACAGCTTTTTTCAGATAACATGGAATTTGCTACAAATGCAAAAATCTGAAGTGGGCAGCACATGACTTTCCCTGCAGACTTATGTTCATGTTCTCTTTATTACTTTCCCTGCAATACATTGTAATGTATAGGGAAAGTATTGGAATCATACCGAAAATCGCAACTCGAGTTTTCGACGGCTCTACACGTTTCGAGACCTTTAGAATACGAAAAAACAATTTTTAGCGTGACGTCTGTGTGGGTGTCTGTCTGTCTGTCTGTCTGTGCAGATTTTGTATCCACTCTAACTACAAATGTAATTGACCGAATTTCACAAAATTTGGTAGATAAGTCACTTGTGGAAGAATCTGGTGCTGATTAGTTTTGGGTACGACTCGGGATAAAAGAACTCGCCTTTTTTTGCGAAATGATCCACAAAAGATTGTATCCACTCTAGCCGAAAATCTAATGGACCGAATTTCACAACATTTGGTAGATAAGTGTCATGTGGGTCGTCTTGGTGCTGATTAGATTTTGGTACGATTCAGAAAAAAATAACCTGCCTTTTTTTGCAAAATGGCCCGCAAAAATCGACAATATCTAAAATAAAAAACTACGTATGCTGAAATATATCCATTAAATGCTTGTTTTATACGTAATTTTTAATGAAGAAAAGAATAAGACCAACACCATTACACTAGGACTAGCCGTTCTCGAGATATTTCAGTTTTTTAGTATTTTCTCTACGCCACCTTTAAAAGTAAGTCCACTTAATAAATGAGAATGAAAAGTGAATTAAAAGTGTATTAAATTTAATTAAAATAAAGAGAACGTGGATATAAGTCTGCAGGGAGAGTCATGTGCTGCGCACATCAGATTTTTTTAATTACATTCAATACACTTTTAATTCAATTTTCGTTCTCATTTGATAACTGGACTTCTTTTCAAAAGTGGCGTAGAGAAAATACGAAAAAAAACTAAAATATCTCGAGGACGGCTAGTCCTAATGTAATGGGATTGGTTTATTCTTTTCTTCGTTAAAAATTACGTATTAAACAAGCATTTCATGGATATATTTGAGCAGACGTAGTTTTTTATTATAGATTTCGGCAATTTTTGCGGGTCATTTTGCAAAAAAAGGCAGGTTATTTTTTTTCGAATCATACCAAAATCTAATCAGCACCCTAGTGTCCAATAATTGATTTTCCTACCAAATTTTGTGAAATTCGGTCTATTAGTTTTTCAGCTAGAGTGGATACAAGCTTTTGCTGACCATTTCGTAAAACAATGCTGGTTTTTTTATACGGAATCGTACCCAAAACTAATCAGCACCAGATTCGCCCACAAGTGACTTACCTAACAAATTTTAGGAAATTCTGTCAATTACTTTTTTAGTTAGAGTGGATACAAAATATGCACAGAGAGACAGACAGACACACAGACAGACAGGCAGACAGACACACAAACAGACAGGCAGACAGACACACAGACACACACACACAGACGTCACGCTAAAAATAGTTTTTTCGTATTCTAGAGGTCTCGAAACGTGTAGATCCGTCGAAAACTCGAGTTGCGATTTTCGGCATGATTCCAATACTTTCCCTATACATTACCATGTATTGCAGCTAAAGTAGAAATCAATGTCTTTTATAGCAAATCCCTGATGCCTAATTGTTCCGACGTGTTGGTGAGTTTTCTCCATTGGACTACTTTGATATTTTGGATCAAGGTTCTTTAATATAAATTTGGGAACCCAGTTCGGCAAATAATGAAAAAGTTGCCAGTGTCATGATGTCACGGTTCAGAATAAGCTTTGAGAGGAGTTGCCAAAACAAACACATTATTACAGTTAAAAATGGTTTGTCAATTTTGAAGTGGCAATATCCAGGCGTAAACAACGTGCGCAAATCATTTTATTAACAGTTTACAACATAGTTGAAAAGTCTTTATGACTTTGTTCATTCTATCTTTCTGTCTGTCTGTCTGTCTGTCTGTCCGTTAGCACGATAACTGCCGTAAAAATGACTTTATCAAAATGGAATTTTAGTATGTTGTTCAGACGGACTGTGGGACCTATGGGAATATAAATTAATAATAACACCCAATTAGTTTTGGATTGAACCCGGGTTGAAAAAATGAAATACATTGATCACTATGGGGCCTAATTTTTCAAGCATTTTTTAAGTGAATTTAAAATTCACAAATTGCTTCGAAAGTTCGATCAAATTTTAAAATGCCCTAAATTCATTAAAATATTATCAAATTAACGATGATGTTGGCAAATCGATAAAAATGTCGCCAAATTGATCAAAATGAAGCCAAATCAATAAATTAATTGTGTTTTGAAAGGGGATAATATTGAAATGGTGTTTCGGCAGCGTTCGTCTGTCAGTCTAACTGTCCACATTTTGGCGAGTTTTTCAAAATGTCTCAAAATTGAACAAAATATCACAAAAATTAACGAAAATATCAACAAATCGATGAAAATTCATTATCTTGAAAATAATATAAGAATATACAATAAGAAAAAGTAATTTCCCTGCTCGTCCGTCCGTGGCGTTTGGCAAATAATTTGGCGGGATGTCGCAAATGTCTCCAAATTGATAAAAATGACGCCAAATGGGAGATTATATTTTGTAAATTTTGAATTCCGTCATATGACGGACATACCTTCTAGTTTAAAATAAAACTTAATAACATATCTATGATTGCGAATTATTCGCATAATATTCGTGCATTATAGCAAGAGCATATTCTATGCATTACATAAAAATATGACAGTCCTTAAATGGATTATCTTGTTGATAAGAATCTTTATTAAAGTAAGTAAATTCTTGGAAATATCCAAACTTTTGCGTGCACACTTATAAGCTTTCCAAGTTCCTTAAGTGTATTAGTAAACGCAAAAGTTTTCAGACATGTTCTTTAAAAAACTTTCTGCAGGAAGAGAATATATATTACGAGAAAGAAAAAAGCATGCAAACTTTTGGAAGGCGTTCTAATACTAGTTGATTGAAGTTGAATATGTAATTTTTCTCGTTTTGAGCATATTCGTTTAGAAACGGAATTCTTTAACGACTCATTTTACAATCTTTTAACCTAAATATCGGTGTATATATATATATGTGTGTGTGTGTGTGTGTGTGTGTGTGTGTGTGCTAGTGTTACGGTAAGAGTGTTTATGCGTAATCGCTGGTTATTACCTTGGTAAGTTTGATAAATTTCAGGAATGTATCACTTTTATCGGCAATTTAGTATAATTTACAAACGAAATTGGTAAATTTGATAAATATAACTGAATTTATCACTTTTACGGACGATTATGTATATTTTCCAAATGAATTTGGTAAGTTTGATAAATACCACTGAACACCGTTACGAACCTGTATAATGAACTCTTTCTGGAGTCTCTTTTGAAAACCAGACGCGGAAAACCCCTATAGAAGCAACCTTTCCTATGACTTGAATATATGGTTGCTATGTACAGAAGTTTAGAAGGGGTGTCATATTTGGCGACTCTTTAAAGGTTCGAGAAACACCTCAAAATAACAAATATTCTGCGAGATATGAGAGACTTCTAGAAATGTCTATAGAGAGTCTCTAAAAGAAGTCATTACTCAGTTGGAGCGGAGTTGACGTGATACGATCTACATTAACTTGTGACATACAAAAATTTTTAATAATATCCGCTGTTTCGTGAAATTAGTACCGCATTTAATTACTGTTTTATTGTACCTACAGTTGTTTAGACATCTTGTTAGTTAGTTATCGAGCTGTTTCACTGTATATTGATCCTGTTTACACTGTGTTTTAAATAAACATGTTAGTTAACCAGAAATTTGGACGCATTCTTGTATTCTGAGCGTACACCAGCGATTTCAGAGAATACGTTGCAACAAATTCTGTTCCTCCATTGCTTTTTGCAAATTCGGTTCCTCTATTGCTTTTTTTCGTATTGCTACCATATGCACTTGTTAAGTTTACAGAACCCCTACGTCTGACACCATTTTGTTACGATATAATGATACTCTGGAATAATAGGTGTACGCTCAAGATACAAGAATGAGTCCAAAGTTTTGGATAACTAACACGTTTATTCACAAGCTCAACGTAAACAGGAAACAGGAACAATACACTGTAAAACAGCTCGATATAACTATCTTCCAAGATCACTGAACAACTGCTAAGTACAGTAAAATAGCAATTAAACGCTCCACTAATTTCACATAATAGCCGATAATAGTATGCTCAAAACACTGACGTATGTCACAGTTCAATGTTGCTTGTACCACGTTAGCTCCGCTCCAACTGAGGAATGACTCCTTTTATAAACTCTCTGTAAACATTTTTAGGAATCTCTCATACCTTGAAGAATATTCGTTATTTCGACGTTTTTCTCGCACCTTCTGAATATCGCCAAATGTTGCCAAAATGGCTGAAAATATTCAAATCTGGCAGCCCCTATGAACTTCAGCACATTGCAACCCTGTTTTCTACATCTGTTTTTTGAAAGAAACTCCATTATTTAACAAATTCACCATCCTAGACTGGCGATTATGCATAATGTCTGGTAAATGTGATTAATTGAATGCGATTTATCATATTTACCATTACGAATTAGCGAGTATGAATACAAGTAAATGTGATTAAATCGCAATATATGAAATAAGTTTATGACAGCAAAATGATTGGTGATTATGCATAATCACCGGATTTATCACTTTCACCGTAACACACACACACACACACACACGCACACACACACACACATATATATATATATATATATATATATATAACCATAAATAAAATATTTCTTTTTAAAAAATAAATTCATGTAATCAACTACCGAAATGGCCAGTACATGGAGAGGAATCGTATAAATCGTATTAACAGAGACAACTGTAGATACCTACAATAAATTAACTAAATTAACAGGGAAAATCATTTTAGTCATTTATCTGCACGAAGGGAACGTTAACCTTTCGTTAACCGGTATGAAGTATACCGGTTAAGTTAACATTTGATTATTGATACTCTAGCATCCATGCAAATTGATTAAAAAAAAATGCATATCAAAAACATTTTCAAAAAATATTTCAAATTTAAAAATGTGAGAAAGGCAATATATGGAAAGGTGATTAAGAAAAATGCTCTAAAATTGGGCAAATGAAATTATAAACATAAGTAAATTTTCCTACTAAGAGAATCAGAGTAAAGCTTCTTATCCCAATTCTTATCCCATATAAGCATCACCTAAGCTTATATGGGATAAGAATTGAAGTAAAAATGAAAAAATTAAGCAATGAGAACATGATCATAAAAGAGAAATCACTGACTAACAGGTAAAGTCTAAAGCAGATGAAAAGCAACCAAGCGAAAAGACTAGAATAGCACATGGCTAAAAATGGAGTTTAATTTAGAAATGAACTCTTCATCAGGACAAACATTCATTCTATATTTACACGAAACAATTGCCTGTTTCCAACTATGGCAATAGTTTTTCATAAATGGATACTTAACAATAGATAAATCTCCATTTATGATATAAAATATAAACTGAATGCCTCGGAATTACAGGCGGAAATAACATGTATCTTTCCAAACGACAATACCTACACCGGAATGAGCTTAGAGTGAACGATAAAGATTTAAGCATATGATTCAGCATAAGATTCAGTATAAGTGCAGAGACAAAGAGAAAAGAAAAGAAGTGTGAAATCAATAAAATATACAGTGAGCGAATGCTTAGCATAAAAAGTTAACCAATAATATTGTATTCAATTATGAAATTAAGATAAATACTCGAAATTATTAATAATAACATTAAAATAGTCAGGTTAGGGGTAGATTTTACTAATTCGTTTATGATTCGCAATGTACAGATAGCCATACTATTGATTATAGAGTCTGTGAGCTGGCATAAAATAATTGTTTCTAAACAAATACGAATTAATTTCGTTTCGTCCTGAATGTTTTGTTAATAGCATTATTAATAATTTCAAGTATTTATCGTAATTTCATAGTCATATTGAAATTGAATGCATTATCATTAGTTGGCGATGAACATTTTTTTTTATGAAAAACATTCGTTTACTAAATACTTTATTGATTTCAAAATCCTTTCCTTTTCTCTTGTATCTGCTCTTTTATTGGATCTTACGATATATACGACGATATATGGGGTGGATTGAAGGAGCGCCTAGATAAAAATATCTGTATCTCCAGGATGAGTAATTGGATAGTTGAAACTTAGAGTTATTTGAGGTTGTAGATAAAGTGCAAAACATATATACTGTACCATGAGAACCCGTCAAAGGAAAAGAAGGTGATTCAAAAAAGAGTTTCAGCCAATCAAAAAAGAGAGACCAGCGTGAGGCGTTCCCATTTACATGAAGAAGGTCTGCACGGCAGTGAAGGTAAGGGATAATAAATCCCACGGGCTCTGAGCCTTTGAGAGATTAAGTTTTAAATGTTTAATGAAACAAGTTATTTTTTCCATGTTAATTTCCTTGAACAACGTTTGAATTTCATTGAAAAGATTGATGAATTCATTGAATCCATTCAGACAATTATTTTTTGGCTCCCTTATGGGGGGGGGGTCTATCACTATCTTTGCTGGTATCATTAGTGTACGAGGGTTTCGAGTGGTTTTGAGAGGGTAGTCTCAGTATCATTGACAGGTTCATTGCTATTGTGGTATTCTGCTGCTAAGGTGTTAGTAAAGATAGAACCGTACAGGTTCTGAAGGGGGGGGGGGGCAAGACTTTGCGAAGGTTCCTTGACTTTTTTAGAAGGTTTATTCATGGGGTTTGACGGACAGAGTTTGAAGTTTGCAGGATGATCGCCCCGGCAATTGCAACAAACCGCGGGAAGATCCCTCGGATGCATACTGGATCTTACACCGAATCATATATTTAAATGGTTTTAGTTCAAATCTTTACAGTTCCCAATACGTTCATTCTGACGTGCGTGATGGCGTTTAGAATGATATATACATTTTATTTCCATCTATCAACTCTTGGCAATCGACCTTGGCCTTTCAACACTTATGCTCGTGTGTAACACGTTGGGCTATGAACACGTTGGGCTAGTTCTAGACGAACATCCTAATTTGCTTGTGTACTAATCTTATTAATCTTGTAAAACAAAGTGCATGCACTCTCGACAGTAAATATACCAAGAAGTATTTTATAGATTGCTAAAATATTTTCATGAGAATTAAGATATGTATATTATCATATTCAAAAGAGCAACAAACAGGAAAATTACTTGCGGTATATAGATGATATCCTTGCTAATATAACCATTTCTTACGGCCATGGGTCCTGATGCCATTTTTAAGGACGATAGCGAACAAGTTCATAGGACTCGCATTGTCTGACAGTACTTAGAATTGAAAACATTGCTTGGTGAGGAATAGTCATCGTTATCATCCGATTTGAATCCTATCGAGCATGTATGGAATATGCTTAGGAGATGTTTATCAGCAGACCCTCCCCGCGGACCCTTTACGAGGTATGAACATTTCTCGTCCATGAATGGGTACAAATAATCCAACCCGCCATAGATGATCTTATTCTTGGCATAAATCGACGCTGTCAGATATGTGTTTCCATCAGAGGTCATTACCTTCCGTATTGACAGACCTACACCATTGAACTGTTTTTGCCTCCCCAAATACTATGTTTTTGTTTATCTCTATCATTTAATTATTAATTGATAATTTTCTTTGCATTTTCTTACGCTAGTGTCTTTTGTTATACCCCATGATCTGTTAAAACTTCAATAAATTCGACTATATACTTTTCTCTTTATCCAATTTTTATTTCATTTTGTTCCTTGGCTTTAGGACACAAGTGTACATTCACGTTTGAATTCATTCAGTTACGTAATGTATTCAACCACACAATGATAATCATTGAAATTATTCTATAACTTTATGTGGAAATTTATAATTGTGAACTTCATCACTCATGAAGAAATCAAAAATGGCAATTAATGCCATCTTTTGCACAAAAACTATTCTATCGCAAAAAAAGGCTATTTCCATGATACTAACAGTTCAAGAGAGCAACAGAATTTTTTTCAGAATTTATATTTCAAGCAATCAGATCTAATTTTAACATTTATAGTATATAGAAAACCTTTAAAAAATCTGTAAATGGCCTGAGTTGAATTTACGACACATGCTTCCTTACATGCTTTGTAACTTAAAACTTCCTACATGCACTTTCATTTAAAGAAAAAAACGAAACCTAATGTTCACTCAAATGTTTATTTTAAATTGAAATAAACTGCAGTACTTCAGAGAATGGCCACAAATGAAAAGGTAGTTTGCTGTAACTGGCTTTTTGCTAATAAAATGACCAGATTCTTTTGGAGTAAAATAGTCTGATAAACACTTTTAAAGTCTCAATTTAATCCTAGTAATGCATATTTTAAAAGTTATTTCAGTAAAAATGTTGACCAAATATAAATGTAACATTATTATTTTTCAGATACATATAGTATACATATAGCGTATATATAAGTACACATAGCATAATGCATTAGGATAAGTTTAAAAATCCTTTTCTCATATTTTTGCGAATCTACGCATTTGGATTATCTCAAAATATGAATACAACTGTAATGAAACTTGCTGCTCTAACCGGGAAACGAAACCTGTATTTTCGAACTGGCTAGCTGACATGCTGTAATGTTGAGCTACTGGGAAGAAATTGAAAGCTCATTTCGTCGAAGTGGAATCTGCATTCTCCACCCTCTAATGTCAGATTGGCGGGCAACTGACAATCTGACTGACAACCTCCTGCTATTTTAACTTTCCTGATATACATAATGTATAAGGAAAGTATTGTGACGGGGTCGAAAATTCGAATTCGAGTTTTCGATGGGAGAGCACGTTTCAAGCATTCCTGATCAAGAATCTACCATTTTTGAAGTGATGCCTGTGTGTGTGGTTGTGTGTGTGTGTGTGTGTGTGTGTGTCAGGGAGACTGTGGAGACGATAACTGACGAACGAAAGGACCGATTCGAACAAAATTTCGTACAAAAATCACAATCCGTAAACACTGGAAGCCTATTATTTTCATACGCAATCGAATGTTCAGAACCCCCCTAAATTTTCGAATGATATTTGGAAAAAATCGTCAAGAAATCAAAACCGCTAATAAAATAACGCAAATTGACATTTCTTATGAAATTTTTTATTGGAAAACGATTGACATAAATTTTAGAACGCTAACATGAACCGTTCTCGAGATACTGTACATTTTTCAAGAAAAATATCAAAAAGTCATCTATATAATAAAAGGCAATGTCTGTGTGTCTGTGTGTCTGTCTTATACACTATACGTTTCGCGACCGCGCGTCGGAGAACTACGAAATTTGGCAATCGGAGACCTGGGGGGGAGGGAAGGGGACACGTGAAAACCGATTTTTAAAATTTTAATTTTTTTTCCTTTATTTAATGTTTTATGCGATTTCGACCGTTTTTTGCCCTTTTTACCCTTTTTTCTCCACGATCCAGATGTCGTAGAAAGAAACAAATCACACCATCGGAAAGAGCAGACAATTGCGAGTAAAAATATATCAATTTCAAATCTGAATTTCGATTTCTAATATTTTTTAAAGATTTTAAAACAAAAGTCACTTTTTGCTCCAGAAAAGGATTTTTAGTTTTTAAATTCTCGCATAGTAAAAAGTACTCATAATTTCGACTAATAATTTACATTTTTAGAAAGGTCAAACATCTGGCATTCTTACAAGTCCAATCTGGTCGGGAAATATTCTGTATTGCCCACAGGATCGGGATTTTAAAAGTTTCCGAATTTCAATTTCTCGGCGTTCCGCTCGGCGTGCCGCTTCTTAACCGGCGTTTCTCCCCCGCAGAAGGAGGGAAGGTGGTGGCTGGGGACGTCAAGGTGGAGGTGACGTCACGGTTCTGAATGGAGCTCCTTTACTCCATATAAATTATTATATTTATATTTTAAATGATGGAACGATATGGATTTTTTAAATGTATATTTTAACTTTTGGATATTTTAAATGGATATTTCAATTTTATGGATATTTTAAATGATGAAACAATGGAATGAGGATGATGGAATTAAGCATATGGTTATTTTAAATTGCAAATTAGCGCGGGGGAAGTTAGCGGTAGGTCCGGGTTCGTTTCCCGCCACTGCCAAAACTGCCGCCGTGTTTACGTGGAATACGATCACGTTAAATATGTGGGTCCGTAAGTTCTTCCGAGAGGTTGGTGGTAGGAGAAGGAGGATACTGCCCCTGTGGATGCCTCCCCCACTGGGTTCCCGTCTAAATTGGGTGAATATATAGAAAGTTATGGAGATTGTCGCGGAGGGCGCGGCAGCCCAGTGGTTAGCGCGCGGGAATTGCACTCAGTAGGCCCGGGTTCGATTCCCGCCACTGCCAAAACTTACGCCACGTTCACGCAGAGTACGATCACGTTAAACATGTGGGTTCGTGAGTCCTTCCGAGAGGTTGGTGGTAGGGGAAGGAGGGTACGGTCTAAATTGGGTGAATAAAAAGAAAGTTATGGAGATTGTCGCGGAGGGCGAAGTAGCCCAGTGGTTAGCGCGCGGGAATTGCACGCGGTAGGCCCGGGTTCGATTTCCAAAATTGCCGCCGTGTTCACGCGGAGTACGATCACGCGGAATAAACATGTGGGTCTGTAAGTCCTTTCGAGAGGTTGGTGGTTGGGGAAGGAGGGTACGGTCCCCGTGGGTGCCTCTCCCACTGGGTTCCGGTCTAAATTCGGTGAATAAAAAGAAAGTTAGGGAAAATGTCGCGGAGGGCGAAGTACCCCAGTAGTTAACGCGCGGGAATTTCACTCGGTAGGCCCGGGTTCGATTCCCGTCACTGCCAAAACTGCAGCCGCGTTCACGCGGAGTACGATCACGTTAAACATGTGGGATCGTAAGTCCTTCAGAGAGGTTGGTGGTAGGGGAAGGAGTGTACGGTCTCTGTGGATGCCTCCCCCACTGAGTTCCTGTCTGAATTGGGTGGCATTTCCTGGCCATCCAAACAGTTACCTTACACCTTTCTGGTATGGATATTTTAAATGGATATTTTAATTTATAGATATTTTAAATGGATATTTTAATTTTATAGATATTTTAAATAATGGAACGATGGAACGAGGATGATGGAATTAAGCGCTTATCATATGGTCATTATAAAATTTAAATTAGCGCGCGAGAATTGCACTCGGTAGGCTCGGGTGCGATTTCCGCCACTGACACGGAGTACGATCCCGTTAAACATATGGGTCCGTATGTTTTTCCGAGAGGTTGATGGTAGGGGAAGGAGGGTACGTTCCCTGTGGATGCCTCCCCCACTGGGTTCCGGTCTAAATTGGGTGGCACATCCTGGCCGTCCAACCAGTTACCTTACACCTTTCTGGTAGGTCGCGCCAACGAGTTTGCCACGATCAGCATTTTCAAGTGTTGCGAACAGGCTGGTCGCCAAAGGCGGCTAGTATAAAATTAAAATAAAAATATTTCCTATTGAGAAACATGTTCACTTTTCATATGTCATACCATGCGATAAATTGGGTGACATCATTCATGTGAATCTAGCTCGTTCCATTCACGAAAAAAGATACTTCAAGTAATACTTTTGTATTTGAACGCCAATAATCATTTATCTGCTGTAAGAATAACTTATTTCTTCGTCCATAACGCTTGGCGAGATATTGGCGACGAATTTGGCGGAATGTCTCCGACTTGGCGACTTTTTAAAATGTTGCCAAATTGACGAAAATCTCGCCAAATGGATAAAAATGACTCTAAATCAATGAAAATGACGACTAATTGCCGAAAATTCAATATCTTAGAATATTAGTATCTACTATAAGAATAACATTTTTTTAACTGTAAAAGTAGTAAATTCATTACATTATATAAGGAAAGTCATGTGTTGGCCACATTAGATTTTTTATCTCAAGTTAGCTTCCTGAAAGTACTATTTTTACCCAGGTACTATCCTACGTGATCGGTATCCTCTCGTTTTTGAAATCGGCGCTCCATATACCAGATTCCAATTAATCCGTGCTAGTTGTACTGGGGTAACTTTCAGACCTCCAACATCTTTACACTAACCTACAGGGTTAATTCGTTCGGGCGCTATTGTAAACAACCTTGCTGTCCCAACCGGAGATCAAACCCTGGATCTCCGAACTGCCAGCCGACTGTCTACCACTGAGCTACTGGGACGAATTTACAAGCTCTTAACGCCGGAGTGGAATCTTCACGACATTCTTTAATAATATCTATCAACAGGGTATTTCTATAATATATTCAGTGAATCGAATTGAATTTCGCAATAGTATTTCAATAGGAAAACATAAATAATCCATTGATTTTTAAGTATGTTGGACCAAAAAATTGACCTTTTTAAACGTATTTTACGCAAAATATAATATGATTGTAAAATTGTGCAAAAATCGCGGCAAAAGTGGTTAATAGTCTATATAATATTTAATTTTAAAACGAAGGACATGCTTTGCAGAACCTTTGCATGCATCGTTATCAAGAAATTCCATGATTTAGATCAATAATGTGGTAAAAATTATTAAAATTTGATGTGGGCAGCACATGACTTTCCCTGCAGGCTTATATATTCACGTTCTCTTTATTTTAATTACATTTAATTCACTTTTAATTCAATTTCCGTTCTCATTTGATAACTGGACTTTTTTTCATAGGCGGCGTAGAGAAAACACGAAAAACTAAAATATCTCAAATATCTCGAGGACGGTTAGTCCTAGTGTAATGGGGTTGGTCTTATTCTTTTCTTCGTCAAAAATTACGTATTAAAAATATTTAATGGATATATTTGAGCATACGTAGTGTTTTATTTTAGATTTTGGCGATTTTTGCGTGTCAGTTTAAAAAAAAAGGCAGGTTATATTTTTCCGAATCATACCAAAATCTAATCAGCACCAGATTGTCCCGTCCATTAGTTTTTCCGCTAGAGTGGATACAAGCTTTTGCGGGCCATTTCGCAAAAAAAGGCGGGTTCTTTTATCCCGAATCGTACCCAAAATTAATCAGCATCAGACTCGCCCACAAGTGACCTACCTACCAAATTTTATGAAATTCGGTCCATTAGTTTAGTTAGAGTGGATACAAAATCTGCACAGACAGACATACATACACGAGACACACAGACAGACACAGACGTCACGCTAAAAATATTTTTTTCATATTCTAGAGGTATCG
Source organism: Amaurobius ferox (assembly GCA_951213105.1). NCBI lineage: Eukaryota > Metazoa > Arthropoda > Arachnida > Araneae > Amaurobiidae > Amaurobius > Amaurobius ferox. The sequence goes on along the minus strand of OX578137.1, from coordinate 116,441,789 downwards.
AAACGTGTAGATCCGTCGAAAACTCGAGTTGCGATTTTCGGCATGATTCCAATACTTTCCCTATACATTACCATGTAATGCAGGCAAAGTAAAAATTAAATATATTCATTAGTATCAAATCAGTTAATAATAGAAAAATACAATGTGTAAGACCAAAATTCAAGGTGCAATAAACTTCTAATAATTTTGGTGTATGGAAAGTGTTTATAGACCTCATTATTGGAAGTTCTTATATGATACTAGAGAGGTTTAAATTGCCTCTGAAGAAATTTTTGAATTTTCTAATAAGCTTTGAAAAGTGGGTTGATATGAGCATAAAGTTTATTATAATAGAATGTGTAATTACAAAGTTTATTATAATAGAATGTGTAATTATAAAGTTCATTATCAAAGAAGGCGCAAAGGTTAAAATTTTAGAAGCGTTTGATGAAAGCTATTATCGTATATGTTTACATATAAGCTGAAATTTGTTGGTGAAAATTAACGCTCAAATTAAAGAGCATAAATATTGAACGTTTATATTTATAAAAACTATTTTGGCTGATTCGCGAATATATACGATTTATATATTTCATTCATTTTCAAAATAATTTGCAAATCGGCGACAGAGAAAAATAATAAAAATATTTAATGAAAAGAAATGGTAAGTAATTAAAATAAAATATATAATATATAAACAAATTTTATATATAAAAAATAAAATATATAAACAAATCAATCGAATGTAAATGCATATTACTCAAAAGAAAATGTCCGAACGTAAATGCATTTTAATATTTTATGCTAGGATAGTTAGCAGCTGAGTAAAAATAACAGCCTTACCTTCAACCTTAATTTTTCGTGCAACGTGGAGGCCTTATACTATAACGATACTTAACGGTATTTACTGTAACAGTACTTAGAGAGTGAAAAGGTATTGAATACTTTTTCATGATAATCATTTTCCCCAAATACTCGCAATTTTATTCTGAATTATTCCAAACATAGGTATGAATGCGGATATATATTTTGTGTGATATATTTTACACATATCATTTAGTTCGGTTCCGGACATAATCCCGACAGCCGAAACCCACTCTTGTACAGACTAATACAACACTAAGGCGCCAATCGCAGTGACGTCACTAGGGTCAGAATTTACTAATCAGCACACACACACACACACGCACATGCGTTGGACTCACCCTGGGCACACGCACATGGCTGTCTACGCCTATATGTATAGCTTGATCAAAATTATCGGCTTTTTTACATCTCTACATTCTACAAATTAATAGTTTTAATTACTAAATCATAACAATTATGCCATTACTGAAACAAATTTTGACAAATTGGAATGACAGTCATTAATTTTATGCATTAATTTTATTGCTTCTTTTTTGAGATGGAACATTTTCACAAATTTTAGCCATTTTTTGAAGCAATTTAGCAAGCAAAATTAAATCGACAAGTGAGCCCTTGATAGTGCATTGCACCTGGAATTCTGTTAATCCGTTATCTCTGTCCAATAAAAACACTTAGTTGCTTCTTTTGTTTGGGTACTCGTTTCTTTTACTGGTCACTAATGGAGGGGTTGAAGGGGGTAGGTCATAACAGTACCTTGGGTCATAACCACGCCCCAAATGCGAGAGGGGGGGGGGAAGAGAGATCAACTCCATGCCAATCACTCAATGCCAGCCATTGTCACTCAATACCAGAATATATGGGCATAGTCGTAGCAAGCGGATGGAGACAAGAGGGAGCGCGAGTCCAGCGCATGTGCGTGGGGGGGGGGGGGGGCTGCTGATTAGTAAATTCTAACCCTAGTGACGTCACTGAGATGACCGCCTTAGTGTTGTATTAGTCTGTGCAAGAGTGGGTTTCGGCTGTCGGGATTACGACCCAGACCCCATTTAGTTGTATAATACATTAATACATTATTCTACATGTATCATTAGGGAAGGTGCATTTCGGCATTACTTTTTTAATCATAATTAGTTTAAAATTGGAGAATTTTAAAAGTGAAAATTCAACCAATCTCCTGTACCAATATGGTCTAATAGCTGCCGCCACGATCTAAAGCTACCGATTCTCAGCTCGCTTCACGCCCGTAGTAGCTGGACTAGCAACAACCAATAGGATCTACGGGCGTATGCTTTAACATGCTTTAACCCATGCTTTAACCACACTCTCGGGCTAAAATTTAGTTTCTCAAGTTTGCGGAGTGGGAACATGCAATGCACCTCAACTGATTTTGCATTTCGTGGGAATTTAGATTAAAACTGTTGAAACTGATTTAGAAAACGAACATTTTATAACCTTTTTAGTAACCTTTACCCCTAATTAGTAATCTTATCTTTGCTTTAACTCCTGGGTGATACCGGATACAGTTTTCTAGTATAAATTATTTTATCTTGCTTAATTGCTTTATTAAAATATTGAATTATTTCAATCGTGTTTTAAATATCCATACAATGGTTTATTTTACCTTTACGCACTATTGACTTTCCAACGTCTGTCTTCATTCAACCAATTTTTAAAAAGTTAACCCTGTTTTTATCAAAATGTTTCATTGAAATCAAACACATTTTTTCGAACAATTATATTAGTAAAAATCTGATGTGGGCAGCACATGAATTTTCTTATATAATGCAATGAGTTTAGTACTTTAACAGCGAAAAAAAAAATAGATTATTCTTATAGTAGATACTTGTATGCTTTCCAAGGTATTGAATTTTCGTTGATTAGTCGTCATTTTCATCGATTTAGCGTCATTTTTATCCATTTGGTGAGATTTTCGTTCATTTGGCGACATTTTAAAAAGTCGCCAAGTTGGCGACATTTCGCCAAATTCGCCACCAAAATCTCGCCAAGCGTTATAGACGGAGACAAAAGTTATTCTTATAGCAGATAAATGACTATTGGCGTTCAAATACAAATGTATTACTCAAAGTATCTTTTCTTATGAATGAAACGAGCTAGATCCATGAGAATGACGCCACCAAATTTATCGCATGATATTACATATGCAAAGGGAACATGTTTCTCAACAGTTAATATATTTTTTTAATTTATGAGATTTTTTTATAAATTTATTTGAAAAATGTGCAAAATCTCGAAAGCGGTTTATACTAACATTCTAAAGTTTATGACAATCTTTTTCATAATAACAATCGTTGTCACAATACTTTCCTTATACAATATTGTATATAAGGAAAGTAATAGAATATTTTTTAAAGACAGACAATAACAGGAAGTTTACCTTAAGTAGTTTTACTTGTTTATTTGATTTTTTGAAGCTCGTTAACAAAATCTTTCAGTTTTCTCTGTTATATTTCTAGCATTCACACAATATATTTCTGAACGACATTTGCAAAGTACGTGCCTTTAACTCAGATGGAACTGGTCACGCTACAACCCTGATCAGATGTAATTATAACGTAATGCTTCTTGATTAAGGCTAAATGACTTATTGACTTTTGTTGCGGGATTACATAGATATGTCAAGCAAAAGTGACATAGCTCTAAACTTTGTTGTACTGATTACCAAAAGAAGGCCAGGGCAATAATACACAGATGCACGAAGTTATATTAAACACACTTATTGTGTCTCAAATTACAGCATCTGGACGCGTAACTAAATAGGGGAAGATAACAAACAGACAATATAGCACATGCCCGTTAGGTAATACAACAGATCATTAATGCATTGGTGGGCACATTACGAGCCTGGTGATATTCCATAATTAAGCAATCAATGGAAAAGCTATAAATCGTCGTTGCTTTTCCAATTCTTTCCTTGGATCTATAAGCCTTGTCTTGTCCAACAAGGGATACCATGCCCTTATGATCATAGTGGCATCCATCCTAGGTTCATAGTGGTATCCAACCATAATGGTGTCCATCCTAAGTTCATAGTGATATCCAACCATAGTGGTGTCCATCCTGGGTCCACACACTTGAACTTCCTTTCTTCTCACTAATACTGCAACTCGACTCCTAGCGACTTCCCACCGACTTCAGCCGAACTATCCACCAGCTTACTACCAGTACTGCACGCAGCTTCTATTACCTATTTTTCGATCACTCACTCGCTATCCGAAACTTATCCTGTCGCCAAACCAGGATCACAGATGTTACTTGGATCGATGATTGGTCTACTTAACCGAACCAATCAGAAGTTGTTAATATAAATTCAAACATTAACTATAACGAAACTGAGGGAAGTAATAACCAAAAGTTATGTAGACCTCACGCGTTTCGTTGTCAAAATTTCAGAGGTTCTATTTGTATCAACTATGTTTTAAAAGGCGAGCCTGAAGTATTTCTATCAATTAACATTATCAAAAATATATGAACATTTTAAAAACCACATGTCCAGTTGGATAATCGCAACTTGCCCCTGAATCTAATGCAGCTGACATTTACGTGTCTGTGTAATCCTGACTACAAAAAGCTGCGAAAAGACCTGAACTTCAATTATATGTAATAAAAATCCTTATATAATACAATGAATTTACTACTTTTATAGTAAAAAAAAAGTAGGTTATTTTTATAGTAGGTACTTATATTCTTTCCAAGATATTGAAATTTCGTCAATTAGTCGTCATTTTTATTGATTTAGAGACATTTTATCCATTTGGAGAGATTTTGGTTAATTTGGCAAAACATTTAAAACATTCGCCAAGTTGGCGATATTCTACTAAATTCGTCTTCAAAATCTCGCCAAGCGTTATGGATGGAGAAATAGGGTATTCTAATAGTAGATAAATGACTATTGGCGTTCAAATACAAAAGTATTACTCAAAGTATCTTTTCTCATGAATGGAACGAGCTTATTCCACGCGAATAATGTCAGCAAATTTATCGCATGATATTACATATGAAAAGTAAACATGTTTCTTAACTGTTAATATTTTTTTTAATTTTTGGGATGTTTTGATAAATTTATTTGAAAAATGTGCAATATTTCGAAAAAGGTTCTTGCTAGCTTTCTGAAGTTTATGTTAATCGTTTATTACGGGAAAAATTACATAAAAAATGTCTATTTGAGTAACTTTATTAAAAGTTTTGATTTTTTGATGATTTTTTCAAAATTTCTCTCGAGAATTTACTGGGGTTCTGAACATTCGATTGTGTTTAAAAACACTAGGCTTCCAGTATTCACGGATTGTAATTCTTGTACCAAATTTCATACTTGTACCAAATTCACACACACACACACATACACAGACGTCACCTCAAAAATATTCCATCCGTGATCAGGGATGCATGAAACGTGCTCTCCCATCGAAAACTCGAATTCGAATTTTCGACTCCGTCAGCTCATTGGTTAGCGCGCTGGAGTTGCACTCGGTAGGCCCGGGTTCGATTCCAGCCACTGCCAAAACTGCCGCCGTGTTCATGCGGAGTACGATCACGTTAAACATGTGGGTCCGAAAGTCCTTCCGAGAGGTTGGTGGTAGGGGAAGGAGGGTACGGTCCCTGTGGATGCCTCCCCCACTGGGTTCCGGTCTAAATTGGGTGGCACTTCCCGACCGTCCAAACAGTTACCTTACACCTTTCTGGTAGGTCGGACGGTCTGGGTTTCAACAACAACAACAATACTTTCTTTGTACATTGTAGTATGTATATAAGGAAAGTAACAAATAAAGTAGACCTTTTCCCATATAATTGGAAAATACTGAATATTGATATCCATTAAAAGTGATTCACGAAAATCATCTCCAGAGAATTTTTTTCGCTATTTAAATACTATTGATAAAAAGTATTAAATATAAATTTATTATTGAAAATTTCATTTGTGCACTTTTGAGCTGTAAAAAGTTATTTTTGTATAGCACGCTTTAACTGTGTAGATCGAAAATTAAACAACATTACAAAAATAAATTCAATTCCATTATTTATTTTTATGAAGATTGCTGCACTTCCTGTAGCGATGAGAGGGAATGGTGATTTTTATATTCTGGCCTTTATGACGTTGCTAGTTATTAAAATTTCAAGAATAATACTTTCGTTGACATCAGAAACAGCATTATTATGAAAAACGACCTTTTCAGAAATGATAAACGTAGGAATTTAATGCTATACTGTGAGTATATGTTAGAATTTGGGGAAACAATGAAGTATTTCTGTTCCCGTAAATTTTATGATATGTACTATATATATGTAAGATGCATTCTCACAATGGTTTTGTAAAACTATATATTTTGACATACAGTATGGTTTTGTTGAAACTTATATGCTTCTTGATTTATTGCATTGTAAGACTTGTAAAAAGAAAATTGTAATTGTATATTTTATAATATAATTTTGCTCACTTAAAGTAGATTTAGAATCAAGGTGTTAATCTGTAAAAAATGGTAATTTATATTTTTGTGTGATAAGTTGCATTTATTTAATTAAGCGTTGTTGTATGCATATCTTCATTTTCGGCTCAAACCGCCCGACATAGACGAACTCTTAAGATAAGTTTAAGTGAAGATATCTATTTGGACAACTCGGAATTGCCACCCGGTTTAGACCGGAACTTAGTGGGGTGGCATCCTCAGGGACTATACACTCCTTCCCCTACTATCAACCTGTTGGAAGGACTTATGACCCACATATATAAGTTGCCCGTACTCCGTGTGCACACGGGGTTAGTTTGGGCAGAGCTGGGAATTTGAGTGCAATCCCCGTGCGCTAACCACTGGACTGGCGCACCTATTATATGCATATACAGGGTGTCCCAAAAGCATTGGCTTCGGATTTTATTCCTTAAATATTGATCTTAGACATATATAAAAAATTACGAAGTCACGTAAAAAAAGGTACACAATTTTATGAAATCGATTAAAATTTTCAGGGGGATGAAATTTTAAGAAACACAAAATTTAAATTGTTATACAGCCCTCGTGCAAAAACATTTCTAATGAGTTAAATGTGCCCCATACACTAATAAGGTGATGTACAAAATTTTAGCATTTTATCTTAAAAAGTCCCAGAGATATGAAAAGACAAAAATGCTGGCTTAACCACTTTTAGATGCATCGACATGGGTTCTCAGAGGGAAAAATTCATGTCCGCAGATGGCGTTTCGGGGGTCATACACAAATTACGAAAGAAAACAATGATTACATAAATAAAAAATCTGATGTGGGCAACACATGACTTTCCTTATACAATGTAATGAATTTACTACTTTTACAGTAAAAAAATAGGTTTTTCTTATAGTAGTACTAATATTCTTTCCAAGATATTGAATTTTCGACAATTAGTCGTCATTTTCATTGATTTAGCATCATTTTTATCCATTTGCGAGATTTTCAATAATTTGGCAACATTTCAAAAAAGTCGCCAAGTTGGCGACATTCCGCCAAATTCGTCGCCAAAATTTCGCCAAGCGTTATGCAGTAAGAAAAAAGTTATTCTTACAGCAGATAAATGACTATTGGCGTTTAAATACAAAAGTATTATTCAAAGTATATTTTTTCATGAATGGAACGAGCTAGATCCACGAGAATGATGTCACTCAATTTATCGCATGGTATTACATATGAAAAGTGAACATGTTTCTCAATAGGAATTTTTTTTATGTGACTTTTTCATAATTTTTTTGAAAAATGTACAATATCTCCAGAACGGTTCATGTTAGCGTTCTAAAATTTATGCCAATCGTTTTCTAATGAAAAATTACATAAGAAATGTCTATTTGCGTAACATTATTAGCGCATTTGATTTTTTGACGATTTTTTCAAAATTGTATTCGAAAATTTAGGGGGGTTCTGAACATTCGATTACAAATAAAAACAATAGGCTTCCAGTGTTTACGGATTGTGATTTTTGTACCAAATTTGGTTTGAATCGGTCCATTCGTTCGTCAGTTATCGTCTTCACAGACTCTGACATTGTAACAGCCATGATGCAAACAAAAAATATGATGTGGGCAGCACATGACTTTCCTTATGTAATGCAATGAATGTACTAATTTTACAGTAAAAAAAATGGATTATTTTTATAGTAGTTATCTGTATTTTTTCCAAAATATTGAATTTTCATCAATGAGTCGTCATTTTCCATGTCGTCATCATCAATGAGTCGTCATTGATTTAGCGTCATTTTTATCCATTTGGCGAGTTTTTCGTTAATTTAGCAGCATTTTAAAAAGTCGCCAAGTTGGCGACATTCCACCAAATTCGTCGCCAAAATCTCGCCAAGCGTTATGGACGAAGAAATAAGTTATTCTTGCAGCAGATAAATGACTAGTGGCGATCAAATACAAAAGTATTACTCAAAGTATATTTTTGCATGAATGGAACGAGCTAGATCTACGAGAATGATGTCACTAAATTCTTCGCATGGTATTACATATGAAAAGTGAACATGTTTCTCAATAGGAAATTTTTTTTTTATTTTCTATGACTTTTGGATATTTTTTTTTTTTTAAATGTGCAATATCTCAAGAACGGCTCATGTTAGCGTTCTAAAATTTATGTCAATCGTTTTCAAATGAAACATTACATAAGAAATGTCTATTTGCGTAACATTATTAGCGCATTTGATTTTTTGACGATTTTTTCAAAATTTTATTCGAAAATTTAGGGGGGTTCTGAACATTCGATTACAAATAAAAATAATAGGCTTCCAGTGTTTACGGATTGTGATTTTTGTACCAAATTTGGTTTGAATCGGTCCATTCGTTCGTCAGTTATCGTCTCCACAGACTCACTGACACACACACATACTTTCACACACACACACACACACACATACACACACACAGACATCACTTCAAAAATGTTTGATTCGTGATCAGGGATGCTTGAAACGTGCTCTCCCGTCGAAAACTCGAATTCGAATTTTCGACCCCGTCACAATACTTTCCTTATACATTATGTATATAAGGAAAGTAATAATAATTTTGCCATTTATTGGTACAAAAGTATCTACACTGTGTAGAAATAATAATTTTACTCAAAGATTACAAAGCTTGTTCAAAATGTTTTCAATCCATGCTAAAGATCTATTAAAGATAAGAGGCAGATATTATTTGCCTATGATGCATTTCTGCGTTGAGTCATTTCCACTCTTGCTGTAAACATTTACATTTTATTTTGTGAGTAATCCCTCACCAACTGTGTTTAAACATATCTCCGGGACTTTTTATGATAAAATGCTGAAATTTTATGCATCACCTTCTTAGTATACGGAGCACATTTAACTCATTGGAAATATTTTTGTACTGGGGACGTTTTAAAATTTAAATTCTGCATTTATTAAAATTTAATCCCCTGAAAATTTTTATCGATTTCATAAAATTCTGTACCTTCTTTTAAGCAACTTTGTATTTTTCTCCTCTGCATTTTTACGAGCATAGATGTTGAGAATAGAAATGTTTGTAATTTAAAAAAAAATAGCTAAACTAATAAGAAGTTGTCCTAGTACTTTTGTAACATAAATGCATTACTTTTCGATACATATTAAAATTACTTCTAACTATTTTACTGATATTCGAAAAAAAAAGTGCAACTCTTACTTTTTATAGAACCTATATTTTTTCAAAAGACAGCGGGAAAAAAATACCCTGAGAGCTAAACGAACTAGAGGTTAGGGACATTGGTTAATAGGAGGGAAAAAACACGTAGTTGATTGGACAATACTCTTTTAAGACGGCAGGTTCCATCCCTGGTCTAGATTATAAAGAAATGGTTATAAAGTTTTACATAAACAATGTTTTGAAATGCCCATTACTCTATTCTTTTTGATGAACGGCAATAAGCGTTTTCGACATCGATAATATTATGATTTTGAATGCAATTACTTAAAGTAAAACACACGTTTTCAGGCATATTTCTTATAACATTAACTGAAGTGAGGCGCAACACGACATTCTCATTCCAGAATCTATTTTTAAGTAATTTGTGGTTTCTTTATGTTTTTATTTTTTCAAGTTTTAGAAAAAAAATTTTGAAAGATCGGTATCATTGATCCAAACGATTACAATTATAGCGGGCTATCATTTTCTTTAAAAGGCTTGAAAAAATCTTACGATTGATATCAAACCAGATAAAGTGTCCTCCGGGGGGGGGGGAAGAGGGGGGGTAACTTGCAGCCAACAATTTTATCGCGGTTATTTTTCACAACAATGATTGAAACAATTAAGTCTCGTGATCATTGTACTATAAATAACCCCTTTATGTAAGATTATGTCCAATTTTGTCCTATGCTGGCATGTCAGAAAAATATAAAATTTCGAATAAATATCAAATTTAGCTCGAATTTCAAAAAACTCCATTAGTCTAGATTTTTTATAACACACCGGGACATACAGTTTTATAAAAATTTATTAATATTTGTGGCCACTCTCGAGTACGCTAGAAATAGACCACAGACAGACAGACCGACATTACTCGAAAAATAATCAATATTTGTTCAGAAAGTTAGCCAGATATAATAAAGCTGTATATAAAGGTTCATGGAAAAATATTAATATTTGTAGCAGGCATGATGCAAACAAAAATATGATGTGGGTAGCACATGACTTTCCTTATGTAATGCAATGAATGTACTACTTTTACAGTAAAAAAGATGGATTATTTTTATAGTAGTTAGTTGTATTTTTTCCAAAATATTGAATTTTCATCAATGAGTCGTCATTTTCCATGTCGTCATCATCAATGAGTCGTCATTGATTTAGCGTCATTTTTATCCATTTGGCGAGTTTTTCGTTAATTTAGCAGCATTTTAAAAAGTCGCCAAGTTGGCGACATTCCACCAAATTCGTCGCCAAAATCTCGCCAAGCGTTATGAACGAAGAAATAAGTTATTCTTGCAGCAGATAAATGACTAGTGGCGATCAAATACAAAAGTATTACTCAAAGTATATTTTTGCATGAATGGAACGAGCTAGATCTACGAGAATGATGTCACTAAATTTTTCGCATGGTATTACATATGAAAAGTGAACATGTTTCTCAATAGGAAATATTTTTTTTTTATTTTCTATGACTTTTGGATATTTTTTTTTTTTAAATGTGCAATATCTCAAAAACGGCTCATGTTAGCGTTCTAAAATTTATGTCAATCGTTTCAAATGAAACATTACATAATAAATGTCTATTTGCGTAAATTTAATAGCGGTTTTGATATTTTGACGATTTTTTCAAAATTTCACTCGAAAATTTAGGAGAGTTCTGAACATTCGATTGCGTATAAAAACAATTGGCTTCCAGTGTTCATAGATTGTGATTTTTGTACCAAATTTCGTTCGAATCGGTCCATTCGTTCGTCAGTTATCGTCTCCACAGACTCACTGTCACACACACATACAGCCATCACTTCCAAAATGTTTTATTCGTGATCAGGGATGCTTGAAACGTGCTCTCCCGTCGAAAACTCGAATTCGAATTTTCGACCCCGTCACAATACTTTCCTTATACATTATGTATATAAGGAAAGTAAAAATCGACTATAGACATGTATACAAACAAACAGACTCCTCAGGACATCAGTCCTCAAATAGTCATAACATATTAAGGAGGTTCTAAAACATTTTGGAATCAAAATCTTAAGTTCGAAAATTTTCGTGAAAGCAGTACTTTGTGCTATACTACATAGTATGACAAAGCAAAAATCCGTTTCTTCCTACAGACACGGTCAAATACTTGTCATTAAACCTAACAAAGGAGTGTTCTTTGTCAGAAAAGTTTAATAACTGCAGGTTGATTAAAGTTTTGTCAATTCAATTGCAAAATAGCGGGATTTTTTTTAATGAAATCAATAACAGTTGAACGTGCCAAAAGGCGGTGATACATATTCGTAATTGCAGTTTCTTTTTACAATGTCCAAAGCAATTTTTTTTTTTAATTTTTAACATGGGGCAGCTATTGTTAACACAGTGAAAGGCCTACACCAATGGATTTATCAGTTCGTAGGGTGCTGAAGGTGCACTTTTACTTAATAAACAAAAAAAAATCTGATATGGGAAGCACATGACTTTCCCTGCAGACACGACTTCATTCTCTCTCTCTCTTAATTCCTTCGATAACTCATTGAGTTTATTAGCGCAAAATTACACCTCTAATTATTTTAAATTACACTTTTAATTCAATGTTTACTACTTCCCCTCTAATGCATGCTAATGTATAGGGGAAGTATTGGAATAGTGCCGAAAATCGCAACTCGAGTTTTCGATGGATCTACACGTTTCGGGACCTCTAGAATACGAAAAAAAACATTTTTAGCGTGACGTCTGGGTGTGTGTCTGTGTGCCTGTATATGTGTCTGTATGTGTGTCTGTGTGTCTGTGTAGATTTTGTATCCAGTCTAACTAAAAAACTAATAGACAAAATTTCATAAAATTTGGTAGGTAAATCACTTGTGGACGAATCTGATGCTGATTAGATTAGGGTACGATTCGGGATAAAAGAATCCGCCATTTTCGCGAAATGGCCCGCAAAAATTTGTATCCACTCTAGCTGAAAAACTAATAGACCGAATTTCAAAACAATCGGCAGATAAGTCACTTGTGGGTCACCCTGGTGCTGATTAGATTTTCGTACGATTCGGAAAAAAATGACTTGACTTTTTTTGCAAAATGGCCCTCAAAAATCGCCAAAATCTAAAATAAAAAACTGCGATGCTCAAATATATCCATTAAATGCTTGTTTAATATATAATTTTTAACGGAAAAAGTAATAAGACCAACCCCACTACACTAGGACTAGCCATTCTCGAGATATTTTAGTGTTTTCGTATTTTCTCTACGCCACCTTTGAAAATAAGTCCAGTTATAAAATGAGAACGAAAATTGAATTAAAAATGTATTAAATTTAATTAAAATGAAGCGAACGTGAATATAAGTCTGCAGGGAAAGTCATGTGCTGCCAACATCAGATTTTTTTTCATTTGGTAAAGGGACTTATTTTCAAAGGTGGCGTAGCGAAAATGCGAAAAAACTGTATCTCAAGAACGCTTAGTCCTAGAGTAATAGGGTTTATCTTATACTTTTCACCGTGAAAAATTACGTATAAAGCAAGAATTTAATTGATATACTTGAGCATACGTAGTCTTTTATTTTGGATTTTGTCAATTTTCGCGAGGCATTTCGCATAAAATAGGCAGATTTTTTTTTTCAGAATTGTACCAAAACTTAATTAGCACCGCAGGGTAACACACAAGTAACTTATCTACCAAATTTTGTGAAATGTTGTCCATTAGTTTTTCAGCTAGGGTGGATACAGGCAATTTTGGGGGGCCATTTAAAAAAAGAAAAGAATATTCTTTCATCCTGAATCGTACTAAAATCTGATCAGCGCAAGAGTCCGTCACAAGGGACTCTCCTATCAAATTTTGTGAAATTCGGTCAACTGAAAGTTAGAGTGGATACATACATTTCACAGACAGACAGGCAGACGGACGCACACACAGACGTCAGACAAACAGACACACAAGCAGACGTACAAACATTCAGACACACATGCATACGTCACGCTAAATGTAGTTTTATCGTGTTCCAGATGTCTCAAAACGTGTAGATCCGTCGAAAACTAGAGTTGCGATTTTCTACACGTTTCCAATACGTCCCCTATATATTACCGTATATTGCAGGGAATATAATTGCAGGGAAAGTAGGTCGCGTGTAAGAGTGTATTGAAACTGACATGGAATCCAACCGAAAAACTCTAATTCTGTATAAAATGTTTCACAAGCTGAAAACGTAAAGTTCATGTTGGATAACTATTACACAGTTTCTTTTAGAAATTTGTCTATGAAAGTTACTCCCTACTTATAAATATTGACATCTAGCGATTGTCTAATAATTATCCTTCCCTACCAGGTAACACAATTTGCATAATTGTTCTCAATTAAAATGAAAGCAGCTCTATTAATTCCACTGCATATACTGCTGGATATGCACTTGCATTTCTAGAAATTCAATGATATAATTACCAATATTTAGAAATAAAAATCCCTATCGGATATTTTTATTACTAAGCATATAAAACTGCTTTTATAAAAACAGATTTTTCTCTGAAATTTAAAATATAGTCGTCGTATAACAATTTCTATTATCTTACAAAAATAAGTTCTGGAAAAACTAATCACCGTGTCACAAAAGGCGCAACTTCGTAATAAGTCCGCAAACAGCGTATTGATAGCCTCTGTGATATAAGGTGCTGATAAGCCTTAACAAGAGCGAAACCATTCAGCCAATGCTGGTTGTTGCTGTGTGAGGATGATTTCAAGATATTCGAAATGCTTCTTATCTGCAGATTGTGTGACTATAACTTGAGGTTTAATAAGGTAGTAATACTTTCAAGAGGATGGTGGTAGGGGAAGGGAGGTACGGTCCTTGTGGATGCCGCCCCTACTGGGTTCCGATCAAAATTGGGTGCCACTTCCCGGCCATCCAAACCTTACTGGTAGGTCGGACGGTCTGGGTCCAATGAGAAGTATAAAACAATTGAGCAATGGATAGAAAATTTACATTATATAAAAATCGTAAAAGACAGCTAAACTTCACAATAATAAAAGTAAATACTAACTAAAACGTTTTTTCCCGAATAATATTCGTAAATCACATTAAAAGATAGATTATATTTAAATAGTCGAGTATAGCAAACTATATTGAATATTCATGTTTACTGAAGAAATAAAATGACTTACATCTTCGTCCGTAATCCAGTAATTAAAGTTGTCAGTTAGGATATCTTTGGTAAAAGTTCTCTGCTTGTACTTATGGTTCGAAGAATTCATTTTATTGCTTTGGTGACAGAGCTGTTTCATAAGCTTATATTTCAAATCTGTCTATTTCGGTTACTAATCTGTATATGAAATAAATACTTTTCCAAATATATTTAGCATTGCATATTTAATATTTGCATATGGCATATTATATACTGCATATATATCTAACATTAATTTAGCGGCATATGTAATATTTAATATGATTAACTCTACAGTTTCACTAACTCTACATTAACAAGTTAAGTTAATAATAACTAGTATCTTGCGTCAACTGTAGAATCCATTAAATTAGACGCATCCATAATAAAGTAACATATGCCGTGTGAGTACCTAACTGTGGTTTAATGTAAAGTATCATCCCATACAGCACACCTAGTTGATTAGCTTTGAAGCAATGTTGACTATTCACATTTCCATCACAGCGCATCTGTAACTAACGTATTACTACGTTGCAACGTCACGAATTTGTAGTTTTAACACTTTTTCTTGCGTCACTTATGTGAC
Organism: Amaurobius ferox; assembly: GCA_951213105.1. Classification (NCBI taxonomy): domain Eukaryota; kingdom Metazoa; phylum Arthropoda; class Arachnida; order Araneae; family Amaurobiidae; genus Amaurobius; species Amaurobius ferox. Next base: position 116,426,576 of record OX578137.1, on the reverse strand, counting down.
GGAGGTACAAAGTTGCATTCTGACACGTAAATTATTCAACAGTACATCACAATTGTGACATTATTGCCACGTCGCATTGTCACATATCTGTCACTTCACAGTATCGTCATTGCTGTTAACGTAAAAGTAACGTCTTTAGTTTCTAACATTGTGTCGTCACTTTTGAGACATTTTAAAATATTTGTGTGTCTTTCACAATATCGTCATCTTCGAAACGTAATAGCGGCATCTGTGTGGGAGTGAGTTATCACTAGATCAAATTTAATCAGTTCCATTGTGTTCTCCAGATACATATAGTCTCGAATTGTTATGAATGTCACGAAAAAGTCTCGAATTGTTATAAAAGTCTCGATAAAGTCTCGAATTGTTATGAATGTCTCGAAAAAGTATCGAATGTCTCGAAAAAGTCTCGAATTGTTATGAATGTCTCGAAAAAGTCTCGAATTGTTGTGAATGTCTCGAAAAAATCTCGAATTGTTATGAATGTCTCGAAAAAATCTCGAATTATTATGAATGTCTCGAAAAAGTCTCGAATTGTTATGAACGTTTCGAAAGAGTCCCGAATTGTTATGAATGCCTTTCATGGTCACTACAATATACTGAAGATTACGGTTAGGACTAGCCACGTTGTTACCTTGATATATTTTATTTTCCATTTCTCTATATCATTTTTTTTTACAATTTAATGGGTTCAATAAGGGTTATGCCCCTAAATATTTTCTTGGCGATACCACTGTTGACAGTGATCAGGGTAAATCTAATTTCATGCTGACATTTTCATAGTCTTAATGTGTCCATTTCTAAATCTTTATATATATAATGCCGTCTTTTCCTCTCTACTTAACTTTAAGTTGACTATTTCTCCATGTCTGTGACCTCTGTACCATGGTTGTGGCGGTGCCCTTATTCCAGGTATTATATCTTTTGTATAAAGAATCCAATTTTTCAAAAGTTGATGTATATCTATCTGGTGTATTTTAAAAGTTTTCGGTCCTAGCAAGTTTCTTCGCCTTTTAATAACCCCATATCCTTACATGAGAAGGAATCCATATCCAATGCGCAGGAAATGCTTTTAAAAGCAGCACAAGCTACTTTATTATCGCAGCAGAAATATAATATTTTACTGCATAATAATTTTCTAGATGTTAAAATAATATGAGGTTATCCGTTATTAACCCTGTTTCCTTTTCATTGCTTCCAATTGTTTTAAGCAAAACTACAGTTGCTTCCAATTCAGCTCTATAGTTTGAACTATTGTTTGGGTTTCTTTTGCTAACTGTTGCGGGATCCCTATTCGGCTGTAACAATATTGGTCTAGCACAAATGCCATTTTCCATTTTACTTTTATCTCAACTTTTGTTGATTTCTTCAGCGATGGCTTTGTGAAATGACACACTGGATAAGTCAGTAAGAGATTGAATGGAGGTGAATATTCAAATTCCGTATTTCTTGGCTCTAAAAGGCGGCCAGTATTTCTTTAATATTTGATTATTATTCCAATTATTTATACAATCTATGGTTCTGCGGTTATGCTCATAACTGAGTAATATGTTTATATATGTATTTATAAGGCTGTTTCTCCAGTATTCTAGTGGCACTAAGCCTGCTTGCTACGCAACGGTATTAGGACACATTTTTACTTTCCTTATATACATAATGTATAAGGAAAGTATTGTAACGGGGTCGAAAATTCGAAATCGAGTTCTAATGTAAAATTACATAAGAAATGTATATTTTTGTAACTTTATTAGTGGTTTTGATTTTTTGACAAGTTTTTCAAAATTTCATTCGAAAATTTAGGGAGGTTCTGAACATTCGATTGCATATAAAAACAATAGGCTTCCAGTGTTTACGGATTGTGATTTTTGTACAAAATTTGGTTTGAATCGCTCCATTCGTTCGTCAGTTATCGTCTGCACAGGCTCATTGACACACACACACATACTTTCACACACACACAGACATAACTTCAAAATTGTTTGATTCGTGATCAGGGATGCTTGAAACGTGCTCACCCGCCGAAAAGTCGAATTCGAATTTTCGACCCCGTCACAAAAATTTCTGATAGTTGCATATTTTTTTAATATACTCTTAGCCAGTGTCTCTCAACCTTTAAGAGATCGCGGACCATTAAATTATTTTTATAAGACGAGGGCCCGGTCCTAACACATTTACTGGCAAATGTCTTTGTAATTAGTTTTTTTAAGTTCATACATTAAGCTAACACACGTGAACATACACAAACTAACACGTCCGCATAATCATAAAGTGCATTAGTATATTTATGTATACGGTTGACTCATATAAAATTACATTTAAATGAGTTATCCATCACAGCACCAACAAAATCGTGCAGCATATTGTAACTTCCTCAGACGAACATCATTCCATTAATTTATACTGGTTTTCATTGACCTATCTCATTCTGATAACCAAAAATTTATTTTATTGTGCGGTATTAAATGGTTTGTAAAAAAACGGTATTGAGAGAGAAAAATATTTATCCATTGTAAGTCATAGAAATCAGCAGTCCCGCATTCATATTAAAATTAAATGCGGCTTGGTCACTGACATTTGCTACACATATATTACTTAAGTGTTCTTGTGCTGAACTTTTCGACATATTCACGAATATTTTTCTCCTTAGAATATTTCCGCCAGGAAATATTTATTCCTAAAAAATGCTTAGGAAACTAAAACGATAAATTAAAAGAGCATCTCATTCCAAGAGTATAATTCGTGCCAGAACACTATACCCAACTATACCCCAGTGGTTGAAAAACACTGCTCTAAAGGATCCTTACCCACGTAATCACACGTATCTCTTTTTAGAAGTAATCAATATTTTTGAACTGACTGGGATTGAAAGGCGGCCTTCGAAACTGGATGAAACGTTTTAATTAGCATTGTATTCTGTGCCCAGAGACATTTTTATTTTTTAGATGAATTTAAACAGCAGTCTGGGAGATTATATTTTACAATGTACAAAATTATGTTTTCTAATAAAAATCTGAATTGATATATTTCTACTTTCAAAACTCACCACACGGAACACAAAACAATAAAGATCAACCTCCAAGATTTGCTTCCTAATACATTCGTTTTAAATTAATAAATAAATAAGTATGATGTGGACAACACATGACTGCCCTTATATAATGCAATAAATTTACTACTTTTACAGTTAAAAAAAATTTTATTCTTATAGTAGATACTTATATTCTTTCCAAGACATTGAATTTTCTTCAATTAGTCGTCATTTTCATTGGTTCAGCGGCATTTTTATCAATTTGGCGAGATTTTTGTTAATTTGGCAACAAATAAAAATGTCGCCAAATTGGTGACATTCCGCCAAATTCGTCGTCAAAATCTCGCCAAGCGTTATGGACGGAGAAAAAAGTTATCCTTACAGCAGATAAATGACTATTAGCGTTCAAATACAAAAGTATTACTCAAAAAGTATTACTTATCTTTTTTCATGAATGGAACGAGCTAGATCCACGAGAATGTCACCCAATTTATCACATGGTATTACATATGAAAAGTGAACATGTTTCTTAATAGGAAATATATTTTTTTTATTTATATTAACTTTTTGATAATTATTTTGAAAGATTTGCAATATCTAGAGAACGGTTCATGTTAGCGTTCTGAAATTTATGTTAATCGTTTTCTAATGAAAAATTACATAAGAAATGTCTATTTACGTAACTTTATTAGTAGTTTTGATTTTTTGACGATTTTTTCAAAATTTCACTCGAAAATTTAAGGGGGTTCTGAACATTCGATTGCGAATAAAAATAATAACCTTCCAGTGTTTGCGGATTGTGATTTTTGTACCAAATTTCGTTCGAATCGGTCTATTCGTTCGTCAGTTATCGTCTCTAGAGCCTCAATGACACACACACACACATACTTTCACACACACACACACACAGACATCACTTCAGAAAAGTTTGATTCGTGATCAGGGATGCTTGAAATGTGCTCTCCCGTCGAAAACTCGAATTCGAATTTTCGACCCCGTCACAATACTTTCCTTATACATTATGCATATAAGGAAAGTAATACATTCTTTCCAACATAGTTAAAAAGTGTTTATGACTTCGGTCATTCTGACTGTCTGTCTGTCTGTCTGTCTATGCGTTCGCACAATGACTGCCGTAAAATAACTTTATCAAAATGACAGTATGTTGTTTAGAAGGTCTGTAGGACATATGAGAATGTAAATTAATAATATCACCCAATAAGTTTTGGATTGAACTCGCGTTAAAAAAGTTAAATACATTGAACCCTATGGGACCTAATTTTTCAAACATTTTTTAAGTGAAGTTAAAATTCACAAATTGCCTTGAAAATTTTAGGAAATATTCAAATTATCCCGTAAAATTTATAAAAAAAATTGAGCAAAATATGTTTGGCAGTTTTTTAAATATAAAACAAAATAATAATCACACCCATATTATATGAAGAGATCGCGTGGCCCACTTCAAAATGAAATATGGCATCCACCTGCTTTCCCAGTATCAAAATCGTAATTTTTAAATTCATTTTTAGCGTTGCATCCGTTCCAAAACTGCTTTATTTTTGTGCATTTTCTGCGCATATACATTTTGCGCCAACGCAATTACAATATTTTTTAGTTTAAATAATCATCAAACTGATTATTTCTACAACGAAGCCTAATTTTAACGTATGCAAAATGTAAACAAATCAAGCTGTGAGATGAGTTGTATAAGAATTGCTGATTTTTTTTTACTCAAAATTATTTAGCTCAGGAGTCTGAAATATAGGTGATATGGATGAAATATTCATAGATTTTACATAGAGAAACAAACGATTTTATAGCATTGCCTTTTTCTATGAAGTTGGAGTTAGAAGCCTGGAGTTAGAAAGTAATGTTACCTCCATGGTTTTAAGTTTTTAAGTAAAATAAATTGTTGTATTAGTGTGATAATTTAAAAAATAGCTAGAATAGAATCTTCTCTATTAAAATAGAATTTATCAGATTTTGTCTTACAAGAAATCGCTATATTTCTGGTAAAGAATGAAGATATTTCTCTAATTTAAATCATCTGAAAAGAATGAAATAATATAACGTTACTTGCTCTGTATTTCATGCAAGCATGAACCTTGCTCGCAACCCTTGGCATATATCGAATCTATCGAATCCTTCTGAAGGAATGGAAAACAGAAAACAATAATCAATTTTCATTAATATTATGGCAAAATACTGTCACTCTGAATTCATCTAAAATACTTACTAAAATGTGGCGAACTTTATTGTTTACTAGCAGCATACCCGTTCTTCGTACGGCGTATAAAATATAAAGAAACTTGAAATTTACAATCATCTGCAAATTCCTATATTATACTAACTGACATTTGTAATCAAAATATTCTGTTAAAATATTTAATGTAATGCTCCTAAAAATCAGTTTAAGAATCTCTGTTCTCGCTATACAAATTTACCGTCAAGACCAGAACTGAAGAATAAAACATCCTTGCCTCTTTTGTAAGCAAATTTACAAAAAATATGGAATTGAATCAATATATGCGAAATAAAAGCGTTAAAATTGTATGGCACCCATACTACTTATATACGAATATTAGAAGATATAACCTTTTCTTCTTCGACCCAGACCGTCCAATCTACCAGAAATGTGTAAGGTAACTGTTTGGACAGCCGGGAAGTGTCACTCAATTTAGACCGAAATCCAGTGGAGGGGCATCTACAGGGGCCGTACCCTCGTTCCCCTACTATGAACCTCTCGGAAGGACTTACGGATCCACATGTTTAACGTGATGGTACTCCGAGTGAACACAGCGGCAGATTCGGCAGTTGCTGGAATAGAACCCGGGCCGACCCAGTGCAATTCACGCGCATTAGCCATTGGGCTGTCGCGCCCCAGAAGATATAACCTGTATTAATAGATTGCATGTATAAATTGAAAATTTCAGTAAATCCGTATACTTTAAACCAGAAGGCAGTAATTGATTCCAATATATGTCACAATGAAAGTGCTGAAATTATATGGGAAGATATATATACCCGTACTACTTATAATGTTGTAGATTAGAAGATATATCTTAGCGTTAGTAGAAGATTACCCGTATTACAATATGAGTCTCAAAATACTTGCCAATTTAAAACAAATGACGTTTCAAATTGAAAATACCAATAATCCCTGTAATCTTCATACCAGAAAGCTGTACTTGATCCCAATATATGACAATATATGCCAAAATATATGCCAATACACCTGTACTACTTATATTCTCGTAGATTTAGAAGATATGATTGTGCATTTGTAGAAGATTTCCCATACAACGTACAATATATGAGTTTCAATAATTTTTGCAGCAATAAAATAATGATATAATAACTTTAAAATATCAACAATCTCTAAATCAATAATCCCCGAAAATATCATTAATAATAATGCTTAAACCTGAAGACCGTAACTGATATTATCCAGGCAAAAAATGCAATGGCAATGAAATTTATTTTATATACATATCTTTATTATTCAAAGAGGGAAATATTTAATAAAAATCGTCAGTCGCATAAACACATTGGATTTAAATTCTTTGCTAAACGACATGATATCATTTGCATCAAATAAATTGGTGGAAAAAATATCGTAGGAATAATATTATGTCTATGGAAGGTTTGGCGAAATTTTCGTCAAATTAGTGACATTTTAAAAAATCGCCAAATTTATCTCCAAGTGGGGCTATAGAGCTGACAATCCCACTTAACTACAAATTGACGAAACATCATCACGATACTAAAATTACAAAACACAATTAATTTCATAGCGCAATTTCATCAATTTCAAGATATTTTTATGGATTTACAAATATTTTTATCAATTTGGTGACATTTTAAAAATTCGCTAAATGTGTTACTAAGTGGGATGGTTGGATTGACAGTCAAATTCTAACGAAACATCACGAAACATCATTTCAGTACTTTCTTCTAACAAACAAAAAAAAATTCATTGAATTGCGTCGTTTTTAACAATTGGCGACATTTTCGTCATTTGGCAAAAAGGAAAAGTTGCCAAGTTAACGATTTCACGCCAAATTCGTAGCTTTGAATTTGCAGATGAATAAAACATCCAGATCTCGTTCGTATATACTAAAAGAAAACACTAAAATTGTATTAAGAGATATACCCGTTCTACTCTTTTTCAGTTTCAGCAATCGGCTAAATTTATTGGCTAAACACAATATATGAGTCTATTAACTAAACACATATAAGTTTGGCCAAACTAACCAACACTATTTGCCAAAATAAATGAAAGTGATGTACGCAGTTCGCAATTAATATAATTTAAAGAAAAATCAAACCGTTCATTTATAAGATCGTATATATTTATATCCATTTATTTATTATTCAAGTCGATAAAATAATAATAAAGATTAACAAATATATTAATTTAATTGCGTTGCCGAGCAACATGATATATTCTCATAAAATTCTAAAAATTGATTAACCATTTTGATTTTTTAATACTTTCATCGTTGAGTAACAGCTTGTGAAAAAATAAACCATTGTGATAGATTTTCCATTTAAATTCATGTTTTCAAATAATTCATGATTTCAGAACGTGACTATTTAGCGCAAGAATCTGCCACCAAGCTCAAAGATAAAATTTTAATTCATTTTCACGTTTTAAACAAACGGTTTTCAACCTTTTCGTTTGGAGAAACCAGGGAGTTTGAGAGTAGAACTCCTAGGAAAAGTTTCGTTTTCAATTAATATCTCGACAACCCTTAGTCTTAGAAACTCGACACTTGAACTAAGTTTAAGGAAGGCTATTTTAAGGTTACCGACAAAATTTTATTAAATTCGATTCAGCCGTTCTCCCATGATGATGAGACAAATGGAAGTTTCATTTTTCACAAAAAGCTCGAAAACTGCTAATAGTAGGAACTCTAAACATGGACTAAATTTTAAGTGGGGCTATTTTAAGGTTACCCACAAAATTGCATCAAATTCGGTTTCGCCGTTCTCCAGTGATGACGGGACAGACAGACAGACAAACATACATACAGATTTTCAATTTTATTTATATAGATTAAATTGACTTGGCGAAATAGGCTTGTAGTAGCGCATGTTATCGTATGTGAAAAAAACTCTACAGTGTTCTTTACGAGATTCCTACTATCAAATAACGCATCTTTAAAGCAGTACGCCGTCCATCTAAAAATATATAGTCCAAGAAAATAAACATTAACATACAATATATTTAATGAGAACATTTTGTAATTTTTAATTACTTATTATTAAAATATACTTTTTTCAATTAAACTTTCAACTTTACATTTATAATATTATTCTTTAGGTTTCCATAGAATGTTCTAATTGAATAATATCTCATAATACATTTCTTGATGGGTAATAAATGGGTTCATGCTACTTTATCGGTTGCAGAACCGTCCGTAGGCATGATTGGTCAGTTTCTTTATTGATGCGAGCATAGACTAAGTTCTCTTTTGCAACAGTTAGCTTATAATTCGACCTTTTTCTCTAGCGATCTGCATATTTTTTTTTTTATTTTTTTTTTTTAGAGCCGATTGATCTTCTACTGTTGTTCCTCCTTTGTCGTCTTCTCTTTTAGGCGTTTAACAACGGGTCGGAGATACGTTAGGGCATAACTGCATCCAGTACCCATGCACTCAAGGATCTGTTAACTTGCAGATTTGCGTAGCAAATTTTAGTGCCCGTATAAATTTATCTGGTTTTGCTATAAACTTTAGCTGACTAGACACATTACTTGAAACGATCCAAATTTCATTACTTGAAACTCTGCCACTTGCCATTTTATGTCATAAATTATTTTATAGGATGCTACAATTCAAAATACTAAAATCACGCTGTATTTATCATCACAAATATATACGGGGAAAATATTTGCATTTACCAGTGAGAGTATAGACGAGAGAATTACTGTATAAATGCAGGTATCAAAGTCATATTTTATATTTAGGTTGATTATATAATAATCCAGACTTTTATAGACATTTTGTAACTTGCACGGTTTGAAATTAATGATCATGATAGCATTTTTATGAAGAGAAACTTGGAAATGTTTTCCATGTTTTAAGCGCAGACAATGTTAGTCAACTACGAGAAAGACCGTCGCCAAACAGTGTTAATATGTGTTTGATAAGCATTAACTCGCTAGTTGTATAATAAAGACTTTGTATAAATGACTTTACCCTACTAATTTCAACCTTATTACATATCCAATTTTTCATAAATGCTTTCTTGTCACATTTCATGATGAGTTGCATAATTTGTCTTAAGATAACTGCGTAGTTGTAGTAGTAGCATATGTCGAGGAAAACGCTTTTTGAAAAATTAATATGCAAAGCATCATACAATATTAAAATATTAAAATTAACATCTAAAAAATAGTATCAAATTATACGGAAATTAAATTCATAAATCAGAATTTTTCTAATTTCATAACTCGAAATATTCTTTATAAATTAGTTTATACTGTGATTTACCGTAATACTTACGTCAAAATTCTTAAATATTTGTAGATAAAGATAACTCATTATTCATTGGATATGGAATTAAAATAGCTTTCAGAAATAAAAAAATAGAAATTCATATATAAGAAATGAAATTGGCTATATGAATATTACCACGAACGAAGGCGATGATAATGTTAAAATATCATGACTGCGTATCTGTAGGTCATGTGAAATGCAAAACACATATATCACATACTCTGCTTAATCCGACAGACAGGTGACAATTTTACCAAATCTATCGAATACGGTTTGAACATTGCATGTGGTAGAAATTTGCCGTGTGAACGAAGGTCAATGAGTCTGGTCAAGTGGCCTGCTTATGACTACTGACATCTACTTATCCCATCGAATACATGGATGAAATTTGTGTCAAATAATAGGTTTTTGGGTCCCATGAACGGATTTATGAGTCCGGCAGTCATTACAGGTAGCAGACTGCATGCCAGATGCCCCTAAATTTGAAATGCCGAAATTTTAAACATCTATACTTCAAAAAATTTACGGGTATAATTCAATAAACATTTATATTTGGAGATTTTAAAATTTATTCATTAAGATTATGTAAAAAAATTAGTACATTATAACTTATTGTTTACCCGGACCAAAATTTTAAATTTTTAAAAAATTTAAAATATCAAAATATAAAACTTTTAATTAAGAATTTTCGTTTTAGTTATCCTATTACATATTTAATAGTAAAAGAGATGTCAATAAATATATATTTTAGTGAGATATAGCTTGAAATATCTTGGGACAGATTAACATAGAAACGTCCAAACTTCTGCTGCCAAACGTTAGAAAAGTTTCCATTGCAAAAAGAAAACAAACTTTTTCTGGGTGTTATTTCATGAAACAAATCGATTGATGTACAAAAATATAATTTTCACTGAACTTATTTTGTATTTATTTGTCCCAAATTACCCTATCAACCCACCGAGTACATGGATAAAACTTATGTCTTTCGTTAGCTTTTTACAAAGTAAATGCTAATGTACAAGTCCTGCATTTATCCGATGTGGCATATTTCATACCAGACGTAAAAAAAAATTCCAACCGACTTCAGCATCGTAGACTGCATTTCAGCGGAAATTGAAACTTTTGCTTCGGGGAATAGAAAACAATAAATCGAGCAACAGTACACTGGTTATAGAAATAATAATCTATCTATCTATCTATTATATATACTAATTGCCAAGTGTCCGTCTGTCTGTCTGTCCGTCTGTCTGTCTGTCACGCTTTTTTAGGCACTTCCCGAATAGATAGAGACTTGCAATTTGGTACACGGCTCGGTCGTTCGATAAAAACCCCTGGAAATATCGAATTTTTCGAAAACGTTCTATAGAGGGGGTGCCCCACACCAAAACGTTCGAAAAGTGAAATGACGGGAAAGCATGCTTTGCGATGAGATAGAAACTTCAAATTTGGTGTATGGGTAAATCGTTCGAAAGGAAGAAAGTGTGCAATTTCAGATTTCCAATATTTTCTACTTAAGGGGGGATGCAGCACACCAAAACGTTCGAAAAGTGAAATGATAGGAGAGCATGCTTTGCGATGAGGTAGAGACTTCAAGTTTGGTGTATGGGTAAATCGTTAGAAAGGAAGAAAGTGTGTAATTTCAGATTTCCAATATTTCCTACTTAAGGGGGTGTCGCACACAAAAATGTTCGATTTTCCGAATAAATGAGAAACGGCCCCTTTAAAATTTGATAGAGGCTCAAAATTTTAAATATAGACTAATCATTTGATGAAAACACCCAAAACGAATATAATTTTTCAAAAATTTTCGTTTAAGGGAGTTTTCCAGAGGAAAACGTTCGAAATGAGAATTGATAAAAAAAAACATGCTTCGAAATAAGATACAGACTTCAAATTTGGTGTACAGGTAGATAGTTCGAAAAGAAGAACATGTGCAATTTCAGTTTTCCGATATTTTGAACTTTTGGGGGTGCCTCAAAACTAAATGTTCGATTTGTCGAATAAATAAGAAACGCGAATTATTAAAAAATTTACATTATTCAGGGGTTGCTTAATGTGGGGCCGTTGATTTTCAACGGGTATGCGGCTAGTATATACTAATTGCCAAGTGTCCGTCTGTCTGTCTGTCCGTCTGTCTGTCTGTCACGCTTTTTTTAGGCACTTCCCGAATAGATAGAGACTTGCAATTTGGTACACGGCTCGGTCGTTCGATAAAACCCCCAGGAAAAATCGAATTTTTCGAAAACGTTCTATAGAGGGGGTGCCCCACATCAAAACGTTTGAAAAGTGAAATGACGGGAAAGCATGCTTTGCAATGAGATAGAGACTTCAAATTTGGTATATGGGTAAATCACTCGAAAGGAAGAAAGTGTGCAATTGCAGATTTCCAATATTTTCTACTTAAGGGGGGTGCAGCACTCCAAAACATTCGAAAAGTGAAATGATAGGAAAGAATGCTTTGCGATGAGGTAGAGACTTCAAATTTGGTGTATGGGTAAATCGTTCGAAAGGAAGAATGTGTGCAATTTCAGATTTCCAATATTTTTTACTTAAGGGGGTGCCGTACACTAAAACGGTCGAAAAGTGAAATGATAGCAAAGCATGCTTTGCGATGAGATAGAGACTTCAAATTTGGTGTATTGGTAAACCATTCGAAAGGAAGAAAGCGTGCAATTTCAGATTTCCAATATTTTCTACTTAAGGGGGTGCAACACACCAAAATATTCGATTTGCAGAATAAATGAGAAAACGCTCCTTTAAAATTTGATAGAGTCTTGAAATTCGGTATATGGGCTAATCATTTGATGGAAACACCCAAGACAAATATAGTTTTTCAAAAATGTTTGTTTAAGGGGGGTGCTCTAGAGTAAAACGTTCGAAAAGTGAATTGATAAAAACCCATGCTTCGGATTGAGATAGAGATATCAAATTTGGTATAAGGGTAGATAGTTTGAAAGGAAGAAAGTGTAAAATTTCAGTTTACCAATACTTTCTACTTTAGGGGGTGCCGCACCCCAAAATTTTCGATTTTTGGAATAAAGGAGAAACGCCCCTTTTAAAACGTGACAGAGGCTTAATATTTGATATATGGGAAAATAATCTGACAGAAATCACAAAAATAATAGAGTTTTTCAAAAATGTATAGTTAAGGAGGTAGGTACTCCACACAAAAGCATTCGAAAGATGAAATGCTAGAAAAGAATGCTTCGCGATGAGATTGAGACTTCAAATTTAGTGTACGGGTAAAAAGTTGGAAAGGAAGAAAGTGTGCAATTTCAGTTTTCCAAAATTTGTTATTGTAGGGGGTTCCGCTCACTAAAATATTCGATTTACCGAACAAATGAAAAACGCCCCCTTTACAATGTGATAGAGACTTGAAATTTAGTATATGGGCTAACCATTTGACAAAAAAAACCAAAGAATACAGTTTGACAAAAATGTTCTTTAACGGGGTGCTACACAGAAAAACGTTCGAAAGGTGAAGTGATAGAAAATTATGCTTCTCGATAGGATAGCGACTTCAAATTTGATGTAGGGGTAGATAGTTTGAAAGGAAGAGTGTGTGAAATTTTAGATTTCCAATATTTGCCACTTTAAGCGGTGCGCACACTAATATGTTCGAATTTCCTAATAAATTAGACACGCTTCCTTTTAAATGTAATAGAGGCTTGATATTTGGTATTTGGGCCAATCATCTGATAAAAAACCCATGACAAACAGAGTATTTCAAAAATGTTCATTTATGGATGTGCTTCACAGAAAAAAGTTCCAAAGGAGAAATAATAATATAGGAGTGCCTCGGGATGAAATAGACTTAAATGTAGTGTAAGGGTAATTAATTCGAAAGGAAGAAATGCTCGAATTTAGTTTCCCAATATTTTCTTCTTTAGAGGGTTCTGCACACCAAAATATTCGATTTGTGGAATAAATGTGAAACGCGAATTATTAAAAAATTTACATTATTCAGGGGTTGCTTATTGCGAGACCGTTGATTTTCAACGGGTATTCGGCTAGTATTATATATACTAATTGCCAAGTGTCCGTCTGTCTGTCTGTCCGTCTGTCTGTCACGCCTTTTTTAGGCACTTCCCGAATAGATAGAGACTTGCAATTTGGTTCACGGTTCGGTCGGTCGATAAAACCACCTGGAAAAATCGAATTTTTCGAAAACGTTCTATAGAGGGGATGCTCCACACCAAAACGTTCGAAAAGTGAAATGACGGGAAAGCATACTTTGCGATGAGCGGGTAAGCATACTTGCTCCTTTACAATGTAATAGAGGCTTGAAGTTTAGTATATGGGCTCATCACTTGAAGAACAAACCCAAGATGAATACGGTTTTTCAAAAATATTCATTTAAGGGGGTGCTACACAGAAAAACGTTCAAATGGTGAAGTGATAGAAAAACATGCTTTGCGATAAAGACTTTAAATTTTGTGTACGGTGAGATAGGTTAAAAGGAAGAAAGTGTGTAATTTCAGATTTCCAATATTTATTACTTTAGGGGATGCGGCACACCATGTTCGATTTTCCGAAAAAATGAGACACGCTTCCTTTTAAATGTGACAGAGGCTTGGTATTTGGTATATGGAACAATCAGCTGATAGGAAACCCAAGGCGAACAGAGCTTTTCAAAAATGTTCATTTATGGGTGTGCTCCACATAAAAACGTTCGAAAGGGAAGATGATAAATTAGTATGCTTCAGGATGAGATAGAGACTTTAATTAGGTGTACTGGTAGATAGTTCGCAAAGGAATAGATGTGCAATTTAAGTTTACCAATATTTTCTTCTTTGGGGGGTTCTGCAAACTAAAATATTCGATTTGCAGAATAAATGTGAAACGCGAATTATTAAAAAATTACAATATTCAGAGGTTGCTTATTGCGATAAACGTTGATTTTCAACGGGTATTCGGCTAGTTATATATACTAATTGCCAAGTGTCCGTCTGTCTGTCCGTCTGTCGGTCTGTCTGTCTGTCACGCCTTTTTTAGGCACTTCCCGAATAGATAGAGACTTGCAATTTGGTACACGGCTCGATCGTTCGATAAAACCCCCTGGAAAAATCGAATTTTTCGAAAACGTTCTATGGAGGGGGTGCCCCACACCAAAACGTTCGAAAAGTGAAATGACGGGAAAGCATGCTTTGCGATGAGATAGAGACTTCAAATTTGGTATATGGGTAAATCATTCGAAAGGAAGAAAGTGTGCAATTTTAGATTTCCAATATTTTATACTTAAGGGGGGTGCAGCACACCAAAACATTCGAAAAGTGATATGATAGGAGAGCATGCTTTGCGATGAGAAAGAGACTTCAAGTTTGGAGTATGGGTAAACCGTTTGAAACAAAGAAAGTGTGGAATTTCAGATTTCCAATATTTTCTACTTAAGGGGGTGCCGCACACCAAAACGTTCGAAAAGTGAAATGATAAGAAAGCATGCTTTGCGATGACATAGAGACTTCAAATTCGGTGTATGAGTAAATCGTTCGAAAGGAAGAAAGTGTGCAATTTCAGATTTCCAATATTTTCTACTTAAGGGGGTGTCGCACACCAAAACGTTCGATTTACCGAATAAATGAGAAAATACGCCTTTAAAATTTGATAGAGGCTTAAAATATGGTATATGGGCTAATAATTTGACGAAAACGCCCAAGACGAATACAGTTTTTCAAAAATGTTCGTTTAAGGGGGTGCTCCAGAGTAAAAAGTTCGAAAAGTCAATTGATAAAAAAAACCATGCTTAGGAATGAGATAGAGATATCAGATTTGGTGTAAGGATAGATAGTTTGAAAGGGCGAAAGTGTACAATTTCAGTTTACCAATATTCTCTACTTTAGGGGGTGCCGCACACCAAAATGTTCGATTTTCGGAATAAAGGAGAAACGCTCCTTTAAAAACGTGATAGAGGCTTTATATTTGGTATATGGGCGAAACAACTCATAGAAATCACAAAAAGAATAGAGTTTTTAAAAAATGTATAGTTAAAGGGGTGGCTACTCCACACAAAAGCATTCGAAAGATGAAATGCTAGAAAAGCATGCTTCACGATGAGATAGAGACTTCAAATTTGGTGTACGGGTAAAAAGTTGGAAAGGAAGAAAGTGTGCAATTTCAGTCTTCCAACATTTGCTATTGTAAGGGGTGCCGATGTCTCTCTATCTATTGGTTCGAAACGTTCGAAAAGAGAATTGAGAAAAAACCATGCTTCGAAATGAGATAGAGATATCAAATTTGGTGTAAGGGTAGATAGTTTGAAAGGAAGAAAGTGTGAAATTTCAGATTTCCAACTTTAAGGGGTGCTCACACTAATATGTTCGATTTTCTGAATAAATGAGGCACGCTTCCTTTTAAATGTGATAGAGGCTTGATATTTGGTATATGGGCCAATCATCTGATAAAAAACACAATACAAACAGAGGAAGAAGTGCGAAAATTTAGTTTTCCAATATTTTCTCCTTTAGGGGGTGCTGCACACCAAAATGTTCGATTTTCGGAATAACGGAGAAACGCTCCTTTTAAAACATGATAGAGGCTTTATATTTGGTATATGGGCGAATCATCTCATAGAAATCACAAAAAGAATAAAGTTTTTCAAAAATGTATTGTTAAGGGGGTGGGTACTCCACACAAAAGCATTCGAAAGATGAAATGCTAGAAAAGCATGCTTCACGATGAGATAGAGACTTCAAATTTTGGTGTAAAAAGCTAAAAAGGAAGAAAGTGTGTAATTTCAGTCTTCCAACATTTGCTATTGTAGGGGGTGCGCTCACTAAAATGTTCGGTTTGCCGAACAAATGAAAAACGCCTTCTTTACAATGTAATAGAAGCTTGAAATTTAGTATACGGGCTAACCATTTGACAAAAAAACCAAACATGAATACAGTTTGACAAAACTGTTCATTAACGGGGTGCTACACAGAAAAACGTTCGAAAGGTGAAGTGATAGAAAAAACATGCTTCTCAATAGGATAGAGACCTCAAATTTGGTATTTGGTGTACTGGTGGATAGTTTGAAAGGAAGAAAGCGTGAAATTTCAGATTTCCAATATTTGCTACATTAAAGGGTGCCGCACACTAATACATTCGATTTTTCGAATAAATGAGACAAGCTTCTTTTAAATGTGATAGAGGCTTGATATTCGGTATATGAGCCAATCATCTGATAAAAAACCCAAGACAAGGAGAGTTTTTCAAAAATGTTCATTTATGAGTGTGCTTCACAGAAAAAAGTTCCAAAGGAGAAAAACTAATATAGGGGTGCCTCGGGATGTGATAGACTTTAATGTGGTGTACGGGTAAATAATTCGAAAGGAAGAAATGCGGAAATTTAGTTTCTCAATATTTTCTTCTTTAGGGGGTTCTGCACACCAAAATATTCGATTTGTCGAATAAATGTGAAACGCGAGTTATTAAAAAATTTACATTATTCAGGGGTTGCTTATTGCGAGACCGTTGATTATCAACGGGTATTCGGCTAGTATATACTAATTGCCAAGTGTCCGTCCGTCTGTCTGTCTGTCTGTCTGTCTGTCTGTCTGTCTGTCTGTCTGTCACGCTTTTTTCAGGCACTTCCCGAATAGATAGAGACTTGCAATTTGGTACACGGCTCGCTCGTTCTATAACACCCCCTGGAAAAATCGAATTTTCCCCAAACGTTCTGTAGAGGGGGTGCCCCACACCAAAACGTTCGAAAAGTGAAAAGATTGGAAAGCATACTTTGCGATGAGATAGAGACTTCAAATTCGGTGTATGGGTAAATCGTTCAAAAGAAAGAAAGTGTGCCATTTCAGATTTCCAATATTTTCTACTTAAGGGTGTGTCGCACACCAAAACGTTCGATTCACCGAATAAATGAGAAAATTCGCCTTTAAAATTTGATAGAAGCTTAAAATTTGGTATATGGGCTAATAATTTGACGAAAACACCCAAGACGAATAGTTTTTCAAAAATGTTAGTTTATGGGGGTACTCCAGAGTAAAACGTTCGAAAAGTCAATTGATAAAAACCATGCTTTGGAATGAGATAGAGATATCAAATTTGGAGTATGATAGTTTAAAAGGAAGAAAGTGTACAATTTCAGTTTACCATAATTTTCTACTTTAGGGGATGCCGCACACTAAAATGTTCGATTTTCGGAATAAAGGAGAAACGATCCTTTAAAAACGTGATAGAGGCTTTATATTTAGTATTTGGGCGAATCATCTCATAGAAATCACAAAAAGAATAGAGTTTTAAAAAAATGTATAGTTAAGGGGGTGGGTACTCCACACAAAAGCATTCGAAAGACGAAATGCTAGAAAAGCATGCTTCACGGTGAGATAGAGACTTCAAATTTGGTGTAAGGGTAAAAAGTTGGAAAAGAAGAAACTGTGCAATTTCAGTCTTCCAACATTTGCTATTGTAGCCGATCACTAAAATGTTCGATTTGCCGAACAAATGAAAAACGCCTCCTTTACAGTGTGATAGAAGCTTGATATTTAGTATATGGGCTAGCCATTTGACAAAAAAAACCAAACATGAATACAGTTTGACAAAAATGTTCATTAACGGAGTGCTACACAGAAAAACGTTCGAAAGGTGAAGTGATAGAAAACACATGCTTCTCGATAGGATAGAGACTTCAAATTTGGTGTACGGGTAGATAGTTTGGAAGGAAGACAGCGTGAAATTTACATTATTCAGGGGTTGCTTATTGCGTGACCGTTGATTTTCAACGGGTATTCGGCTAGTATATGCTAATTGCCAAGTGTCCGTCTGTCCGTCTGTCTGTCACGCTTTTTTCAGGCACTTCCCGAATAGATAGAGACTTGCAATTTGGTATACGGCTCGGTCGTTCGATAAAACCCCCTGGAAAAATCGAATTTTCTGAAAACGTTCTATAGAGGGGGTGCCCCACACCAAAATGTTCGAAAAGTGAAAAGATGGGGAAGCATACTTTGCGATGAGATAGAGGCTTCAAATTTGGTGTATAGGTAAATCATTCAAAAGGAAGAAAGTATGCAATTTCAGATTTCAAATATTTTCTACTTAAGGGGGTGCCGCACACCAAAACATTCGAAAAGTGAAATGATGGGAAAGCATGCTTTGCGATGAGATAGAGATTTCAAATTCGGTGTATGGATAAACCGTTCGAAACGAAGAAAATGTGCACTTTCAGATTTTCAATATTTTCTACTTAAGGGGATGCCGCACACCAAAACGTTCGAAAAGTAAAATGATGGTAAAGCATGCTTTGCGATGAGATAGAGACTTAAAATTTAGTGTATGGGTAAATCGTTTGAAAGGAAGAAAGTGTGCAATTTCAGATTTCTAATATTTTCTACTTAGTGGGGTGCCGCACACCAAAACTTTCGAAAAGTGAAATGATAGGAAACATGTTTTGCGATGAGATAGAGACTTCAAATTTGGTGTATGGGTAAATCGTCCGAAAGGAAAAAGTGTGCAATAGGTATTTGGACTAATCATTTCATGAAAACACCCAAGACGAATATAGTTTTTCAAAAACGCTCGTTTAAGAGGGTGCTCTGGAGGAAAACGTTCGAAGGGTGAATTGATAAGGAAACATACTGCGGGATGAGATAGAGATTTGAAATTTGGTATACGGGTAGATAGTTTAGAAGGAAGAAAGTGTACAATTTCCGTTTTCCAATATTTTATACTTTAGGGGGTGTTGCACACAAAAATGTTCGATTTTCGGAATGAAGTAGAAACATCCCTTTTAGAACATGATAGAGGCTTGATATTTTGTATATGACCGAATCATTTGATAGAAAACCCAAGAAGAATGGAGTTTTTCAAAAATATATATTTAAGGGGGATGGGTACTCCACAGAAAAACATTCGATGGGTGAAATGATAGAAAAAGTAGACTTCGCGATGAGTTAGAGACTTCAAATTTGGTACACGGGTAGAAAGTTTGAAAGGAACAAAGTGTGCAATTTCAGTTTTCAAACATTTGCTATTGTAGAGGGTGCCGCACATTAAAATGTTCGATTTCACGAACAACTGAAAATGCCTCTTTTAGAGTGTGATGGAAGCTTGAAATTTAGTATATGGGCTAATCATTTGATGAAAAGAAAACCTAAGATTATTACGGTTTTTCAAAAATGATCATTTAAGGGGGTGCAACACAGATAAACGTAAAAACGTCCGAAATATGAAGTGATAGAAAAACATGCTCCACAACAGGATAGAGACGTCAAATTTGGTGTACTGGTAGATTGTTTGAAAGGAAGAAAGTGTGCAAATTTCAGATTTCCAATATTTGCTACTTTAGGGGATGCCGAGCGCCAATATGTTCGATTTTCGGAATAAATGAGACACTTTTGCTTTTAACTATGATAGAGGCTTGATATTTGGTATATGAGCCAATCATCTGATAAAAAACACAATACGTACAGAGTTTTTCAAAAATGTCCATTTATTGGGTGCTCCAAAGTAAAACGTTCGAAAGGGGAGATGATGAAATACTATGCTTCGTGATGAGATAGAGACTTTAATTTGGTGTACTGGTAGATAATTCGAAAGGACGACGTGCGCAATTTAAATTTTCCAATATTTTCTTCTTTAGGGGATTTTGCACACTAAAATATTCGATTTGCCGAATAAATATGAAACACGAATTATTTAAAAATTTACATTTTTCAGGGGTTGTTTATTGCAAGACCGTTGATTTTCAACGGGTATTCGGCTAGTAAATATTAAAATTACGTTAAATGTTTTCTATTACAGTATTCATGAGTTAATCAAAAATAAAATAAAATAAAACATATTCTTGAAACACACAACATTACGATGAATTAAAGTAGAGTAATTGAAGAGAAATAGTGAAGCATCCTTATCAAACAAAAGAGTTAAATTACTAACCAGAAAAACTTCAAGAGAATGCCAGTCATAAACCAGGAAATCCAAAAAACTAACATTTTTTAATTAAAAAATGATAATAAAACAAGAACGATCAATCATGCATAAAGCATTGATTATGAAACACTTTCCAACTTCAATACAGTTTTATTTAAACATCTCTAAAATGCGATACATTTCTCGGTAATATTTTTAAAATTGCCACAATACTATATTAATTTATTATACTTGAAAACTTAAAACTTCATCGAAAAAAATGAACTTCATTCAAATGACGGTATTGAAATATAAATTGCCTGGTTGAAACATCTCTAAAATGCGATACATTCCTCGATAATATTTTTAAAATTATAATAATACTACAAAATTTTATTATATTTGAAAACTTCATCGAAAACAAATGAAATTTATTCAAATGACGTCATCGAAATATAAATCGCCTCTATATAAAAGCCGCATTTCATTCATAGTCATTTTTACAATCTTTTAATTCATCACAATACTATAATAATTTATTTTATTTAAAATTTTGAAAAATTGTTATCTACCATATTTATTTTAAAATGTGAAACCTTTCTCATACATAAAATAATTAAACTCTTGGAAAGATATTTATTATATAATATATCTCTTTTTTCTTTCTATATTTACAATAATTCTTTCTATATTTACAACAATTATTTTTCTTTCTAATATTTACAATCGTTATAATTTGTTTCGTTTAATTAATTTCATTGGCCCTTGCATTCAGTTTACTCGAGAGGAATGTTATAATCAAGTACCCTTTCTTGATGTTCTGGTTACAAAAATGTTACCACTTTACCAACTTTTGTTTTCCGTAAATCTTTCTCGATGTCTATGTCCCGTTATGCTAGTTTTAATTAACCATCTCGATCAGCAAAAAACTACTTTTTAAAATATTTTAATAAATTCATCATAACTGATCGTTTTCTGTCTGTCTGTCTGCTTAAACTTCTTTGATGGCATTTTTAGCACGTTTTCCTACGTCCTAAAGATCTGAAATTTTGTAAACAGTTTAGTCCAGTATAATATTTTAATCTGTGTATATCGGATCCTCGAAAAATAGAACCTGTATTTTTTTGCGAAATGACTTGCGATAAATCTCCCTTCAGACATATACGAGTATCTCTCCGTAATGTTCCTTCGCAATGACATGGCAAATCTCCCCTTGCCCTCCTAATTCTATCGTCTTATTTTTAACACTTTACAACAATGTTGAAAAGTTTTTATGACTTCGTTCATTCTGTCTGTCGATATCTGCCGTAAAACTTAATCAAAATGAAATTTTAGTATGTTGTTCAGACGGTCTGTAGGACCTATGGGAATATAATTGAATAATATCACCCAATTAGTTTTGGATTGAACCCAGGTTAATAAAATGAAATACATTGAGCCCGACCTAATTTTTCAAACATTTTTTAAGCGGAGTTAAAATTTACAAATTGCTTCGAAAATTTTAGGTAATATTTAAATTATCCCGTAAAATATATAAAATAAATTTCAGCAAAATATATTCAGTAGTTTTTTAAATAAAAATTAAAATATTAATTGCACCTATTATATGAAGTGATCTCGTGACCATTATATGAAGAGATCACGTGACCCACTTCAAAATGAAATATGGCATTCATCTTGTCTCAAAATCGTGATTTTTAAAGTTCTTTTTAATTCATATTGAGTGTTGTATCTGTCCTAAAACCGCTTTACTTTTGCTTAAATTCTGTGCATCTACGTACTAAAACAACGCAATTACAATATATTTTAGTTTAAATGATCATCCAAATTTGTTTATTTCTAGCCTATTTTTCACTTATGTAAAATGTAACCAGCAAAATATGTAGAATGAGTTGTATTAGAATTGCTGTATTTCTTTAACACAAAATTATGTAGCCCATGGAGTCTGTATAGCTGATATGAATGAAATATTCATTGATTTTACAAAGAGAAGGACGATTTTTTTCGATGAAGTTTTAAGCATAGAGTTTAATTACTTGTAGCTCCATGGTCTTAATTTTTAAATAAAATAAAGTATTATAGTATTGTGATGAATGAAATGAATGGGAAAATGTTATGAATGAAATGCTGTTTATAGAGAGATCCAGGCGTGCTATTTTTTCTATGACGTCATTTAAATGAATTTCAGTTGTTTTCGATGAAGTTTTCAAATATAATAAATTATCGTAATATTTTGACAGTTTTAAAAATATTACCGAGGAATTTATCGCATTTGAGAGATATTTAAACCAGGCAATGCCGTCATTTGAATGAAGTTCATTTTTTTCAATGAAGGTTTAAGTTTTCAAATATAATAATTTAATGTAGTCTTGTGATAAGTTTTAAAATATTACCGATGAATGTATTGCATTTTAGACTTGTTTAAATAAAATTGCATTGAAGTTGGAAAGTGTTTCATAATCAATACTTTAAGCATGGTTGATCTCTTCTTGTTTTTATTCTTCTGCTAGCTATAAGATTACCAATATCATTTCCAGTTTCTCTTTAGGCGTGTCTTTAAACCTCATTAAAATTCATATTCCTTCTTATAGAAACATATTTATGTCTTGAATCATTGTGGTACTTATCACATTCCTTTCGAATGCGGTCTTAGTTATGTTGGCAAAACAAAAATTGCTCTTAAATGTCGTATGAAGGATAAAAACGAACCATATTTCTAAACAAGATGTTTCTTAGTCCGCAATTACTGAATATTCTTTGGACTCTAACAATCATGATTTTGATTTTCGGAAGCTAAGATCATTTTGACGCCTAATACCATTTCAGAATTGAATTTTCTTGAAAATTTCTCAATTGTTTCTTAGTCAAAATCCCTTATTAATGCTAGTTGTCATTTATTTTCTCTTGCTTGGAAATCTTATGCTTACTTTTCTGATTCCGATGGCTACTTTCTGTTTTTCATTAATATTCATCATTTTCCTGAATTTTATTTTCGTTGTTTCTGTTTTTTATTTATTACCCAGGACGTCCAGATCACCCAAAGGGTGTATAGCAATTATAAGGACTTTCAAATATATTAGGCTACGGCTTATGCTTAGCTGCGCCCTTTATCACAGCAGCTTTCAGTATAGAGGATCCTCTTCAGTTGCTGTCGACGATTTCTTCTACCTTCCCAAATTAATCTTTTGTTCCACTTATTTTTCTTATTTCGTTTACAATATGTTTTTCCCTGCTAATTTGGCCATGTTTAATTGTATTGAGCTTATATGAACAACTGAACAAGTCATTCGAATCCTGTGTTGGACTTTCACTTTCCTCTTCGGTATTTTACATTTCATCCGCAGTGTCCCATCCCTTATTCCTTCCTCCTGAGTTGTTCTATCTCTGTTCCTTCTACCACGGTTGGTAACACTATTTCTCTGCTTCAGTCACTTTTGATGTTCGTGCATCTGCAGCCGATCTTTCTCACAAGAGTGACAATTGCGCATGTTGTGTGTACTGACGAAGAAAACTGATTTTGCCTTCCAAACAGGCCGATACTTTAATGGTGTGCTGTATGTTGCTTTTAACGAAATTATTTTAGTTGTATAACTTTAGCAGCAGTTGGAAATGTACGTAATGTTTTCTATATTTTTCCGTTTGTATTACTTCCTCTAGAAACTGTTTACTCAAATTTAGTACGTTTAATCATTAATCACATTGTTTCTCTTGCGACCTTGGTATTCGAACCGATGGGATTGGATTCACAAATTAAGCAAATAAGTTTTTAACCACTATTGTACATGTTTTGTCTATAATTTATCACAATCAATTATATTTTATCGATTTCTCTTGAAATAAGGTTTCTTAATTATGTTTTCCCCATGTCACACGCAACTCTGTTGCAACAATACGTAGTATTTTAATTTGATGTGTGGTTTGTATTTTTGCATCCTGTATAAGACGGGAACTTGGGGTGAGACCAGAAATAGATCTCACATTTGATGAGACAGTTTTATGTGAATATTTATGGTGGCCAAAACGGCGAACAATACGTGTAGTCTGGCTGGCACCGAGTTTTATCACTGAGTGAACCTAAATGTCAGAAGACCATAAATTTAGGGGGCCATGACAGAGGGGCTGAGCTGCGCTTTACAAGATGTGGAATGGTTCCATTGGCTAAAGGAGTAACCAATAAAAAAGAGGATTGTTACGTCAAATTCAATGCGGCAAATAGAAGAAAAGGGTGAGTTACCCCCCCCCCCCCCCAACGAGGGAACCACAGCCTGTGACCCGAGAATCAAGCAAAACTATAATGAAGATTTGACTTAAGAAGGACGTGAGCAGATTTGCGCAACTTGTGCACATATAGTTTGTACAACATGACTTACATAAAGACTTGTGCAAATGTTCCAAAAATACTGGCTAGATCTATATAAGGTGGAGTGCAATCAGATGTACGAGAAGGAGCCAAACACCGCGAGTTATGGCGGTGCAAATAACTGATGCAAGCATTTGATATATGATCAAAGCCCAAGACAGATTTGAAGGTATGTGCCCATTACAAACTCAGGACATAGACACATGATAGTAATTTTAATAGTACTGGCCATATATGTCCCCTCCTCCGCAATTATTAATGAGAAGAATTGTTGTTAAGCATATAATTAATAATATGAATACTTGGTGTAATTAAATAATTTAGATTTGATGTTGTTAATAAATGTTTTATTGTTAAAGTTTAAATGGTGCAGTCAATGAGTATTATAATAATTAATTATTCCCTTACAGGACTCACACAAAAGGTAAATATTTTGAGGGTTTATATAGCGACACAACTAACAATGTACGATTTCAATAATGAATCTACTAATATGAGAATTTACGGCAATGTTAAGATAAGATGATTAATAGTAAATAATTAATGTTAATTATAAAGTTAAACTTCACGTTCACTTTTTATTTAGTTCCCACACTTGGATGCACACTAAAATATGTTTACGCAAGTTAAAGATGTACATCTAACTGTCTATTCATTTTAACTAGCGCCTGGAACCATCGTAATTTCATCTTAGATGAATTAAATCAAAAGCGTCGTAATGAGCTATAGATGACTGGGATATCAAATTGCGGCTTAACTCTAATATCTGATTGTGGTTTAATACTAATATATAATTACGATTTAATATTGGTTTAAACTTTATAATATGCACTGAACTAACTGAATGGGTGAGTGGGTGAGGAAGTGACGTATCAAAATTATCGAGAAAGTTCGTATCTAGAATCTTGGTTCTGGTGTCATTCGATCTATCTCAGATTCGAGACCAAAGGGAAAAAAAATCTGATGTGGGCAGCACATGGATTTCCTTATATAAAGCTATGAATTTAGTACTATTACAGTAAAAAAATAGGTTTTTCTTATAGTAGATATTTGTATGCTTTCCAAGATATTGGATTTTCGACAATTAGTCGTCATTTTCATTAATTTGGCAATATTTCAAAAGCGACATTCCGCCAAATTTGTCGCCAAAATCTCGTCAAGTGTTATAGACGGATAAATACGTTATTCTTACAGCAGATAAATGACTATTGGCGTTCAAATACAAAAGTATTATTTAAAGTATCTTTTCTCATGAATGAAACGAGCTAGATTCACGAGAATGATGTCACAAAATTTGTCGCATGATATTATATATGAAAAGTGAACATGTTTCTCAACAGTTAATATATTTTTTTAATTTATGAGATTTTTTGATAAATTTATTTGAAAAATGTGCAATATCCCGAGAACGGTTCATGCTAGATTTTTAAAGTTTATGTCGATCGTTTTCTAAGGAAAAATTATATGAAAAGTGTTTTTTTTTTTGCGTAACTTCATTAAAGGTTTTGATTTCCTGATGATTTTTTCAAAATTTCACTCGAAAATTTAGGGGAGTTCTGAACATTCGATTGTGTTTTAAAACAATAGACTTCCAGTACTCACGTATTGTGATTTTTGTACCAAATTTCATTGGAATCGCTCCATTCGTTCTTGAGATATCGTCTCCACAGACTCATTGACACACACACACACACACACACACACACACACACACACACACACACATACTTTCACACACAATACACACACACAGACATCACCTCAAAAATGTTCGATTCGTGATCTGGGATGCTTGAAACATGCTCTTTCGTCGAAAACTCGAATTCGAATTTTCGACCCAGTCACAATACTTTCCTTATACATTATGTATATAAGGAAAGTAAAAATCTGATATTTTGAAAATCCGAATTATGTGTGAAAATGCAAAGAGCTAATTTAAAACATCACAACAACTTTTCAAAATTATTGAGCACACTCAGTCGAGCCAGAATATTGGTTTTGGCCTTGTTCTATCCGTTTCAGCTTTCAAAAAATTAGAAAATTTTGAAAATTTGAATTAGGGGTGACGATACAAAGGAATTTTTAAAAAAAACTGACACAACTTTGCCTCTTAAAAATGTGAATCATTTATTGTTTTGCTTAAATTTGAAACTCTTTTTAATATTCAGAACTTTTAGTACATGTGTAAGTGGCAAGTTTAGGGACTACTAGACATTGAGAAAGTGCGACGTCTGGGTGATTTCTTAGACTGTAGGGTTCCTAGACCATTTTAGGAGGCAGAGGTGAAATGGTTAATATTATCATATGTATCGATTAAGCCCTATGTGTCTAAATGCTCTGACTTATTAAGGTAAATTTTACTTATTAACGGACGTATTGACGTAATTTACACTGACCAGGAATAAATCTACAATCGTCAATATACCAGACTGTATAGCCGAAAATTTTAAAACAGTCAAATGTGGAAAATGACACTGAAAAAGTAATTACAAATCCGTATATTCATCAAATTTTTACGTTTCATAACGTGTTGGTTAAAAAAATAAAAATATTTGTCAAAGGTAAAAGAGTTTACCTTTGTCATCCATGCATGCTCGGCACCTATACAATAGTTTAGAAAATATAAATTGTAGCGGTGTTAAGCATACGTAACTATTAAACTGTTAGGGATAATCAAACTTGTTGCTAAACGTAGTTACTAGGATTTTTATTACTTATGAGATCATCGGAAACATTTTACATACTTTTATAACCTCTATCATTTTTAATGCTTATAATTGCTGCATTTAACAAAATGTTTTATATATCTCAGAATATACATAAGAAAAATCAACATCTCTGTTTGTGTGTTAGTCACGTTTGAAGACAAACCTGGCACTTTATTGCTATTCTGACATTATAGAGAGAACTGTGAATAAATAAATAATAAGAAATGAATTCAAGTTGGCGATAATTCAACTATCTGAAAATTCAGTATTATTTCTTTGATAATTACAATCACATTCCTGAATTATTAATTTATTTATAATTTAAAATAAATATGTATGACTATTTATAGCAGAGGTATTGCTCACTTCGGAAGAGTGCTCACGAGTCTGAATGTAGGGATCTTTAGAGCAGTCTTTTCAGATATTAGATTATTTTATCTGTTTAGTAGATTCTGATTGACCTTTGACACATTTGGTAGATTTTTGTGTAGGGTTTATAAACATTTAAGTGAATTAAAATTCTTTCACCATATAGATAATTTTATAATATTTTTTATTTCGTAAAAGAGACTTTGTAATTTTAAATGTACACTTCCATTTATATAAAATTATCTCCCGTATGGAATATATCATATTCTTGCTTTTCGAAAATTCAGTTTTAGTTTCTGAGAAAACAGTTACTAATTAATATGCTTTCAACCTTAAAATCAAATTGTCCAAAATCTGGCATTTAAAAAAAACATTACAGCTAATTCTCTGATATATTACTTATTCAAATCCTTTGATACTACTGTTTAAAATGTCCATCTCACTTGTAATAAAAATTAAAAAATTTCATTGTAATGTTCGCAAATAATTACATGTACTAATCATTTCATATAATTTAAACAATAATCATACATTTATACACGTAGTATTCATCAGACCTGTTTATATATATATATATATATGTATGTATATATGTATATATATATATATGTATGTATATATATATATATATATATATGTATATATATATATATATATATATATATATATATATATATATATATATATACATATATATATATGTCTATATATATATATATATATATATATATATACATATATATATATGTCTATATATATATATATATATATATATATATATATATACATATATATATATGTCTATATATATATATATATATATATATATATATATATATATATATATATATATATATATATATATATATATATATATATATATATATATATATATATATATATATGTATAGCCAATTGTAATAATTTTCTCTATACTTATATTGCCATTTTGTATAATTATCTGATAAAATACACTAATAACTTATATAAACATTTTTTTCTTACAAAAAAGCTGTGTGTGAACTCAAGTGGATAAGGAGCCTGGAGAAAAGGAGAGAATGGGAACGTGACTAGTCGTCAATGTCACCTTATTTCCGTTTTCCATCAAAAATTTAGTTAAGTTTTATTTATTTATAATCTATTTATTAATTTTCTTTACTTGACAAGTCAGCTCAAAATTAAAATAGAAGTTAAGATCACTGATAATCACTATCTACAATAGAAATGATATAGTAGAAATCCCAGGACTGAGTATTCAGTTAAAACTTTTAGCCTTTAAGGTTTTCCTTTCAAAATTTGCTATATTGCAAACATATCTAAATGCTTACAGAAATCGAAAAATCCTAAAACATTAGGGGTATGAAAATCTGGTTTTCAACACCTAATATGACAACATGCATAGTTTGTGACTGAATGTTGAGACAAGCTTCTATGTTTAAATTGAATTTGTTAGATCAACCTGTCCGATTTTGCTCAAATTTGGTAGCGACTTAGCATCATTTTTAAATTCTGAAAATTGTTGTATAAATAAAATAAAACTTTAAATTATCTATAATTTCTAATTTTATCCAATTGAAAATTTTATTTTGTGCAATTCAATTCTATTAGAGAAACATATAAAGAAAAAACATTATTTGGGTTTGGAACAGAGCGGCATTTCAGCATTTCATTTGGGGGGGCGAGATTTGTATGAAAATCCACAATATCAAATAAATAAAATATTTATTAACAAGGGGGGAGAGGGGAGAGGGATCACAAAATTGATGTTGAGAAAAATAATTGTTGTTACCATAATTTTTGTACATAATTGTGTTAACATAATTGTTGTTAACATAATTTTTATAAATACAAATATCTATATTTATTTACCTGTTATTAAAGTTTTAAACGCCGATTATTAGAGTCTGGATGTTTTAGTGAGAAAATTTTGTTGCAATATTATCATCATCCAGTGGTATATATTGTTCTATAGCTAAAATAGCTAAAGATGAAAGTCTTTCTTGTACCATTATTGTACTGCGAAAATAATGTTTCAACCTCATGAGACACGAAAAAGACCTTTCACAACTGGCTGAGCTGATTGGCACAGTCAAAAACAATTTAACTAATAAAGTTATGACAGGAAACACATTTTTTAAATTCAGCTCTTTAAAATAATCCTGGCGACTTTTAAAATGGGGATGGTCCATGTTTGCATTTTTCACCATTGAATAAAACAGTCGCAATTCACATAGCAATTCCTCTTTCTAGACGTTATATACTTTGCATATGGTTAAAACTTTTCTTTTTCTTTTCCGACATCTGATCCGGATAATACTGAACCAAGGGCAAACAAAACGGATACATTGTTCTCATTAAATCTTGTCTCAATTTCATTAGATACTGAATCCATAATTTCATATTGAGTATTGATTCTGTGATATAATTTAACATCATCATGGGGATTTTTTTCACCGAATTCGCTTGGAATCTTTTTACGCCTTTTCAGTTTTGGTCCAGAATAAGATAAATTTAGGGGCGCGACCGCGCCCCCTCGCGCCCCCTATTTGCCGCCCCTGGTTTGGAATAAATTGATTTGCTGACCACGTCAGATTTTCAGTTCAAGTTAATATGAAATTAATGCGTCAGAACACTTCACAAAACTAGATGTAAAATGGATATGTTCGAAAAATGACATCGTTTAATGAATCGTAGTCTGTGTACTTAAATTTATAAATCCCTTAAGATCAACAAATTAAAACATTGAGACATTTAATCAGTATGAAGTTTATACTACAGCATGAACGACTTTGTCAGTTTGTTCTACGTGTGCATGGAAATCATGCAGGCGTTAATTTAACGTAAAAAGAAATAAAATATTTATTAGCTTTGTTGAAGTCACATATGAATTGGAGTATTGCAGAGAATACTAAGTTCATTCAGAGTCTAGAAAAACCCGATTGCAAAGTACTTTCTCAAATCTAAGAGACTAAATTTCATATTACTGCTCAATGTAAAATTCATGAGATCCCGTTATAGTAAAATATCAAGTACTGTAAATGCATTTTATGATATATGCCAAGAAACAGAGATCTAGAATAATTTTGGAATTCCCTAACATACATTAAGCAAATAAAATACCTTACTTATCTTATAAATTATACACAACCATAAAAATGAATTTAGGTAATAACATTTTCTAAATAT
Organism: Amaurobius ferox; assembly: GCA_951213105.1. Classification (NCBI taxonomy): domain Eukaryota; kingdom Metazoa; phylum Arthropoda; class Arachnida; order Araneae; family Amaurobiidae; genus Amaurobius; species Amaurobius ferox. The sequence continues at coordinate 116,395,580 of OX578137.1, read as the reverse complement.
CTGAAATGGTCTTTGAGAAGAAGAAGATAATAAAAAGGTGAACATTCTTTTATGGTTCCATATTAAAGGGTGTGATTAAAAGAAACTCTTAAACGAGTCCCCCCCCTCATTATGCAAATGGGTCAGAATTTCATCAAGGTTATCGAATAATCATTTTCTTGTAAGCTTTAGCTCGTTAGGAGAAAGGGAAATGACTCCAAAAACGATCCAAATCTACAGGGTTTCATTATTTCTTTTGAAGATGAGTTCCTTATTATTCCGAAGTAAACTCTGGAATCGTGGCTTTTCGTTCAGGATACAAGACTGAACTCAAATTTCTGAATAATTAATATGTTTATTCAAAAGCAAAGCGTAAACAGGAACAGTATACAGTAAAACAGCACTTAAATGCTCCATAAATCTCATCAAATAACTGACACTATTCTCAAAACATTGAGATACACGTTTCAAAAAACAGCTGCTACTATTATCAAAACATTGACGAATTATCACAGTTCAATGTAGCAAGTATCACATCAACTGCTGTCCAACTGAGTGATGAGTCCTTTTTAATTTCCTTATATACATAATGTATAAGGAAAGTATTGAGGCGGGGTCGAAAATTCGAATTCGAGTTTTCGACGGGAGAGCACGTTTCAAACATCCCTGAGCACGAATCGAACATTTTTGAAGTGATTTCTGTGTGTGTGTCTGTGTGGGTGTGTGTGTGTGTGTGTGTGTGTGTGTGTGTGTGTGTGTGTGTGTGTGTGTGTGTGTGTGTGTGAGTCTGTGCAGACGATATCTCACGAACGAATGGAGCGATTCGAATGAAATTTGGTACAAAAATCACAATCCATAAATACTGGAAGCTTATTGTTTTAAAGCACAATCGAATGCTCTGAACCCTCCTAAAGTTTTGACTGAAATTTTGAAAAAATCATCAAATAATCAAAACCTTTAATAAAGTTGCGCAAATAGACATTTCTTATGTAATTTTTCCTTCTAAAACGATTGACATAAATTTTAGAACGCTAACATGAACCATTCTCGAGATATTGCGCATTTTTCAAATAAATTTATCAAAAAGCCCCTTAAATTAAAAAAATATTAATTATTAAGAAACATGTTCACTTTTCATATGTAATATCATGCGATAAATTGGGTGACATCATTCTCGTGGATCTAACTCGTTTCATTCACGAGAAAATATACTTTGAGTAATACTTTTGTATTTGAACGCTAATAGTCATTTAAATGTTGCCAAATTAACGAAAATCTCGCCGAATGGATAGAAATGACGCTAAATCAGTGAAAATCACGACTAATTCAAGAAAATTCAATATTTTTGAAAGAATAAAAGTATCTACTATAAGAATAACATTTTTTAACTGTAAAAGTAGTAAATTCATTGCATTATATAAGGAATGTCATGTGTTGTTTATATCAGATTTTTTACAATATTTACAGGGTGTCACAATAAGAGTGAAACGCGCTTTAATTATTTACCTGTTGGAGATAAGTGGGGAATGTAAATTTCAAAAATGTAGAAACTAAGGTAGGAAATGAGACTACGTTAATGAAATAGTCCTCCCATTAATTTTCAAAATGTTACACTTTTTACATTTTTATACGACCTCCTTAAACAAATTTGGCCAATTAGAAAATTTTTATTTTTAATGCAGCATGATCATTATAAAATATCGCATATCTGTATCGGTAAAATCAATTAGAATATGATAAAGGAAAAAATCTGACTTTATACTACTTTTCCGTACCATGTGAAAGGCTATTTTATCAGTGAAAATAGGGATCATAAACAAACGATTGAAATTGATTGAATTTGTTGAAATTGAAAGAACGACGATTAACGATTTGACAATTGAAATCGAATTAACGATTGAAATTGTTTAGATCAAAAATACGTTAATATGTGTCAAAATTTTTTATCACAAATGCATCTAAATAAAGCACTACACAGACAGAGATCATATAAAGCAGTGGTACTCACTTCGCGGTTGGGTATCTTATGTATTATCATCCAGTTTATCTTTTTTGTGATATGACACAAATTTACATTTCTAAATTGATATATGGTCCCCATTCACAATGTTCAGTTTTCAATTAAATATAACTCGCTCAATTTTAAAGATACAGATATGCGGTTTTTTAAATGATCTTGTTGCATTAAAAATAAAAATTTTCTGATTGTCCAAATTTATCTAAGGGGGTTATATAAAAGTTTAAAATTGTAACTTTTTGCAAAATAATTGGAGGACTATTTTATTAACGTATTCTTATTTCCTATCTTACTTTCAACATTTTTGCAATTTACGTTGCCCACTTACCTCCAACAGGTAAAGAGTTAAAGCGCGTTTCAATCTTTTTGGGACACCCTGTATAGAAACATCTAAAATTCTCTCACTTAGAATATTCGTTATTTCGAAGTGGTTCACAAACATTAAATAATTTGCCAAATGTCGCCAAATTGGTGACTTTATGTCTTCTTTTAAAGTAAGGCATGTTTGGTAATTCAAGTAATTCTATAGATGGACTAAATAGAATCACTACTAAGACGTCTAGATACAATCTATCATGTTCGATTTTAATACACACTTCTGAGTGAGAATTCTTTTGAGTTCAAATTATATCCACGACTCTATTCAAAACTCCATTTAATTTCTTTATTTAACTGCATTACTCTATTTAACGTCAACTCTTCTCCAACTGAGTTATAACTCCTTTTTAGACTCACTATAGAAATTTCTAGAAATCTTTCATATCTCGTAGAATATACGTTATTTCGAGGTATCTATCGAACCTTCTAAAAGTCAGCAAATACTAAATTGGCGATAAATCTTTAAATCTATCAACCACCTTCCGAACTGCAGAACATGGCAACCCAATATATAAGTCGTCAACGTGTGTTTTCTCAGCCTAGTTTTTAAAAGAAATGACTCCATTGGGGGAATTTACCAATGTTATTTACTCCTCTAAGCTCTTTCGGTGAATAGTGAAGCGTTCCAACGCACACTAAATTGTGCCTTTCAGCTAAAGTTTTTTTTAAAGAGTATTCTTTGCAAGTGTTCTTAGTATGCATATTACAAAAGCATATATAGTCCAGATGTCAGGTCAAGAAAATATTTTTGGCTCGTACCAACGTGTTCCCAACGGCGAGACGGATTTTCTTCTCTCATTAGCAACACTCTTTTCCTGCTTCAATTAATTTGGCTGTTCGTGTATCAGTCGCCGATCTTTCTCTCACAAGTGAAGGTTGTGCGTCTTGTGGGCCCTGAAGAAAAAGTATGTTTTTTTGCCTTCGAAGCCGGTCAATACTACTATTTTTGTATTGTATGCTGTTTTTATGAAATTAGTTTTATGTATTCTTTAGCAGCAGTTTTAGCTGTACGTATTGTTTCTTCTTGTTAGAGGCCCAAATTGTAACATATTTTACAGCAGTGATTTTCCCCTTGAAATACAGTATTAGACAGGCACAGCAATTAGCATGAATTGAATTATCATTTTGAAAACTCTCAGGTAGAAAATCCAAATTTATCATCCATGTTTTATCAATCGGAGTAAGTTATGCAATCAGTATTAAATTTATACGCAGGAAAATTAAGTATCTTAAAAGAGAGATAAAATTTAGAAAGAGGAATATTAAAACATTAAAGGAGGGAGGAGTAGACATATCAGGAAATGTCACGTTCTTCTTCCCAATAAACATAACTTTTGTTTAATAATCTAGAGTAATATGAATAGTAGGAATACAAAGGGCAGGAAATAAAAAAAATGTGGGATGAAATCATGTCAGAAATCTTATGAGAAATTCCAAGCTCAATTGATTGTACCATTTTAAAATTAGTCAGTTAAACACCTGAATCGTATGTAACCATTTTTACTTTCCCTGCAATACATGGTAATGTATAGGGAAAGTATTGGAATCATGCCGAAAATCGCAACTCGAGTTTTCGACGGATCTACACGTTTCGAGACCTCTAGAATACGAAAAAAACATTTTTAGCGTGACGTCTGTGTGTGTGTCTGTCTGTCGGTGTGTCTGTGTGTCTGTCTGTCTGTGTGTCTGTCTGTGCAGATTTTGTATCCACTCTAACTAAAAAACTAATGGACCGAATTTCACAAAATTTGGTATGTAAGTTACTTGTGAGCGAGTCTGGTGCTGATTAGTTTTGGGTACGATTCGGGATAAAAGAACCCGCCTTTTTTTGCCAAATGGCCCGCAAAAGCTTGTATCCACTCTAACTGAAAAACTAATGGACCGAATTTCTCAAAATTCGGTAGATGAGTCACTTATGGGTTACCCTGGTGCTGATTAGATTTTGGTACGATTCGGAAAAAAATGACCTGCCTTTTTTTGCAAAATGGCCCGCAAAATCGTTCAAATCTAAACTAAAGAATTAAGTATACTCAAATATATCCATTAAATGCTGATTTAATACGTAATTTTTAACGAAAAAAAGAATAAGACCAACCCCATTACACTAGGCCTAGCCGTTCTCGAGATATTTTAGTTTTTCGTACTTTCCCTACGCCACCTTCGAAAATAAGCCCGGTTTACGAATGAGAACGAAAATTGAATTAAAAGTGAAATAAATTTAATTAAAATAAAGAAAACGTTATTATAAGTCTGCAGGGAAAGTCATGAGCTGCTCACATCAGATTTTTACTTTCCCTGCAATACATGGTAATGTATAGGGAAAGTATTGGAATCATGCCGAAATCACAACTCGAGTTTTTGACGGATCTACACGTTTCGAGACCTCTAGAATACGACAAAACTATTATTAGCGTGACGTCTGTGTATGCGTCTGTCTATCTGTCTGTCTGTCTGTGCAGATATTGTATCGACTCTAACTAAAAACTAATGGACCGAATTTTATAAATTTGGTAGGTAAGTCACTTGTGGGCGAATCTAATCGAGTGCTGATTAGCTTTGGGTACGATTCAGGATAAAAGAACCCGCCTTTTTTTACGAAATGGCCCGCAAAGGTTTGTATCCACTCTAGCTAAAAGACTAATGGACCGAATTTCACAAAATTCGGTAGATAAGTCAGTTGTGGGTCACCCTGGGCTGATTAGATTTTGGTACGATTTGGAAAAAATAACCTGCTTTTTTTTTGCACAATGGCCCGCAAAAATCGCCAAAATCTAAAATAAAAAACTACGTATGCGCAAATATATCCATTAAATGCTTGTTTGATTCGTAATTTTTAACGAGAAAAGGAATAAGACCAACCCCATTAACTAGCCGTTCTCGAGATATTTTAGTGTTTTCGTATTTTCTCTACGCCACCTTTGAAAATAAGTCCAGCTAGCAAATGAGAACAAAAATTGAATTAAAAGTGAATTAAATTTAATTAAAATAAAGAGAACGTGAATATAAATCTGCAGGGAAAGTCATGTGCTGCCTACATCAGATTTTTTTCAATCAGAGTAAGGTACCACATATTTTTAAAGTTGTTCATCAATTCCCCAACATGTGCCAGAATTTTTAATTTAACACTATAATTGTAACACTAATATTTTAAACAATAAATTTGAGCATTCCACGTAAGTTTATTAACAATAATAATTACAAGATCGTTTAAAAGATTAGAAACCTTTAATAATTTTTAATTAAGTTTAAAATGAAGGTACCTTTTGAGATTCCTTACTTTACGCAAAACACTAGAATAAAATTTTTCTATTGTTTTTTAATATTAAGGAGAGAAGACAACCAAGCATTAGTGTATAGTTTGTATTTTTTAAAAGATTTATGGAGAAATAAATGCAAACATTGTAAAGTAATCGTTCGATCTTGATTGACATTTTGCTAATGGTTTCTCGTTTGCTATACGAATAAAAGTAAATTTTCGACTTTTAAATAAGTCACTGCAGACGAAGAAGTATTTTACATAGTAAAAATCCTGAATATCTTAATAATAACAGTACACAACTTTATATATAAAACATTTTCAGAAAACTGTGCCTCAATTTCCTTCTTCAGTTTTAATCGATTCTTTCGAAATTGGGTAAGAAAGATTAAGATCAAACCATGCTGCGTCTCCCAAAATAAAAAAAAAAAAACACGCAATCCAGAAGTTCCAGTGCAATATTCTTTCGGTACTTTCAGGAAATTAATTTCAGCAATAGTGAATGCCAATACAGATGTTTATTTTCAATTCTCTTGCAGGGTGATTTTGTTGCCAACGGCCCTACCGTGCTGAAAACACCGGTTCTCGTTAGATCACCGAAGTCAAGCAGCATCGGGCGCGGTTAGTACTTGGGTGGGTGACCACCTGAGAACACCGCGTGCTGTTGGCAAATTTCGGGCGCGGTAGCCCGGTGGTTTGCGTGCTGGAATGCACGCTGCCACAACTGCCGCCGGGTTCATGCGGAGTACGATCACGTTAAATATGTTGATTCGCAAGTCCATCCGAGAGGTTGGTGGTAGGGGAGGGAGGGTACGGTCCCTGTGGATGCCTCCCCCACTGGGTTCCGGTCTAAATTGGGTGGCACTGCACGGTCGTCCAAACGGTTACCTTACACCTTTGTGGTAGGTCGGACGGTCTGGGTCTCAACAACAACAGCAGGGTGATTTCGCGAAACAAGTGATTGCACAACTGATAAAAATAGAGTACAAAGTTATAGCGGCTATTGTGCAAATATTGACTTCACTTTCAATTTATTGATAATAATTTCAGTAACAGAGAACGGAGACTTTGATATCTTTCGAAGTGTTCGAAATTTATTTAAAAAAAATAAATAAAAAGTAAGCAAAAAGATCAATCATGCATAAAGCATTGATTATGAAACACTTTCCAACTGAAATGCAATTTTATTTATACGTCTAAAATGAGAAACATAACTATGTGAAGTATAAATCGTCTGGCTCTTTATGTAAAAGCAGTGAATATTTCATTCACACACTTTTTCCAGACTCTAGAGTTAAATTATTTTGCGGGGAAAAATTCAGCAATTATTATACAGTCCATCTTATAATCGTTTGTTTACATTCTGAATCCATTTAAAATTTGGCTTCGTTGTAGAAATAATCAAAGTTTGATGATCATTTAAACTAAAAAATATTGTAATTGCGTTGCCGCAAAATATAGCTGAATAGAAAATACGTAAAAATAAAATAGTTTTAGGACGGATGCAACACCAAATATAAATTTAAAAGAACATTAAAATCACGAGTTTTACTCTGGGAAAAAAGATGGATGCCATATTTTATTTTCAAGTGGATCACGTGATCTCTTAATATTATATGGGTGTCGTAATTATTTTAATTTTTATTTAAATAACTACCAAACATATTTCGTTGAAATTATTTTCTGATATTTTATGGGGTAATTTGAATTTTTTCTAATACTTTCGAAGCAATGTATGAATTTTAACTGCACTTAGAAAATGTTTGAAAAATTAGGTCCCTTAGGGTTCAATGTATTTCATTTCTTCAACTCGGGTGCAATACAAAACTAATTGGGTGATATTATCCATTTGCATTCCCATATGCCCCACAGACCGTCTCAACAACATATTAAAATTTCATTTTGATAAAGTCGTTTTCACGCAGTTATCGCGCGAACGGACAGTCAGACAGAATGAACAAAATCATAAACATTTTTCAACTATGTTGTAGATTGTTAAAAATAGGATAATTAAATTATGAACGAATTGCACTTCGAAATCTCTCTTACATCTCTGATATAAAGTTAGTAAAATAGAACTGCTCAGATAATTAATAGTTACTAACGAACATAAAGCAGTTTTAAGGAGCTCAATATTAATGCTTCATATGACTTACATGTATACAAAATATGTAAAACACTTTCTAAATGGCTCAAATTCCGTCTTTGGAACTTCAATTAGTGGGATAGGAGGAACCATAGATAAGATCCAAGGGATATTAACAGGTGTGATTAAAGAACTGTGAGGATGACTTAATACTCCCTCATTTCATGCAAATGGGTAAGAATCTCATTAAACTAATCTAATGCTTATTTACTTTTACGCTCATTTACTCACACCTGCATAATGATCCGTATATATTTCGCTTTCTTATTGTTTTGTATGTTAAAACTTTTTATACTATAGTTCAGATGAACTATTCTCAAGGAACTCAAGGACGGGGTTAGCGAGGTACCCAGGAGAGGCAATAGCCTCCCTTTAAACCTCGGGCGAAAAGGAAAAGTTCAGAAGATAAGAAGAAGCATAAGATTTAGAACTAAAAGGTGCTCGGGGGGGGGGGCAATGACCGAAGTCGTGCCTCCTTCCCTCCGAGTCTTCAGAGGTGAAAGAGCAGGGCCCCAGCGGGCTGACTGCAGCGTAGATAAAAAGGGGGGGGGGAGATAGAGTTGCGCCCCGAGGGGTGCAGGGCCTTGAGCCTGAGTCAGAGAATATATAATATTACATACAGTGTGAAAGTGCAGGTCAACTTCGCGAGTTCCCAAAAGCAAGGGAGGGGACGAAAAGGTTAAAAGTATGCGCCAATAAATGGAGAGCAGATAAAACTATTCTAGAGGGCTCCGCTTGTTGCGGAGGTAAATATCCCTCACCGCTCTCCCCGGTAACGACCAGATAAACTATTGTTTCACGAAACTTAAGAATTCAATATTTTAAATAAAATGCAAATATTACTAGGAAATACATTTTAGGAATTCCTCAATAATATTAAGGACTTTTGGAATGAACTGAACAGAAAAATAAAACTTAGTGCGGCAATTAATTTATAATAGATTTCAAAAGGTTTTGCGGGTAAAAAAATAGCCTTATTTTTCAGGATACAAAGACAAAGAAGCCACCTAAGCCAAAGTAAGAACTGTTTCTTTTGCCAAAAAAAAAAAAAAAACTGCACACGTGATCTAGAAAGAATGGCGAATTAATCAAGAATGTATATAGTTTCCATTCAGAAAAAAATTGACAGCAAAAATGAAAGAGTTATCTTCCATTGCAAAATCAATCAAAGTGGGTAGCAACATAAGTCGCAGAAAATGAAAGTAAATTATGCACTATAATTAAATTATACTATTAACGTGTATTTCAATTCAAATAAATTAGACTTATAACTTGAAAAGTTCTCAGCCCCATCTTGATTTGCATTTGGTTTAAGAATGTTTGTTCATTTTTAACTTAGGTAGCAACTAAGTTTAGTTATAAAAGTTTTATTTTTTTACTAAACTTAGTTGCCACCTAAGTTATTTTTGCCCTTTTTTTTTCCTTTCAGTTATAATTTTATGAATGCCAACAATATCTTCCCTAACCAAATGTGTAACTTTCTGACAATAGAAATCACTCTTGCTCTATCGGTGGTGGCTGTCTTGTTTTTCACCTCGAACAAGGATATTGTTTTTTGTTCCGAAACAGATTGCTGGTAGTTAGTAACGGAATTTTTAGTAAGGGAATTTTATTCTTTATTTTATTTTGGAACCAATTCGGTCATATTTTTGGAATGGTGTTATCTTTCTGTCTGTGTGCCATCTGACGTGCGTGTCAGTGAGGCAAGGGTGCTATCACTAGAAACCAAATACTTGTATTTGCACGGAATTTTAATATTTCTGTTTTATTTTGGACTGCAAAAATTTTACTCTGTATCTTACCATATTAAATCAGTTATATTTCTTCGATAGGGAAATAAAAATACCTTTTGATTTAATCACTACATTAACCTATTTGGTTGTATTGCAGTAGTATTGCAGTAGTTCGGTAGTATTGCCAGTTAACCATTGGTATAGACATGCTAATTAACCATTTCAAAAAGATGATGGTGTTTGACCAAAAGGAGTGGGGGAGGGGGGGTTGCAGGGTTGAATTTATTTTTTTTTCAATATAAAACTTACTAGAAGCGATTACTCGGCGTTGCTCGGGATTTACGATGTAAAACTCTGATAAAAATTACACCGACACATATAGGGCCGTGAATTTTATACATTGTTTTTTCTCTCTGAAAGAAGTAAATTCATTGCATTATGTAAGAAAAAAATCATTGCATTATATAAGTCATAGCTGCTTCCGGCGTGCCTACGGCACGCCCTTTGCTACTAGGACCTCTGGGCAAGTGGCCCTGTCGGGCAGCGTCTCGGAATATGATTATTAGATGTCCACAATTCATATACAGTTAAGTTGTACAGTTTGAAAGGAAAACTAAAATAACTCTTAAACGCTAGCCAACAATGCAAATATTAACAAATTAAATGACATTATCCCAATTTGTTAGGTTTTACCCCAATTCTTGCTTGTATGCCACATTTTATGATTTTCCTCCAGGAGCTAAAACATACAAATCCTGTGAAGTTCCTACTCTCTAGAATGCCACATACAATTGGCCATGAAAGAAGCAAGGATTTCCTAAATTCACGCCTGCAAACTTAAGGGTTTGTCTTTGAGCGTTGTTGATGGCCATGGCAAATGGTAGTCTAACTGGGAACTGGACTCGTTCAAAGCTAAATGGTAGGTCGGTTGGTATCAACGGTATGCAAGGTATGAATACGTTCTCTGCTTTTGCCTTTCCCGTTAATACCGTGGCTTCGATGGCATTTGGTAAAATATTTTTGACACAGAGCCGTGTTCCATTGCATAGTTTTGGCGGGTACAGATTCCGCAGAAGAATTATTGGTGATCCTTTCTTTAACTCCAAGATATGACAAGGCATTCCAAGTGGCTCAAGGTAGTTCAGAAATTCCAGCGGGTACTTAACGGCATCATCGGTGTCCACTGCAGAGTCAAGTGACGTCATGATAAAAGAAATAATCTTCCTCATAAAATGCTGATAATTAAATAACCATTTTGATTTCTTAATACTTTTCGTTGTTGAGTAAGCCTGTGAAAAAAAACCACGGTGATAGAGTTTCCATTTAAATTCATATTTCAAACCTGAGGTTTACAAAAGTGACTAATACGTTCATGAACTCCCACAAAAGAGATTTAATTGACTTTCACGTTTTAAACCAATGAGTTCCAACCTTTTTAATTGGGAATCATGGAGTTAGAGAATAGAACTTCTAGGGAAAAGTTTCGTTTTCCATTAATATCTCAACAACCCCTAATCTTTGAAATTCGAAACTTGGACTAAATTAGGGGGGCTGTTTTAAAGCTACACAACAAAATTTATTAAATTCGGTGCAGCTGTTCTTCCATGATGATAAGACAAACGAAAGCTTCGGTATTAATTAATATCGTGACAACCCCTAGTGTTAGAAGCTTAAAACATGGAGTAAATTTTAAGTGGGGCTATTTCAAGACTACCCACCAAATTTCATCAAATTCGGTCCAGTCGTTCCCACGTGATGTTGGATTATACATACATACATACATAATTTTCTTCTTTATATATATAGATTAAGAGCTATTGAAAATTTTTCCATCATTAGTGCGTACTATTCTTCTCTCCAAGCCCCCTCTTTGCTACGCTTATGCTATTACTGGATATACAACTCGCAAAACTTTCGGATTTTAAAATCGCTGTTTTTAAGATAATATAAGGTTTTAGGAAATACAGTGTTTTGAGAAAATATATTTTGTTTTATTCATACTTTAGACAAAGAACACTGTTTCCCTTTTCGGGGTCGTACACTGCTAAATAATATGGACTCAATTGGCCTATAGACAAGGGTCTTGGAAGAAGAGAAGCTGAAAACATTTTTGTAGGAAAAGAAATTTAGCAACGAAAATTTCCCCCAATCGAGATTTGCAGCTCTATGATTGGATAATGTTGACTATTTTTGTATGAGCAAAATGCTATTTTGAGCAAGAGCTACAGATTAAACTGGAATTTAAACGACTACAAACATGCATAAATACACACGGTTCTCGAAACTGTCCCGGATGCAAACTCGGGTTCTATGGATCTAAATTGAAGAAAAAGAAACGTTTCAAAAAAGGTGAATCTTACGAGCAAAATGCACTTATTTTCCCATACTCGCGAAGGATAAAGAAAACTTGAGCAACGGATTAACCATAAAGAAAACAACAATGACGCATACAGTAATTCCGTTAGTGATAGAAAATCCGAAGTCAAAAAGACAAAATAGGATCCAAAAACGTTAGCATTTCGGAGAACCTGATGGAAAACAAGTACGAAATACGCGCAACAGAAGAATACACATATATATACAAAAATCGCGAATTAAGAGTCTACTTGAGAGAGCCAATCAGAAGGCAGAATGAAGAACATTCCATTTAATCCAAAAAGAGAACTAACACACAAGATTGGAGTGCACCAAAATACGACAAACATGTTCAAACAACACGGCTCAAATCTAAATAAGAATAAATAAGTGAATTTTGCGTTACACGGTAAGCCCACTACATTTCACGTTTTAAAGCCTGGGGAATCTATAAATATTAGATTTTGATTAGATAAGCTATGAGTTTACAACTGACAAAAACAACTGACTTTTCATAACTTTTTATTTAGAAAAATACCAAAGAAACGTTTTACCATATAGATTGCATCAGAAAAAAAGAATTTTACAAAAAACTTGTTATAAAACATGTAACAAAATATTCACAATCCTCCATAGTTAAAACTATAAGTTCAATTTACTACATCTAACACCTAAGAGTGAAGAAATCTATATATTAAGAAATATCAATGTGTGAGAAGCGATCGTGGTATATTTCTCTAGATTTGTGAAAAAATACTTGATGCTCAGGCCTCAAAATTTGAATTTACATATCAAAGAACCATAACTTAAAACTTAACAAATTTCTGAATAAAATGAAACATTTTCAGAATTTGTATTAAAGTTCTGTGATTTTTAAATGAAATACGAGCATCCGGCAATCCAACTGAAATCGCTGATTTTATTGTTAAAATTATTAATTACTGTATATTAAATTATACGTATTATTACATAATTACAAATTATGCGTATTAATGTATATGTATTAATTTATACGTATTATACGCCAGATATTCATTTATACGTTTCATTTAAGAACTCTCTATTATTATGAAATAATTGCCGCTATATTTGTATTTCTTTGAATTTTTTTATATCAATAAAAATTCAGGTATTCCGGTTAGAGATTTGCAGTGACACTCTATGTATCGGAGGTATGGCATGACCATGTTTCATTTTGGATTCTCTTTTCCGCTCTCTTCTATTCCGCACTTAAATTTCATATTGTTTGCATTTTTTTCTAGTTTGCTTCTTTAATTCGTATTGCCTACATTTTCAGTTTTTCCTCGTTTAACTTCCCTTTTGTCACATTAAGTGACAATACCATTTTCACATCTATCGGTTAGCTATTTTCTGTTTGATTAGCATTTTCTTGCACTATTAGACATTCAAATACAAGATTGCTGCACTGAAAAAATAAATCCAATGATTTACGAAACGTACGCATGGTTACCTATCATTAACGTTGAATTTTACTGTGATTCAGTTCATTATTAGTAAATGAGTTATCGCTGACATTTTATCCCAAAATAATGTATTCCCTTTATGTAATGCAGGATTCTCTCCTGAGTCTTTATGCATCCATTTAACTTACGATTGAAGTGTTTTAAATCTGAAAAAGCATTGTCTAGTAATAAGAAAGCGATTATATGCTATCGGCTAAGAAATATTGCAGCGCCTCTAGTGGCGAATTGAAGAAATTAGAATTCCTATTTCAAAAACGAAGCAAGAAGGGCAAAAAGTTTCGATAACGACTCTGTTAAACGCTTTCTATTTATTATGATAAAAAGTGCAGTTTGCAGATAATATGTATACAAACAATAAAACATCTGATGTGGGCATCATATGACTTTCTTTATATAATGCAATGAATTTACTACTTTTACAATAAAAAAATATATTATTTTTATAGTAGATATTTATATTCTTTCTAAGATACTGAATTTTCGTCAATTAGTCGACATTTTCATTTATTTAGCGTCCTTTTTATCCATTTAGCGAGTTTTTCGTTAATGTAGCAACATTTAAATGTCGCCAAGTTGGCGACATTGATAAATGATACATTTGTTGTTGATAAATGATACAATTGTAAATGATACATTTGCATAATTATAGCTTTTCATTTACCACAATTTTCACATTCGTGTACATGTTACAAGCACACCATACGCCGTTCCATTCTAAAAAATCTGATGTGGGCAGCATATGACTTTCCTTATATAATGCAATGAATTTACTACTTTTATAGCAAAAAAATAGGTTATTCTTATAGTAGACACTTATATTCTTTCCAAGATATTGAATTTTCGTTAATTAGTCCTAATTTTCATCGATTTAGCGTCATTTTTATGCATTTGGCGAGATTTTCGTTAATTTGGCAACATTTAGAAAGTTGCTAAGTTGGCGACATTCCGCTAAGTTATGCTTATAGCAGAGAAATTACTACTGGCGTTCAAATACAAATGTATTACTCAAAGTATCTTTTCTTATGAATGGAATGAGCTAGATCCACGAAAATGATGTCACCAAATTTATCGCATGATATTACATATGAAAAGTGAATATGTTTCTCAGCAGTTAATATATTTTTTTTAATTCATGGCATTTTGTTATAAATTTATTTGAAAAATGTGCAATATCTCGAGAACGGTTCATGCTAGCGTTCTAAAGTTTATGTCAATCTTTTTCTGAGGAAAAATTACATAAAAAATATCTATTTGCGTAACTTTATTAAAGGTTTTGATTTTTTGATGATTTTTTAAAAAATTCACTCGAAAATTTAGGAGGGTTCTGGACATTCGATTGCATTTTAAAACAATAGGCTTCCAGTATTCACGGATTGTGATTTTTGTACCAAATTTCATTCGAATCGCTCCATTCGTTTGTGAGATATCGTCTCCACAGCCTCACTGATACACACACACACACATAACCTCAAAAATGTTTGATTCGTGATCAAGGATGCTTGAAACGTGCTCTCCCGTCGAAAACTCGAATTCGAATTTCCGACCCCGTCACAATACTTTCCTTATACATTATGTATATAAGGAAAGTAATAAAGAGCGCTCTTCAACTTTATAATTAATAAATTCCCCTGTCTTGCTTCCTTTTAGATATATCTTAAGATCGTCTCTAGAAGCCCTGAAAACCTTCTCAATCCACAGCACATAGTCGTTTTCCTATTCATAAACATTGCTCCTACATCTGTAGAACACTTCAATAGAACGTTAAAAGAGTGCACAAGGACTTAAGAATATAAACCCTGTAAAACCAATAACGGAGTCGCATATTCTAAAATTAAACATTTACTTATATGATAAATCATATTTCATGAGGTTCCACCCGGATTATTTTAATCCAATTTGGATTTCAATATCTTCGTGGTGCGTTTTGTAATTTAATACAAATTTAAATCGATGCAAACTCTTTAGAAATCTCCTCTTGCAGTTTTATCGAATGTTAACCCAAAATGACAATTCTAGAGTATTCGGAAAGCACAAATATATTATGTCTAGACTGTTCCATGCCAATAACAAGTTACGAAGTTATCGCTTAAATGTATACTGGAAAGAGTCAATTTACAAATTTTAAAATATATCTTTAGAGTTTTAAATGCATATCGAATAAATTAAAAACAGTACTGAAAAGACGCATAATTTTACGGTATTGGGGATTTTA
Source organism: Amaurobius ferox (assembly GCA_951213105.1). Lineage (NCBI taxonomy): Eukaryota > Metazoa > Arthropoda > Arachnida > Araneae > Amaurobiidae > Amaurobius > Amaurobius ferox. The sequence goes on along the minus strand of OX578137.1, from coordinate 116,380,020 downwards.
AAGATGTGCTTTAATATCTTAAATTTGCATTTTGAGAACGAAGCACGCAGTTTGGTTGTCATGGGCAAAACTCTATGAATATCCAAAAATATCACAGACGCTAAATTCTGCTTGCTATATATGAGGAGCATCATTTATGCTTACGGTTAAATTTTATTATTCACGATAAATTATTGCAATATCACCTTTAAATTTTATTTATTAATTATTAAAATATACTCATATCTTACTTTGCTACGTAACTAATCGTTCAAGTGTTAATGAGTAACATCGATATTAAGTGTCACGCATTAATGAATACTATTAAAATCGTCAGTTGCATTCCTAGATCCAGTTACTTTTGATATACAGTTAACAATTAATATAATACATCTATATAAATAAAATTGAAAATCTGTCTCTCTGTCTGTTTGTTTGTCCCGTCAACACGGGAGAACGGCTGAACCGAATTTGATGAAATTTTGTGTTTATTCTATCTTATATCATGTTGCTCAGAAACGCAATTAAATTAAATCTGTCTGTTAATTTTAATTATTATTTTTTTCGATTTAAATAATAAATAAATGGATATAAAAATATATTTTAGAAAAGAACGATTTGATTTTTCTTAGAGCATTTTTGACGGGATAATATCAATTACGGTCTTCAGGATTAAACGTTATTATTATTGATATTTTCGAGGTTTATTGATTCAGGGATTATTGATATTTTCATGTTATTATGCATTTGTTTTATGATGACAAAAAAAGTTTAAACTCATATATTGTACGTTGTACGAGTAATCTTCTACAACTACACGGGTATATCTTCTAATCTACGAGAATATAAGTAGTACAGGTATATTGGCATATGTTTTGATATATATTGGCATACATTGGAATCAATTACGACCTTCTGGTATAAAGAGTACGGGGATTATTGATATTTTCAATTTATTACGTCATCTCTTTTATTTTGGCAAATATTTTTTAGACTCATATTGTAATACGGGTAATCTTCAACTAACACAGTGGCATATTTTCTAATCTGCAACAATATAAGTAGTACGGGGTTGCATATATTGATTCAATTCCTGTTTGTCTATGTAAATTTGCTTACAAAAGGGGCCAGGAAGTTTTATTCTTCAGATCTGCCCGTGAAGATAATTTTGAATAGTGAGAACAGATATTCTTAAACTTCTCTTTAGGAGCAATAAATTTAATATTTTAACAGAATTTGCACATGATTGGGAATTATAAGTTTCTTTATATTATATACTCCGTACGAAGAACGGGTATGCTGTTAGTACATTTATATATATAAAAAATTGAAAATCTGTCTGTCTATCTGTTTGTCCCGTCATCACAGGCGAAGGGCTAAACCGAATTTGATGAAATTTTGTGGATAGCCTTGAAATAGCCCCCCATAAATTTAGTCTAAGTTTCGAGTATTTACAACCAGGGGTTGTCGAGATATAAATAAAAAACGAAATTTTTCCTAGGAGTTCTACACTCTAACTCCGTGGGCCAACGGCCGTACCGTGCTGAAAACACCGGTTCTCGTTAGATCACCGAAGTGAAGCAGCATCGGGCGCGGTTAGTACTTGGTGGGTGACCACCTCGGAACGCCGCGTGCTGTTGGCCATCTCGGGTGCGGTATCCCCGTGGTTTGCGCGCTAGATTTGCACGCTACCACAAATGCCGCCGTGTTCATGCGGAGTACGATCACGTTAAACATGTGGGTCCGTAAGTCCTTCCGAGAGGTTGGTGGTAGGGGAAGGAGGGTACGGTCCCTGTGGATGCCTCCCCCACTGGGTTCCGGTCTAAATTGGGTGGCACTTCCCGGCCGTCCATACAGTTACCTTACACCTTTCTGGTAGGTCGGACGGTCTGGGTCTCAACAACAACAACACTCTAACTCCGTGGTTTATCCAAACGAAAAGCTTGAATATCGTTTGAAAGTAAATTAAAACTTTATCTTTGAGTTTGATGGGAGATTTTTTGCGCTAATTAGTCACTTTCTGAAAACATTGTTTAAAACATGGTTTAAATGGGAAATCTATCTCTGGTTTATTCTTCACAAGCTTTTACTGAACAATGAAAAGTATAAAGAAATCAAAATGGTTATATAATTTCGCAGTTTATGAGGAAGATTCTATCTTATATCATGTTGATCAGAAACGCAATTAAATTAAAACTGTCTTAATTTTAATTATTATTTTTTCGATTTGAATAATAAAAAATCTGATGTGGGCAAAACATGACTTTCCTTATATAATGTAATGAATATACTACTTTTACAGTAAAAAAATAGGGTTTTCTTATAGTAGATACTAATATTCTTATAGTAGATACTTATATTCTTTCAAAAATATTGAATTTTCTTGAATTAGTCGTCATTTTCATTGATTTAGCGTCATTTTTATCCATTTGGCGAGATTTTCTTTAATTTGGCAACATTTATAAAAGTCGCCAAGTTGGCGACATTCCGCCAAATTCGTCGCCAAAATCTTGCCAAGCGTTATGGATGAAGAAATAAGTTGTTCTTGCAGCAGATAAAGGACTATTAGCGTTCAAATACAAATGTATTTCTCAAAGTCAATTTTTTCATGAATGGAACGAGCTAGATCTACGAGAAGGATGTCACCCAATTTATCGCATGGAATAACATATGAAAAGTGAACATGTTTCTCAATAGGAAATATTGATTTTTTCATTTTATATGACTTTTGGATAATTATTTTTGAAAAATGTGCAATATCTCGAGAACGGTTCATGTTAGCGCTCTAACATTTATGTCAATCGTTTCCTAATGAAAATTTACATAAGAAATGTCTATTTGCGCAACTTTATTAGTGGTTTTGATTTTTTGACGATTTTTTCAAAATTTTATTCGAAAATTTAGGGGGGTTCTGAACATTCGATTACGTATAAAAACAATAGGCTTCCAGTGTTTATGCATTGTGATTTTCGTACCAAATTTGGTTCCAAATTCGGTCCATTCGTTCGTCAGTTATCGTCTCCACAGGCTCACTGACACACACAAACCACACACACACAGACATCACTTCAAAAATGTTTGATTCGTGATCAGGAATGCTTGAAACGTGCTCTCTCGTCGAAAACTCGAATTCGAATTTTCGACCCCGTCAAAATACTTTCCTTATAATGTATATAAGGAAAGTAATAAAAGTCTGTTATTTTCTTTTTTCCAATTCGTATAAAAATCCACTAGTTTAATTGATTTTTTTTTAATTTGACATGTTTATTTTCTATTTTACTGCTGATAGACCAATCCATGTTTTGAGTTTCTTGAACCAAGGGTTGTCGATATATTAATAAAATATATGCAATAAAGATTGTCATAGAAAAAGCCTTATGCAAACGATTTTTTTCCGAAATTTGTTTGAAAGGACATTTTATCAAATGTTGCTAATAACGAAATTTAAACCAATGTGTTTATAGAGCAGACGATTTTTATTTAATTTCTACGATATAAATAATAATATAAATAATAATAATACGATATAAATAATAATAAATAATATAAATAATAATAATAGTTTGACAAAGATTTTTCAAAACCATACATTGTGTATTAAACAATTGGAGCAGAGTAAAAATTATATGGGTATATCTTCTTCCCATTTAGAGTTTTTATTCTAACATTATTCTTCATATCTATCTGTGAAGATAATTTTGTATGACGAAACCATAGATTCTATGTGAATTGAATGAGACATTTTAATATAATGCTTTGAAGAACAATATCATTTGGAATACTTCAGGAATTTTCATATATTTTAAATCACGAATAACGCCGAGTATATGTGCTATCAGTGTTGGAGCTACGGATTTGCAGCCTCCGCGGCTTAGGCGGGGGACCAGAAAACCCAAACCACTTGACTGGCCATAGGGCTTACAACAGCGGTTTGAGTGGCAAGCAACGTGCGATAGGGGGCAGGAGGTTAAGCGAGATTTTGGGGCGCAGGAGGTTAAGAGATTTGGGGGGGGGGGCAGGAGGTTTAAAGAGATTTTGGGGTGCAGGGGGTTAAGAGAGATTTTAGGGCACAATCTTAAGAGAGTTTGCAAATACGCCAGTTATTAAAATATTCAAGAAAAAGGTAAAAGAGACAATTTAATTTCATCAGTTTGAGAACAGGATACGTAGCACTATACTACGTTTTTCCGAAATTACGCAAACCAATGTTTTTCAACCAATACTTTATTTCTGAAATCCATATTAAATTAAAAAAATCACTCAAAATTTAACGATGACCAGTTGAAGGTTAGTTTCTAAATCTATGTTTTATAAGGAACATCAAACATTGAATAGATCATTTAGACATCAATAAAGTATGCACATTGCTCTTGGTATTTTTCAATGTTTGGTGTCATCGGTTAATATTCAACAACTTTATATTATGTATTATATATTAAAGGAAACAACTCTTACATTTATTAATTAATTGTTGTTGTATGTATTTATCTAACTTGTTCGTCTTCATTTATTTCATATAAAAGTAAACTTTCATATATTCATGATTAATTATAATTAAAGAGTATGTATATATGTATGTATATCTTTACATATGACAAGGACATTTTAACGGACGATTTGTACAGTACGAAAAGAATTTGAGCAATATAGAACTGAAATTTGTGAAATATAAAAATATATGTTTTACTCAATGTTCAGTGTTACTGTTAGGATTTAGCGGATATATTTGTTTTCTAATAATTACATTTCTTTTTTATAATAGCCATACATTCGGTATCAAAATTGAAGAGCTCTGTTTACAAGACTTAATTTGTAAGTTAAAACATTTCATTTTGTGAAAAATGCGCAATGGGTTTTGGGATTGCGAATTAATTATTCATCTCCAAACAGGAAAATATCAGTGGCATAAACACATATTTAGTATATTTCTTATTCAAAAATTTTATACTGCACAACGTTATTCAACAGAGAAAATAAAATACAGAGTAAAATTTTGGATCAAAATATTTTAGCTATCGTTGAAATTTATTTCAGTAATATTTATACATTACACTTACAGTTCCATATTCATTCTGTTTCAACATTTGTTTAATTTTAAAGTAAATTTTAATGATTAAGTTAATTTTAAATATCTTATCTAATTATTATCCTTGTTCACGGACCGCCACTTATGGAATTCAGAATCAGAGCATAGATTTATTTATCTTAGCCAAGTTATCAGAGAAAGGATGATGTTTCACAACTATTCCCCTGCATAAAAAATTAGGATATTTTATAAAATTACTAAAATCGTCATATTCCTAGCTTTGAAATTTCAAAAATTTCAGAAGAACACCCCTCCCCAAAATTTATATGTTGCTAACAGTGCCTCCTTCTGCAGTGCGAAATTACTCAAGGATTCAAGAAAAAGGCTTAGTGTGTTGGGGGGGTCTTTCAATCCGGTCCATATAGGACTTGCATTATCCTAAAGTGACCCTTCGCTCAATAAATTTGAGAACGCCTTATCGAACGGGTCATTATTAACAGATACGATTAAAAAATTCGAAAACAGCTCAGTACCCCCTCTTTTCATGCAAATTGATAAGAATCTCATTAAACTAATGGAAGGTTTATTTTCTTTTCCGCTTTTGCTTATCCGGAAGTAATCCAAATGACGACTTGGTTGTACCAGGTGTAATTATGTATATTTGTTGATATGTCTAAGAAAGATAAACTATTGCTTTCGCTAAAACAAATCTAGTAATATAAAATTAATTTAGTTGTAAAGGACTAATATAAAGTAAAAGCGGCTGTAAAATCTTATGAGCAAGTACTGACTAGTCGAATTCCACTAGACATCCCAAGAAGAGAATTTACAGGAAGTTTTAGATTGGCAACAGTTCAGAGACATAGCGAGATAAAATCAAGGATTCAAGGCCAGATAAAATCAAGGATTCAAGGAATCAAGGATTCTCCATCTAGCCCGGTCTGTAATTCCAATACAAATACGAAGGTTGGCCATCTGAAACTGTGGGAAATTATCTGCTATCGGCTTTCCCTCCAAATGAGCTGCTAACTCTTGTCTCCACTGGACTGCAGGAGGAGGAAGTGATTCTTCTTTCTTTTTGGCACAGGATTAAAATCACTTCTGAATTTCAGAGTTAAATACAGTTATTGCGAAGTAAATCACTTGCTCACTTGCTTTGAGTACGTTAGAAATGGTTTCCAGTCTCATTATGTATTAACTCGTATTTATGTCAGTATGGTATAACTGCGATCACCGAAACACGATTACTTGTATCAACATGAAATTTTCAACATTTCACTTTAAATTCACTTTAAATTTTATTAAAAATAACCTACATAAAACTTACTCTGACTGTTCAGGCTTGACTTATGCAGAGGCATAATGGGCAGCTGATCCGGGTCTCCGCATCACAGGGGCTCCAAAGTAAACAATGGCTACATCAAAAAATTAAAGGCTGCTTCTTAAAAAATCTGATGTGGGCAACACATGACTTTCCTTATATAATGTAATGAATTTACTACTTTTACAATAAAAAAATAGGTTTTTCTTATAGTAGATACTAATATTTTTTCCAAGATACTGAATTTTCGACAATGAGTCGTCATTTTCATTGATTTAGCGTCATTTTTATCCATTTGGCGAGATTTCGTTAATTTGGCAACATTTCAAAATAGTCGCCAAGTTGTGCGACATTCCGTCAAATTCATCGCCAAAATCTCGCCAAGCGTTATGCACTAAGATATAAGTTATTGTTACAGCAGATAAATGACTATTGGCATTCAAATACAAAAGTATTATTCAAAGTATCTTTTCTCATGAATAGAACGAGCTAGATCCACGAGAATGATGTCACTAAATTTATCGCATGGAATTACATATGAAAATTGAACATGTTCTCAATAGGAAATATTTTTTTTTATTTTATATGACTTATTGATAATTTTTTTGAAAAATGTACAATATCTCGAGAACGATTCATGTTAGCGTTCTAAACTTTATGTCAATCGTTTTGTAAAGAAAAATTACATAAGAAATGTCTATTTGCGTAACTTTATTAGTGGTTTTGATTTTTTGACGATTTTTTCAAAATTTCATTCCAAAATTCAAGGGAGTTCTGAGCATTCGATTGCGTATAAAAACAATAAGCTTCCAGTGTTTACGGATTGTGATTTTTGTACCAAATTTGATTCGAATCGGACCATTTGTTCGTCAGTTATCGTCTCCACAGACTCACTGACACACACACACACTCAGACATCACTTTAAAAATGTTTGATTCGCGATCAGGGATGCTTGAAACGTGCTCTCCCGTTGAAAACTCGAATTCGAATTTTCGACCCCGTCACAATACTTTCCTTATACATTATGTATATAAGGAAAGTAAAAATATATGTCATCAGAATAGGTTTGCCCAGAGATTCATTACTTCCCTTATATACATAATGTATAAGGAAAGTATTGTGACGGGATCGAAAATTCGAATTCGAGTTTTCGACGGGAGAGCACGTTTCAAGCATCCCTGATCACGAATCAAACATTTTTGAAGTGATGTCTGTGTGTGTGTGTGTGTGTCAGTGGGTCTGTGGAGACGATAACTGACGAACGAATGGACCGATTCGAACCAAATTTGGCACACAAATCACAATTTGTAAACACTGGAAGCCTATTGTTTTTATACGAAATCGAATGTTCAGAACCCCCCCCTCCCTAAATTTTCGAATGAAATTTTGAAGAAATCGTCAAAAAATCAAAACCAATATTAAAGTTACGCAAATAGACATTTCTTATGTAATTTTTCATTAGAAAACGATTGTCATAAATTTTAGAACGCTAACAGGAACCGTTCTCGAGATATTGCACATTTTTCAAAAAAATTATCAAAAAGTCATATAAAATAGAAAAAAAAATATTTCCTATTGAGAAACATGTTCACTTTTCATATATAATATCATGCGATAAATTGGGTGACATCATTCTCGTGGATCTAGCTCGTTCCATTCATGAAAAAAGATACTTTGAGTAATACTTTTGCATTTGAACGCCAATTTATCTGCTGTAAGAACAACTTATTTCTTTGTCCATAACGCTTGGCGAGATTTTGGCGACGAAATTGGCGGAATCTCGCCAACTTGGCGACTTTTTGAAATGTTGCCAAATTAACGAAAATCTCGCCAAATAGATAAAAATGACGCTAAATCAATGAAAATGACGACTAATTGTGGAAAATTCAATATCTATTAAGTTATATAATATATAAATATATAATAATAGTTATATAATATATGTCGAAAATTTAATATCTAATAAGTTATATATATATATATATATATATATAACTTATTTCTTCGTCCATAACGCTTGGCGCGATTTTGGCGACGAAATTGGCGGAATGTCGCCAACTTGGCGGCTTTTTGAAATGTTGCCAAATTAACGAAAATCTCGCCAAATGAATAAAAATGACGCTAAATCAATGAAAATGACGACTAATTGTCGAAAATTCAATATCTTGGAAAGGATATTAGTATCTACTAGAAGAAAAACCTATTTATTTTAATCTAAAAGTAGTAAATTAATTTCATTATATAAGGAAAGTCATGTGTTGCACACATCAGATTTTTTATTTTGTGGATATATAGGGATTAACAGCAGTTATTTAGCATGTTGGCATCTTAGCTATGATAAGTAAGTTACCTGTAATTTAAATTACATTAAAATATCTAATAACCGTATTTTTTATACCTTTTTCTAGAATACAGTTATAGTTTTGAAAAACTATTTTTGTTCATTTCATATAGATCGAGAGGTGAAGGGGACTCCGGAGGAATGTCCGCCTCAGGTTCCAGTCAGGCTAAGTCAAATCCTGCTGAATGTTATTACCACATCCAGTTAGCCTTATCACACTTCGAATAAGCCGGCCACATAAACAGCTACTGTAAGCTTTCGGGTCAGTCGTGTGGTCTGGGCTTTTCACACTTCAAATGAGATAATGCCGTATTTTTTTTAATTTACTGACAGCTTTAACATTCTGGTAAAATATCTGACAGTCTGTTTACAACTATATAAATCACAAAACTTTGGAAAATTTATATTTCTGTTTCCTAAAGTTAGGACAATGTAAAGACTTAAACAAGAAAGGATCCACAGAGACAGTAAAAAGCATTATTTATATTCTGTATACATCATGCAAAGAATATTTTTTTTTAATTTCTGAACGGCAGTCGTACATTGTAAAGAAAGTGGATCTATCTGTTCTGTAGATTGAAGAAATTAAGCTGCCTTGTAGATGTACAAAGATTTATTTTGACATAAGGTATTTAACAAGAAAGTACTTTCGGTCGATGCTTTCAGATTTCGGATAAGACATGATTGGATTAGACAGTTCGCATAAGACAGTAAAAAGCATTATTTATATTTTGTATACATCATGCAAAGAACATTTTTTTTTAATTTCTGAACAGCAGTCGTACATTGTAAAGAAAGTGGATCTATCTGTTCTGTAGATTGAAGAAATTAAGCTGCCTTGTAGATGTACAAGGATTTATTTTGACATAAGGTATTTAACAAGAAAGTACTTTCGGTCGATGCTTTCAGATTTCGGATAAGGCATGATTGGATTAGACAGTTCGGATAAGACAGTAAAAAGCATTATTTATATTTTGTATACATCATGCAAAGAACATTTTTTTAAATTTCTGAACAGCAGTCGAACATTGTAAAGAAAGTGGATCTATCTGTTCCGTAGATTGAAGAAATTAAGCTGCCTTGTAGATGTACAAAGATTTATTTTGACATAAGGTATTTAACAAGAAAGTACTTTCGGTCGATGCTTTCAGATTTCGGATAAGACATGATTGGATTCGATTTGCACTCTAATATTTTATATATGCACGAGAGGAACTTTGAATAAGTGGTATAGTTTAAAGTGGTTTATAAAAATACTCTTCGTTTCATAATACAACTAAAATAAATCGTATTTTGTTGAAACTATTGATTGATGGACGTTAATTTACACACTTTACATAACGATGACCGTCCGACAATTAGGTAACATGTTACAAATACATGAAACATGTTTATGTCATCACATCGGCAAAATATATCAACAGGACTATAAATAAATGGTATTTTCCACATAGTCATCGTAGGGGCGCGGTAGCCCTGTGGTTAGCGCGCGGAAGTTGCACTCGGTAGGCTTGGGTTCTATTCCAGCCACGGCCAAAACTGCCGCAGTGTTCACGCGGAGTACGATCACGTTAAACATGTGGGTCCGTAAGTCCTTCCGAGAGGTTGGTGGTAGGGGAAGGAGGGTACGGTCCCTGTGGATGCCTCCCCCACTGAGTTCCGGTCTAAATTAGGTGGCACTTCCAAGTCGTCCAAACAGTTGAATTACACCGTTCTGGTAGGTCGGACGGTCTGGGTCTCAACAAAAACAACATAGTCACCGTACATATTAAGACATTTATCACAACGATCAACTAGTTTAAACATTCTTTCACATAACCCGTCCGATATCATTGCAGAATTACGGTCTTTTCGACCTCGAACCTATAAGATGTTCTTTAACAAACCAAAAACGATAATTCAATGAGGATAGGTCAAGATTATATGGCAGATGCAACAGAACTTTTAACTTACGCTTTGGGATTCATTCTTACTTTCCTTATATACATAATGTATAAGGAATGTATTGTGACGGGGTCGAAAATTCGAATTGGAGTTTTCGACGGGAGAGCACGTTTTAAGCATCCCTGATCACGAATCAAACATTTTTAAGTGATGTCTGTGTCTGTGTGTGTGTGTGTGAAAGTATGTGTGTGTGTGTGTGTGTGTGTCAGTGAGTCTGTGGAGACGATAACTGACGTACAAAAGGACCGATTCGAACAAAATTTGGTACAAAACTCACAATCCGAAAACACTGGAAGCCTATTGTTTTTATACGCAACCGAATGTACAGAATCCCCCTAAATTTATGAGTGCAATTTTGAAAAAATCATCAAAAAATCAAAACCACTAAAAAAGTTACGGAAATAGATATTTCTTATGTAATTTTTCATTAGAAAACGATTGACATAAATTTTAAAAGGCTAGCATGAACCGTTCTAGAGATATTGCACATTTTTCAAAAAAAATATCACAAAGTCATATAAAATAAGAAAAATATATTTCCTATTGAGAAACATGTTCACTTTTCATATGTAATACCATGCGATAAATTGGGTGACATCATTCTCGTGGAACTAGCTCGTTCCATTCATGAAAAAAGATACTTTTAGTAATTTGTATTTGAACGCCAATAGTCATTTATCTGCTATAAGAATAACTTATTTCTCCGTCCATAACGCTTGGCGATATTTGGGCTACGAATTTGGCGGAAGTTCGCCAATTTGGCGGAATATCGCCAACTTGGCGACATTTTTAAGTGTTTCAAAATTAACAAAAATCTTGCTAAATGGATAAAAATGACGCTAAATCAATGAAAATTATGACTAATTCAAGAAAATCCAATATCTTGGAAAGAATATAAGTATCTACTATAAGAATAACATTTTTTTAACTGTAAAAGTAGTAAATTCATTGCATTATATATGGAAAGTCATGTGTTGCCCACATCAGAATTTTTCTTAAGGAACCCTATAAAAATTGAGAACCCCCCGTTTTCTTAAAATATCCCCTACTGAAAAGAAATTATACGAAGGAATAGCATATAATTTTATCAGACTTTTAAATTAAAAACATGTGTCTAAAACGAATTACTGAAACACGAAAGCGACTAAAGTTAAATGCTTACATATATCATAATTCATAAATTATGAGATTTATAATCAACCCGGGTTATTATAAACTTATTTGAATTCCAATACTAATGTGGTTAATTTCGAAATTTAATCCAAATTGAAATCAATGCAAACGCTTTAGAAATCTCCTCCATGCAGTTTTACGTAAGTTCACTCAAACTCATAATCCCAAAATATTTATAAAATATAAATATTATGTCTAGACTGTTTCCTGTCCATAATATGCAGGTATGTATGAGGTAATTCTCTTATATACAGGAAGATGGTGATTTGCAAATTTTAAAACTCAACTTAAGAATTTGAAATATATCGAAAGAATTGGGAAGACTACTCAAAAGACTTACACAAATTGCATAGATAGTTCTATTGTAATATTTTAGATATGCATTTTGAGAGAATGAATTATCCTCTTTAGTTGGCATAGACGAAAAATTATGAATATCCAAATATATCTAAGTAGTAAAATCTTGCATGATATGTATGAGGTGTGGGGGGACAGTGATGTATTGAAAAAAGTGAAGAAAAAATTGAGACAGTATAATTAAGCACGAATAAATGTGCAATATAGGATACAGCTGGTTCGAGGATCTAAACTATCTGCTTCTTCAGTACTTTTTAAATCAGCAGCACATTCGAAGACATAAAGGCAAAGTAGGCACAAATGAAAAAATCTGATGTGGGCAGCATATGACTTTCCTTATATAATGCAAAGAATTTACTACTTTTACAGTAAAAAAATGTTATTCTTATAGTAGATACTTATATTCCTTCCAAGATACTGAATTTTCTTCAATGAGTCGTCATTTTCATTGATTTAGCGTCATTTCTATCAATTTGGCGAGATTTTTGTTAATTTGGCAACAATTAAAAATGTCGCCAAGTTGGCGACATTCCGCCAAATTCGTCGCCAAAATCTCGCCAAGCGGTATGGACGGAGAAATAAGTTATTCTTACAGGAGATAAATGACTATTGGCGTTCATATACAAAAGTATTACTCAAAGTATCTTTTCTCATGAATGGAACGAGCTATATCCACGAGAATGATGTTACCAAATTTTTCGCATGGTATTACATATGAAAAATGAACATGTTTCTCAATAGGAAATATTTTTTTTTATTTTATATAACTTTTTGATATTTTTTTTTAAAAATCTGCAATATTTCATGAACGGATCATGTTATCGTTCTAAAATTTATATCAATCGTTTTCTAATGAAAACCTACATAAGAAATGTCTATGTGCGTAACTTTATTAGCAGTTTTGACTTTTTTATGGGTTTATTCCAAAATTTCACTTGAAAATTTAGGAGGGTTTTGAAAATTCGATTGCGTAAAAACACAATAGGCTTCCAGTATTTATGGATTGTGATTTTTGTACCAAATTTCGTTTGAATCGGTCCATTCGCGTTCGTCAGTTATCGTCTCCACAGACTCACTGACACACACTCACACACACACACACACACACATACTTTCACACACACACACACATACTTTCACACACACACACACATACTTTCACACCCACACACACATACTTTCACACACACACGCACACACACACACATACTTTCACACACACACACACACACACACACAGACATCACTTCAAAAATGTTTGATTCGTGATCAGGGATACTTGAAACGTGCTCTCCTCTCGAAAACTCGAATTCGAATTTTCGAACCCGTCACAATGCTTTCCTTATACATCATGTATATATGGAAAGTAAAAATCTGATGTGGGCAGCACATGACTTTCACCGTAGACTTAAATTCATATTTTCTATATTTCTTTAATAATTTATTAGACTTAGTTTAATTGAACCAAACAACACTAGTTTTGCATTTTTAATTCAATTTTTGTTTTCATTTGATAATTGGACATTTTTCCGAAATCGGCGTAACAAAAATTCAAGAAATCTCAAACATCTTGCGAACGATTAGTCCTAAAGTAAAATGGAGTGTGTTATATTATTTTCCTCTTCAAAAATTGCTTATAAAACAAAAATTTAATTGATACATTTGAGCACACACTACTTAGTTTTTTTTTAGATTTTGGCGATTTTGGAAGGCCATTTCGTAAAAAAAGGCAGGTTGTTCTTTTCCGAATCGTACCAAAATCTAATAAGCACCAGAATATGCCACCAGTAACTTATTCACCAAATTTTGGGAAGTTTGGTCAATTAGTATTTTAGTTAGTGCGGATACATGAAATTTTTGCGGACCATTTCGCAAAAAAGGCGGGTTCCATTTTTACGAATCGTACCAAAAACTAATCAGCACCCGGGTCACATCCCAGTGACTTGCCTACCAAATTTTATGAAATTTGGTCCATTAGTTTTTGAGTTAGAGTGGACACATACATTGCACGGACAAATAGACAGACAGACACACAGACGTCACGCTAAGAGAGTTTTTTCGTATTCTAGAGATCTCGAAACGTATAGATCCGTCAAAAACGCGAGTTGCGATTTTCGACATGATTCCAATACTTTCCCTATATATTACCATGTATTGCAGGGAAAGTAAAAATCTGATGTGGGCAGCACATGACTTTCCCTGCAGACTTATATTCACTTATCTTAATTAAATTTAATTCACTTTTAATTGAATTTTCGTTCTCATTTGGTAACTGGACTTATTTTCAAAGGTGGCATACAGAAAATATCTCGAGAACGGCTAGTCCTAGTGTAATGTGGTTGGTCTTATTCTTTTCTTCATTAAAAATTACGTATAAAACAAACATTTATTGGATATATTTGAGCATACGCAGATTTTTATTTTAGATTTTGGCGATTCTTGCCGGCCATTTTGCAAAAAAAAAAGCAGATTACTTTTTTCCGAATCATACCAAAGTCTAATCAGCACCAGAGTACCTCATAAGCGACTTATCTACCGAATTTTGTGAAATTCAGTCCCTTAGTTTTTCAGCTAGAGTGGATACAGGATTTCGCAGGACATTTCGCAAAAAAAAGGTGGGTCTTCTATCCCGAATCGTACCCAAAACTAATCAGCACCAGATTCGCCCACACGTGACTTACCTACCAAATTTTATGAAACTCGGTCAATTAGTTTTTTAGTTAGAGTGGATACAGAATCTGTACAGACAGACACATAGACAGACACACAGACACACAGGCACACACACAGACGTCACGCTAAAAATGATTTTTTCGCATTCTAGAAGTCTCGAAACGTGTAGATCAGTCGAAAACTCGAATTGTGATTTTCGGTATGATTCCAATACTTTCCCTATACATTACCATGTATTGCAGGGAAAATCATCTGATGTGAGCAGCACATGACTTTCTCTGCAGACTTATATTCACGTTCTCTTTATTTTAATTACATTTGGCTCACTGTTAATTCAATTTTCTTTCTCATTTGATAACTGGACTTATTTTCAAAGGTGGCGTAGAGAAAATAAGGAAAATCTAAAATATCTCGAGAACGGCTAGTCCTAGTGTAATGCGGTTGATCTTATTCTTTTCTTCGTTAAATATTACGTATTAAACAAGCATTTCATGGATATATTTGAGCATACGTAGTTTTTTATTTTCGATTTTGGCGATTTTTGCAGGCCATTTTGCAAAAAAGGCAGGTTATTTTTTCCCTAATCATACCAAAATCTAATCAGCACCACGGTGTCCCACAAGTAATTTACCCACTAAATTTTGTGGAATTAGGTCCATTAGTTTTTCAGCTAGAGTGTATACAAGCTTTAGGAGCCATTTTGCAAAAAAAGGCGGGTTCTTTTATCCCGAATCATATCCAAAACTAATCTGCACCAGATTCGTCCACAAGTGACTTACCTACCAAATTTTATGAAATTCGGTCAATTACTTTTTTAGTTAGAGTGAATACAAAATCTGCACAGACAGACACACAGACAGACACACAGACAGACACACAGACGTCACGCTAAAAACAGTTTTCTCGTATTCTAGAGATCTGGAAACGTGTAGATCCGTCGAAAACTCGAGTTGCGATTTTCGGCACGATTCCAATACTTTCCCTATACATCACAATGTATTGCAGGGAAAGTAATAAAAATAAAATAGGTTTAAATCAGTGAGAATGGAAACAAGCGAATTTAGTAGAGACATTAAAATTATATAACAAAGACACCTAAGTTGTTCGGTAAAAAATTACTTTTAATGACGCATTTACTGGTCTCATTTAGTTTTTATAATCTATAGTTATTTATGTATATATTTTGTAACTTAACAATTTTTATTGGTATCGCATTTTCCGACGATCCATATGCAAGCATTGTTTTATGGTAGCCGACTGTGTATGTGAGCTCATGTTCATCACATCTTAAAGAATTTACATTGCCACTGATGAAGGATATAGTGGCGTCCAAACGCGCTCCGGATTTTCTGTAATTTAATGTACGTCTTTGTTGGTGTTGATATTAAAGGCCATTTATACCAAACAATTTGCTGGTCTTTGTTATATATTTTTAAAGAAAATGAGAGGTATATATTCACATGTTGTGGACACATAGAACACCTGAAAAAGCCAAATGGAAAGCAGAATTAAAAGCAGTCCAACAAATCGAAATATAGAGCTGATACATAAGACTGAAGTGCCCCTAAACACAACAGACATGGCCGAACAAGACGAGGTAAGTCAAAACAATACCGACCGAATTAAAACATCTCAAAACGATACACAAAACTCCTAAAAGCTAAGAAATATGGAAAAATGAAAAAAATATCATGAAATAAGAGTAAAATTAAAGGGCAACTAGTCATATTAGAGGAAAAATTGAGTACTATACTAGTCATTAACTGAATTTCTAGACCTTTCTTGAATATGAAATGATTAAAAAGTCTAGATCATAGATCGACATGCATTTTTGTATAAATTCGGTACGATGCGTTTTTCTCTTCTGTGGCATTTCGACTTATTACTTTCCTTATATACATAATCTATAAGGAAAGTATTGTGACGGGGGAATTCGACGGGAGATCACGTTTCAAGCATACCTGATCACGTATCAAACATTTTTGAGGTGATGTATGTGTGTGTGTGTGTGTGTGTGTGTGTGTGTGTGTGTGTGTGTGAGTGTGGGTCAGTGAGGCTGCGGAGACGATATCTCACGAACAAATAGAGCGATTCATATGAAATTTGGTACAAAAATCACAATCCGTGAATACTGGAAACCTATTGTTTTTAAACGTAATCGAATGTTCAGAACCTCCCTCAATTTTCGAGTGAAATATTGAAAAAATCATCAAAGAATCAAAACTTTTAAAAAAGTTACGCAAGTAGACATTTCTTATGTAATTTTTCCTTAGAAAACGATTGACATAAACTTAAGAACGATAGTATGAACCGTTCTGGAGATATTGCACAGTTTTTAAATTAATTTATCAAAAAATCCCAAAAATTAAAACAATATATTAACTATTGAGAAACATGTTCAATTTTCATATGTAATATCATGCGATAAATTTGGTGACATCATTCTCGTGGATCTAGCTCGTTCCATTCATGAGAAAAGATACTTTGAGTAATACTTTTGTATTTGAACACCAATAGTCATTTATCTGCTATAAGAATAATTTATTTCTCCGTTTATAACGTTTGGCGAGATTTTGGCGACGAATTTGACGGAATGTCGCCAACTTGACGACTTTTTAAATGCTGCCAAATTAACGAAAATCTTACTAAATGGATAAAAATGACGCTAAATCAATGAAAATGACGACTAATTGAAGAACATTCAATATCTTGGAAATAATATAAGTATCTACAATCTGAAAAACCTAATTTTTTGCTGTAAAAGTAGTAAATTCATTACATTACATATGGAAAGTCAGGTGTTCCCCACATCAGATGTTTTCTTTTTTATTGCGACTCATTTACTCTTGTTCGAACTTATCTTATGGGATTCATTCTATTTTATTTTGGAATACCCAGTATATCAACGCATACACTTAACTTTTTAGTCTAATAATTTTTATGTTTTCCTAAAAAAATGAACTGGAAACACAAGTACCATATTGTCGTGGTATCAAGAACCGAAGTTAAATCAAAATATGAAACAAAAGTGACTGTACATAATAATTGTGCATTCTGTCATCTGACAGACAAAACAGGCTGTTATATCTAAAAGTCCCGTAAATCAATTTCTAAAGTTCTTCTGACAAAGGCAGAACTTGAACGGGAGTGACACAAAGTGCTGTACGAGTTTTCAAATGTTTAAATGAGCATTATTGCAGAAACAAGTTTAAAGCAAGTGGATACGTGCATTTGCTTTTGAATTATTTTGTAAATACCCCATAGTCATAAATACATACATACATGCATACACAAACTGGCGGACATTTTTCGAAAAGGGTTATAATTGATTTTCATGGGGTGTTAATGACATAATTCTTCTTTATTGAATTCAATAAATTTGAATGAAATGATACCATTTCTATACTTCTATAGTATAAAAAGTAAAAGTAAAAAATAAGCTGTGCGGAAGTAAATGGTAATTCATCGCCATCTGATACTGCGCAGCTAAAATATATTTCTCTACCGCTTTCTTTTAAATGAAACAAAGTCGATTTTATTCTTCGGTTTCTTAGCTTTTATTAAGGTAAAAATGCGCAGAAAGATTTTAATTTGAAAGCGTTCCCGCAGTTTTAGATTTCTTCAATACTTTTCAACAAATATAACGGTTAAAACCTTTGGTACAGAAAAAGCAAATTAGAATTTATAGAAGACTAATGACAAAAATAACAATATATCATAGGGAATAATTATATCATAGTGAACAATTATATCATAGTGAACAATTATATCATAGTGAACAATTATATCATAGTAAAAAAGTTATCATCAACTGCATCACAATTTAAAAGCATAAAAAGGCTTACATAATTTTATTTATTTGGGGTGAAGGTAAAAATGTTGCTTTACTATTTTTTTACAAATTTTTTTTTTTGAAATATCTATTTCTCAGGATCTGTAATATATAGAGAGCATAAAATTCTTGAGGAGAGTGGGAGATTTCACTAAAGATTTCCATTTCTGCTCAAAATTTTTCAATTTACTCGAAACATACGTTTCTCAAAATTGTATATAGATACAGCTTAAACTATAACTGATAAGGATTGAGCATCGAATTCTGGAAGAGGTAGTGCTGTTCACTAAGAATTGACAATTCCAATTCAAAAAATTTCCTTGCCACATTTATTTCTAAAGATTGGCTACAGATAGAGCTTAGATAATGATTGACATGGATTCAACATCAGATTCCGGGGAAAGGATCTAAAATGACTCACTAAGGATTTCCATTTCCGTTTATGGAAATGTTATTTCCGATTTAAACATTTACAATTTCCCTTGAAACATCTATTTCATGGGACTTGATATTTATCTGGGGGTGTCTGACATGGATTCAGCATCACATTTGGTGGAAGATTTGGAGTTTGCTAAGGATTTTCGTTTTCGATTTTATTTCCTCTTCTGGTTCATTTTTTTAAAATATATATTTCTCAAGATTGTCTATAGATATAGCTTAGCTGATAACTGATATGCATTCAGCATCGAATGACAGAGAAGGTAGAGGAAAATTTCAGGAATTTCCATCTCCTGTTCTGGAAATTTTATCTCCAGTTCTCTTTAAATTCGTATGACTGTACGAAGTAAGCGTACAAAAGACAATAAAAGTGCTTAATATTTCCGTCAAAATAACAATATGTGTACCAATATGCAATATGCCAACATATGAAGGTTCCTTCATGAATTTCTTATTTAATTGATTTTTCAAGATTCGCTGCAGTAGAATGATCAAATGTCTCATGTTGCATAAAATGTATATCAATAATTGAATTTAATATCCGTGTATATTTTAATGAAACATTTCACAAATCATCACCAGCATGAGCTCAAAAATCAATACTTCAGTTTATACGCCTAGCGACATAATTTAATTTTATGTGGCACATCCAGCAGCTATCAAAGAGGGGACTTCGTAAATCTCGTTTAAACAGCGTAATATGACAAGACTGTTAAGCTACGGCGCGCTATCGACAAATTCGGAGCAAAGCTGTTTGCTTTAAATTTTACTCGATTTTCAGCTTAGCGAAGTTAAAAGTTTTATAGTTCTATTTTATTTCATTTTTTTCTTTTCTTTTCTATTCGGAAAAAACCCAACCTGCAGTTATTAAGTACAAACGCAAATTTCTCAGTGGTAAATCCAGTTTTGATTTTTAATCCAATTTTATCTATGAAAATCTGATGAGGACAGCATATGATTTTACCTGCATACTCAAACTCATGTTCCCTTTCCTTCTTTATTAATTTATTAAATTGAGTTTAATTGCATTACACAAAATAACATGCATAATTATTTGAAATTATACTGAATTTGCACTTTTAATTCGATTTTCGCTTTCATGTAGTAATTAGACATATTTTCAAAGACGGCTGAGCAAAACTGTGGAAAACTAAAATATTTCGAAAATGGTTAGTCCTAGAGTAATGGGATTGATCTTATTCATTGTCGAAAATTAAGTATAAAGTTAGTATGTAATCAATATATTAAATCATGAATATCCTCTTATTTTAGATTTTGGTGATTTTTGCTGGCTATTACTCAAAAAAATGTAGGTCCTTTTTTCCGAATCGTACCAAAATGTAATCAGCCACAGGTGACTTAATAATAAAGTTTTATGAAATTTTGTCAATTAGTTTTTGAGTAATAATAGGTGCATGTATTGCACAGACAGACACACACACATAGAGACGTCATTCTAAAAATAGATTTTCGTGTTCTAGAGGTTCCAAAATCCGTAGATCCGTCGAAAATTCGAGTTGCAGTTTTCGACATGATTCCAATTCTTTCCCTATACATTACCATATATTGCATGGAAAGTACAGAACAGTTAAAATAAGGAGGTAAAAGCGCCACTCGATATTCTCACACATATCATATTCCATATTATTCAAGCCCATAAATTTTCACAATGAATCCCAGATCACTTGAAATCAATCTGTAGTCTCCGGCTCTTCAAAATATTGTTGGTTCGGCAAATTATTTTTAAGATATCTTTCATGCATTGTATTCATTTTTACAAATATTGTTTGATGTAGAAGATATCACAGTACATAGTAAAACTTCCCAGTCTTCACTTCTTCAAAATGTTCGTTCGAGTGGTGTTGTTTCAAAAGCGTTATGTGTGTATGGTATTTTACGTTAAATGGTTTTCATTATAATTACATATCAATAACCTCTGTGTAATCGACTACAGTACCAGAACACGAAAAACATTACAATAATGAATATCACAATGAAAGGGACCTTTCTTTTACAAATCTTCTTTATTATAGAAGATATCGTAGTAGAAGTACATTTCCTAAAATATCAGTCATTATAGTAGTCACTATTTCAGTCACTATAGTAGAAGTCTCCAGTCTCCATCTCTTCAAAATGTTTGGTAGTGAAACTTTGTTCAAAAGTGTTATGTTTCATGTGGGAGTACCGTATTTCTTTAGTACATCGCGTTTATTATATTTACAAATCCATCATTTCTATATAATCGACGAGAGTACCAGCACATGCAAAATATTTATAATAAATAATATTACATTTATGAGATCTTCCCGTTGCAAATTATTATTTTGAAGAAAGATCTTAAAATCCCTTTAAAATCTGCAACTTTCATGAGACAATCATGTAGATCGATTAGATCAACATATTTCGTTGAAAATCTATTTTAAGCTGATTAGTATCAATATATATTACTTGAATGATATTTTCGTACATGCAGATGTCCAATAATTTGATAGACCATATTAGATAGACCATATTAGATAGACTATAATAGATAGACCATATCAGAAAGACCATATTAGATAGACCATATTTAATTTGCTAGACATATTTAACCACAGCTCCAGAATAATTTAGAAAGATGGGAATATTTTATATATATAAGTATATCCTGGTCTGACAACTGCTTGGTTGTAGTATTAATGAGTGCACAACTGAAATTAATCACAATTCTAATGGCAAAACACGTTTAATGAACATAAACTATTTACAAAATGTGTGCCATAGAAGGAATTCAAATTCCATTTCTTTAGTTCTTGCCGCTCCGGCTGCTTCTGCGCGTTCCATCCAAAAGATAAAACAATAAATTATGAGAAAAATAAGTTTTTCGATGTTTTCTCCTACACAACAGTGACTCAGGGAGAAGTAGAAAATAAATTTTAATCACACACAAAATTGAACCCAATTGAGAGTATACACAGATGCAATTCAAAACAATGCTATATAAACCATCAATATTCAAAATAGATACCATGAAAATGTTAACTGAAGTGTGGCTAAACTCAAGTTTCTCATACAAGAATTCACTTTTTAAATTTTACAAGAACAAATTTAAAAAATCGGTATCGTGAGTTCAAATGATTACGTGATGATTATGTCCAAATGAGAGAGTGTTACCCTTCACTTTAAAGGGCTTGAAACATCTTTCGATTGTTACCAAACTTGACAATGTACTGCCCGCCAACGGGGGGGGGGCAGCTTGACCCCAAAGGGGGCTAATGGAATCACGATTAATAAAAAATTGTATCGCAGCTATTTTTCACAAATATGATTGTAAATATCAAGTCTTGTAATCACTGAGTCACAAATAAAGCCTTTTACGCATGATATTGTCAAATTTTGTCCTATGCTTCAACCTCACAAAATATAAAATCTATATAAATAAAATTGAAAATCCGTCTGTCTGTATGTCTGTCTGTCTGTTTGTCCCGTTATCACGGGAGAACAGCTGAACTGAATTTGATGACATTTTGTGGATAGCCTGGAAATAGTCCCACTTAAAATTTAGTCTATGTTGAGTTTCTACGAAAACTGGTTCTCGAGATATTAGTAAAAAACAAAATTTTCATTTGTCTCATCATTACGGAAGAACTGCTGAACCAAATTTGATGGAATTTTGTGGATAGTCTTAAAATCGTCCTTTATAAATTTAGCCCAAGTTTTGAGAATCTAAGACCAGGGGTTGTCGAGATATTAATGAAAAACGAAACTTTTTCCCAGGAGTTCTACTCTCTAACTCCGTGGTTTATCCAAACAAAAACTTGAAAATCGTTTGAAAGTGAATTAAAACTATATCCCTGAGTTTGACGGGAGATTTTTTGCTAATTAGTCACTTTCTGAAAACATGAATTGTTTGAATCATGATTTAAATGGGAAACCTATCTGCATGGTTTATGTTTTACAAGCTTTTACTGAACAATGAGAAGTATAAAGAAATGAAAATGGTTATTTAATTTCGCAGTTTATGAGGAAGATTCTATCTTATATCATGTTGCTCAGAAACGCAATTAAATGAAATCTGTCTGTTAATTTTAATTATTATTTTTTTGATTTGAATGATAAATAAATGGATATTAAAATATATTTCAGAAAAGAACGATTTGATTTTTCTTATAGCATTTTTGACTGGATATCAATCACAGTCAATATCAATTACAGTCTTCAGGTTTAAACGTTATTATTATTGATATTTTCGGGGACTATTGATTCAGGGATTACTGATATATTCAAGTTATTATGCAATTGTTTTATTATGACAAAAAATTTTTAAACTCATATATTGCACGTTGTACGAGTAATCTTCTACAAATACACGGGTATATCTTCAATTTACGATAATATAAGAAGCACAGGTATATTGGCATTGGTTTTGATATTTATTGGCATATATTGGAAGCAATTACGACCTTCTGGTATAAAGAGCACGGGGATTATTGATATTTTCAATGTATTACGTTATCTCTTTAGTTTTGGCAAAGATTTTTGAGACTCATATTGTAATCTTTTACAAACACACTGGCATATTTTCTAATCTGCGACAATATTAGTAGTATGGGGTTGCATATATTGATTCAATTACTTCTCTTTTTGTAAATTTGCTTACAAAAGGGCCAGGATGTTTTATTCTTCAGATCTGCCCGTGAAGATAATTTTGCATAGTGAGAACAGATATTCTTAAACTTCTCTTTAGGAGCAACAAATTTAATATTTTAACAGAATTTGCACATGATTGCGATTTATAAGTTTCTTTATTATATACTCCGTACGAAGAACGGGTATGCTGCTAGTTTCGAATAAAATTCAAATTTTTCGCTAGAAATTAAAACAATTCTATCTTGTTCCGTTTCTAACACTTTATTAACACTTTACAACATAGTTGAAATTTATTTATGACTTTGTTCATTCATTCATTCTGTCTATCTGTCCGTTAGAACGATAACTGCCGTAAAAATGACTTTATCAAAATGAAATTTTAATATGTTGTCAAACGGTCTGTGGGACCTATGGGAATATAAATGAATGATATCCTCCAATTAGTTTTGGATTGAACCCGGGTTGAAAAAAAGAAATACATTGAACCCTATGGCACCTAATTTTTCAAAAATTTTTTAATCGGATATAAAAGTCACAAATTGCTTCAAAAGTTTAAGGAAATATTCAAATTATCCCATAAAATTCATAAAAAAATCAGCAAAATATATTCGGTAGTTTTTTAAATAAACATTAAAATAATAATTACATCCTTTATCTGGGGAGATCACGTGATCACTATATGAAGAGATCACGTGACCCACTTCAAATTAATATATGGCATCCATCTTGTGTCAAAATCGTGATTTTTAAGTTCTTTTTAATTCATATTGAGTGTTGTATCCATCTTAAAACTGCTTTATTTTTGCTTAAATTCTGTGCATCTACATCCTAAAACAACGCAATTACAATACATTTGAGTTTAAATGATCATACAACTTTGATTATTCCTACAACGAAGCCTACTTTTCACTTTTGGAAGATGTAAATACTTAAGATGTAAATACTTATAATAATAATAAGACGTGGAATGAGTTGTATAAGAATTGATTCATTCCTTAAACGCAGAATTATTTAGCCCATGGGGTCTGCAATGTAGCTGATATGAATGAAACAACCATTGATTTTACAGAGAAGCAAGCAATTTTTTGATGAAGTTTTGAGCATAAAGTTAAATTACTTGTACCTCCATGATTTTAAGTTTTAAATAAAATTAATTAATATAGTATTGTGATGAATGAAATGAGTGGAAAAATGGTTATGAATGAAATGCTGCTTTTATTTAAAGAGCTAGTCGATTTGTATTTCGATGAAGAAAAAGTTCATTTGTTTTCGATGAAGTTTGCAAATATAATAAATTATTGTAGTATTATGATAATTTTTAAAATATTGCCGAGGAATGTAGAGATGTTTAAACCAAGTAATTTATATTTCAATGTCGTCATTTTAATGAAGCTCATTTTTTTCGATGATGTTTTATATCTTCAAGTATAATAAGTTAATGTAGTATTATGATAATTTTAAAAACATTACCGAGGAATGTATCGCATTTTAAAGATGCTTAAATAAAATTGCATTGAAGTTGGAAAGTGTTTCATAAGCAATGCTTTATGCATGATTGATCTTTCTTGTTTTTTTTATAACACAGCAGAATGTAAAATTTTGTGAAAATATATTATTATTTGTGGCTTCTATTATGTACGCATCAAGAAATCGACAGACAGACAGACAAGGAAACAACGGAGACCACTCCAAAAATATTCAAAACATGTTCAGCATGTCTTAAAGCTTATATTGGTATCAAAATTTAGAAATCGAAAATTTTCAGGAAACAATACTTTCCCAATACAACGTATGAGAAAGTAAAAATTATCGAAGAGAAATGGGGATTTTTGCAAATAAAATAGCTTCGGTAATTGTGGTTAATGATAAGATATATATAGTACTAGCAGTATATCCGTTCTAAATCAAGTGTGTTTGTTTATTTGGATTATTATTTTTTCGATTTAAATAATGAATAAATGGATATAAAAATATATTTTATGAATGAACGGTTTGGTTTGTCTTTTAATCATTTTAATTGCGGGCTGTGTACATCACTTTCATTTATTTCGGTAATGAGATTTCAAATCTATATGTGAGACCAGAAATAGATCTCATATTTGATGAGACAGGTTTATATGGTAATTTATTGTGGCCAATACGACAAACAATACTGTAAGACTGGATGACCCCGGGTTTTACAACCCGTGAACCTAGAGGTCACAAAATCATAAATTTAGGAGCGCTATGACAGAGGGGGGGCCGAGCTGGCCCTTACGAGGATGTGAACCACGCCATTGGATAAATATTATCCAATGGAAAAGGATGCTTGTTACGTCAAACTCAATGCGGCAAATGGAAGAAAAGGAACACCCCGATGGAGGATGATGGCCACAGCCGGAGACTTGAGAACGACACTGGGAACTAATAATAAGATTTGAGATGTGACTAAAGAAGGTGTTCGACTATTATGATGAGCAACAAGGTATTAGATGGTGATGTAACATTATGAGTAAGCAATAAGTGCGGGTGTGCGCGCCATGAGTAAAAGTTATCGTCGATATCACGAGTCTGTCAATGAATACTGCGAGTTATTTCGGTGAGATGATCGGCAACTTACAAGGCGGTGACAAAACCCAAGACAGAGTTGGAGGTATGTGCCCATCATTAATCAAAGGTCATAGATACATTTTATGTAAATTTAATAGTACTGGTCTCATATAGCCCCTCCTCCGCAATAATTAATGAGAAGAATTGTTGTAAGGCATTTAATTAATAATATGATAAATTGTTCTTATTGAGTAGTTAAAGATTTATGTTTGGTAATAAATGTTTTTGTTAAAGTTAAATTGGTGCAATCCTTTCGGTAAAATATTAATTAATAATTCCTTTACAGGACTCACACAGAAATTAAATAATTGGAGGGTTTATAGCGGCACAATAAAGCAATGTACGATTTAGTTAATGAGTCCACTATATACGAATTTAAGGCCATGTTAAGAGATAAAGAAAGATATGTTAATGATAAATAATTGGAGGGTTATTGCAAAACACAACGCACAACGTAACGTAATGATAAATAACGTTAATCAATAATTTCAGTACATTTACTTTCTTTCGGTTGCCACACTATTGTGTTTTGGGCCAACGGCCGTACCGTGCTGAAAACACCGGTTCTCGTTAGATCACCGAAGTGAAGCAGCATCGGGCGCGGTTAGTACTTGGTGGGTGACCACCTCGGAACGCCGCGTGCTGTTGGCCATCTCGGGTGCGGTATCCCCGTGGTTTGCGCGCTAGATTTGCACGCTGCCACAAATGCCGCCGTGTTCATGCGGAGTACGATCACGTTAAACATGTGGGTCCGTAAGTCCTTCCGAGAGGTTGGTGGTAGGGGAAGGAGGGTACGGTCCCTGTGGATGCCACCCCCACTGGGTTCCGGTCTAAATTGGGTGGCACTTCCCGGCCGTCCATACAGTTACCTTACACCTTTCTGGTAGGTCGGACGGTCTGGGTCTCAACAACAACACTATTGTGTTTAGCTAATAAAATAATTTATTTTGTTTAGCAAATAAACTCATTTATTATGTTTAGCCAATAAACTCATTCAGCTGATTGTTGAAACAGAATAAGAGTAGAAAAGGTATATCTTCTAATAGAAGTTTAATGTTTTCATTTAGTATATACAAACGGGATCTGGAATATGGCGAAGCTCCTCCAGCGAGCCCACACCAGGTGCCTTTTCGGAAATACGGTATCGATACTGCATAAATGTCATTTCTGCTTTCAAATTTTCAAAAATGTAAATATTTTAAAATATGTGTTTTGCAAGATGGAAACCTTTGTTAGATAGTGTGCGTACATATACACAGTAAACCGAGAACTTCCATATACACATAGTGAACCGAGAATTGCATACACACACAGTGAGCAAAGGTTTTGCATACACACGCAGTGAAGCTAGAACTTCCGTACACACACATTGAAACGAGGCCTTGCATACACACACACAGTGAACCGAAGACTTGCAAATACGATATATTGGAAAAGGGGAACAATGTAAATTACTTCGCATCGGCCGCTAAATAGAGTTGTTACGGCACTGTGTAAGGTTATAATTATTTAAACAGTGCGTCAATCAGCATACGTGATTAATTTCACGCTTATTATAGCTCATTTACTAACTAGACCTAATGACTGAACCTAAAATGAACTGGTATCAATAAATGTTTCTATAAGGCAAATACATAGCAAAATAATTTTGATATTTGCAGCAATGGAATGATTTTAGTAATATATTAAGCACTAGCTGCATACCCGTTCTTCGTATGAAATATAAAATATAAAAAAAAACTTAAAATGCACAATCATGAACAAATTCCTATAGTATCCTAAATGATATTGTTACTCAAACCATTCTATTAAAACTTTTAAATTATTCTAATAAAAATAAGTTTCAGAATCTTTGTTCTCGCTATGCAAAATTATCTTCGCAGGCAGATCTGAATAATAAAATATTCTATTCCAGTTTTTATACATATTTACAAAAATATGCAATTGAATCAATATATGCCAAAATAAAACAGCTAAAATTGTATTAGAAGATATATCCGTATATCCGTAGACCGGAAAACTATACCCGTGTATTAGAAAACATACCCGTTCTACAATACATGGATTTGAAAATATTTCACCCAAGTAAAACAACTGACGCAAGAATTTGGAAATATCTGTAATCCCCGTAATCTGAACCCAAAGGCCGTAATGGATATAACACAATCAAAATTGCAATTCCGATAAAAATCATTTATATACTTTTCTTTATTATTTAAATCGAAAAATATTTATCTTAGTAACATGATATTATTTTTACCTTCCCTGCAATACATGGTAATGTATAGAGAAAGTATTGGAATCATGTCGAAAATCACAACTCGAGTTTTCGACGGATCTACACGTTTCGAGACCTCTAGAATACGAAAAAACTATTTTTAGCGTGACGTCTGTGTGTGTGTGTCTATCTGTGTGTCTAGCTGTCTCCGTGTGTGTGTGTGTCTGTCTGTGTGTCTGTCTGTCTATGTATCTGTGTGTCTATGTGTCTATACAATGTATGTATCCACTCTAACTCAAAAATTAATGGACCGAATTTCATAAAATTTTTTAGGTAAGTCTCTTGGATGTGATCCTGGTGCTGATTAGTTTTTGATACGATTCGTAAAAAGAGAACCCGCCATTTTATCGCGAAATGGCCGTAAAAATTTCATTTATTCGCTCTAGCTAAAATGCTAATTTACCATATTTCACAAAATTTGGTAGATAAGTTACTTGTTGGATACTCTGGTGCTGATTTGAATTTGGTACAATTCAGAAAAGAAGAACCCGCCTTTTTTTACGGAATGGCCCGTAAAAATGTCATGTATTTACCCTAGCTAAAATACTAATTGACCAAATTCACAATATTTGGTAGGTAAGTTACTTGTGGGACAGACACTCTGGTGCTAATTCGATTTTGGTACGATTCGGAAAATAACAACATGCCTTTTTTTTTACGAAATGATCCGCAAAAATCGCAAAAGTCTAGAAAAAAAAGACTACGTATGCTGAAATGTAACAATTAAATTCTTGTTTTATACGCAATTTTTGATGAGGAAAAGAATATAGCACACTCCATTATACTTTAGGAGGTTTATTCGGTTGGTCTGGGCTTTCGACACTCCATTATACTTTAGGACTAACCGTTCTCAAGATATTTGTAATTCCTTGCAATTTTGTTACGCCGCTATCGGAAATATGTCCAATTACCAAATAAAAACAAAAAGTGAATTAAAAATTCAAATTTAGTGTTATTTGGTGCAATTAAACTCAATCTAATGAATTATTAAAGAAATAAAGAAAATATGAATTTAAGTCTGCAGGAAAAGTCATGTGCTGCCCACATCAGATTTTTACTGTCCCTGCAATACATGGTAATGTCTAGGGAAAGTATAGGGATCATGCCGAAAACAGCAACTCGAGTTTTCGAAGGATCTACACGTTTCGAGACCTCTAGAACACGAAAAAACTGTTTTTAGCGTGACGTCTGTGTATGTGTCTGTCTGTTTACTAACTATACCGAACTTTATACCGGACTTTATACCGAACTTTATACCGAACTTTATACCGAACTTTATACTTCATACGAAGCTATTTAGAGTTTACCCCTGAGAAGGTCATCAAATTCAATGCAGCCATTCTAGAGTGATGATGAAACACACACACACACACACACACATACATACAAACAAATAAATAAGTGAATTTTCAATTTTATATATATATATATGATATATAAAATATAAGATGTGAGAGTAAAAATAGAAAAAGAAGGTAGGCATAGCGAGATGCTTACTTAAAGGCGGTAAGGGGATGTCAATATCTTTCATTTTTACTTTATATATTTATATACTTTATATATATATATATAAAAATATATATATATATATATATATATATATATATATATACATATATATATATATATATATATATATATATATATATATATATATATATATATATATATATATATATATATATATATATACGAGGGCTATTTTTAAGTAAGGTCCGTTTTGCAATAAAAACGAAGCAAGTATATTTTTTTTCATAAAAGTATTTCTACACAATTTCCTTGCCGATTTAAACATTTATCGAAACGATATACCAGTTTTTAAATACCGTCATCATAGAACTCTACCGCCTGTGATGATAGCCAGTTACTCGCGATCGTTTGCAGTTCTTCTTAGTGTCTGAACTCTTGCCGCCCAGGAAGGTGTTTAGAGGGCGAAATAGGTGGTAGTCGCTAGGCGCAAGATCTGGACTGTATGACAGGTGATCGAACACCTCTCAGCCAAAAGATTCGATAAGGTTTTGAGTTTGAGCCGCAGAATGTGGTCTTGCATTGTCATGAAGCAGTACGACACCGGCTAACAGAATTCCACGTCATTTATTCTGTATTGCTCGGCGAAACTTTCTTAAGGTCTCACAGTAGGAAGCTGAGTTAATTGTTGTTCCTTGCGGCAAAAAGTCCAATAACAACACACCTTGCGTGTTCCAAAACACAGTTGCCATGATCTTGCGCTTTGAAGGTGTCTGTTTTGCTTCACTTTGACCGGCGATGATGTGTGTCGCCACTTCATCGATTGTTGTTTTGATTCAGGAGTCACGTGGGACACCCATGTCTCATCTCCTGTGACGATATGGCTCAAAAAATCATCACCTCCTCGTTGTAGAAGATCAAAAATGTTAGAGCACTTGGAAATATTTTCGTTTTATGTTCCTCACTCAGCAGTTTAGAAACCCATCGACAGCACAATTTCTTGAGCTCTAAGTTCTTAGACACAATTTTAAACAAAACTGACCTTGGATTTTGTGGGAATTCCGATAACAACGTGGAAATTGTGAATCTCCTGTTTGGGTGAATTTTGACGTCAACTACCTGAACCAAAGAGTCAGTGATTACTGATGGCTGACCAGAGAGCGATTCGTCATGGACGTTTTCCCGACCTTCCTTGAACAATCTCACCCATTTTCGAACTTTACTGTCACTCATTGCATTGCCACCCTAAACTTCACATATCTGACGATGAATATTCGCAGATGTCATGTTTCTTGCTGTTGAGAATCGGATGACTGACCGTATTTCACAGTTGTCGGGACGCTCGATTTTCTTAAACATTTTAACGAAGCATACGAAGCGAATAGACTGAATGCAAATGAAGTGAAAGTGAATGCAAATGGCGTCGGATTCTGTTGAAAGAATTCCGGGAGTCTCATTCTCAAGCCCTCTATATTTATATATATATATATATAACTTTTGGAAAACATATTAAAGCCGTAATTCTATTCTGTATTTTCGTGATTATGAATATCACCTAAAAACTCAGTGTGCCCTATTCCTATAACATTCTCTTTATGTCATATTAAATCATCATTCATTCATTCATGTAAATGATTGGTGAAAGTTTGTATTGAACGCTCACATTTAACATTCCTGCACAGTCAAAACATATTCACGTTTAACTTCGAATGTTGCCATCTATTTAATAAATTTAAAACTGATATTCAAATATTTGATTTAAATGCGTGGTGTGGTTTGAAATGACATCATTTAGTAGAATATTCATCAGGCAAATATACCAAATCGGTTAAATGACTTCCATTTCTCGTTATTGTCAAATTCAACTTGTGCAGTTAGAAAATCGATCTTTGAGGTGTAAATAAGTATTTCTAGTATTCCATTTCGGTCTCTATAAAATGCATGATATTTTTAAGTTCCCTGAAATACTTGGTAATGTATAGGGATCATGGCGAATTGGAATCATGGCGAAAATTGCAACTCGAGTTTTCGACGGATCAACACGCTTCGAGACCTCTAGAATACGAAAAAACTATTTTTAGCGTGACGTATGTGTGTGTGTCTGTGTGTCTGCATGTCTGTCTGTATGTGTGTCTGCATCTCTGCCTATTTGTGTGTCTGTATGTCTGTGTGTCTGTGCAGATTTTGTATCCACTCTAACTGAAAACTAATTAACCGAATTTTATAAAATTTGGTAAGTCATTTGTGAGCGACTCTGGTGTTGATTAGTTTTGGGTACAATTCGGGATAAAAGACACGCCTCTTTTTTTGCAAAATGGCCCACAAAAATTGTCTGTATCCATTCTAGCTGAAAACCTAATGGAGCGAATTTCACAAAATTCGGTACATAAATCACTTGTGGGTTAACCTGATGCTGAGTAGGTTTTGAAACGATTCTTAAAAAAATAACCTGCCTTTTATTGAAAAATGGACCATAAAAATCGTCAAAATCTAAATAAAAAGACTACGTGTGTGCAAATGTATCAATTAAATGCTTGTTTTATGCTTAATTTTTGACGAGGAAAAGAATAAGAATAATTCTATTACTCTAGAACTAGCCGGTTTCGAGGTATTTGAGATTTTTTTGCATTTTTGTTATGCCGCCTTTTGAAAAATGTCCAGTTACCAAATAAAAACAGAAATGGAATTAAAAATGCAAATTTAGTGTTATTTTGTGCAATTAAACTCAATTTAATAAGTGAATAAAGAAATAAAGAAAAAATGAATGAGCCTGCAGAGAAAGTCATGTGCTGCCCACATCAGATTTTTTTATTTTGTTAACTTTGCCACAGTAATCTCTGGAGAGCTAGATGTTGATCCCGATACATAAAAGAGTGCATCAAGTTATGTAACAAAACAGCCCCCACCAGACTGTTTGAAGAACTTGTGCTCCTAAAATCCCTGAGGGTATATATTGTTTCCTGTTGAACCATTTATTGAACAAACAATCTATCTGTAATAAATCAGCTTTTTTTACCTACACTTATTTTGATTTCTCTGCAATACATGTA
This sequence comes from Amaurobius ferox, assembly GCA_951213105.1. Lineage (NCBI taxonomy): Eukaryota > Metazoa > Arthropoda > Arachnida > Araneae > Amaurobiidae > Amaurobius > Amaurobius ferox. The sequence goes on along the minus strand of OX578137.1, from coordinate 116,346,922 downwards.
ATTTCCCTATAGGGAAATTGTTAGAATCGTGCAGAAAATCGCAACTCGAGTTTACGACGGAACTACACGTTTTGAGACCTCTAGAACACGAAAAAATTATTTTTAGCGTGACGTCTGTGTGTATGTCTGCCTAGCTGAGCAGAATTTGTATCCACTCCAACTAAAAAACTACTTGGCCGAATTTCATAAAATGTGGCAGGTAAGTCCCTTGTGGGTGATCCTGGTGCTGATTTGAATTTAGTTCTAATTGGGATAAAAGAACCTACCTTTTTCTGCAAAATGGCCCGCAAAAATTGCCTATATCCAATCTAGCTGAAAAACTCATACACCAAATTCCAGAAATTTTTTTTATATAAATGACTTGTAGGTTAAACTGGTGATGATTAGATTTCGATTCGATTCGGAAAAAAGAACCTGCCTGTTTTTTCGCAAAGTGACCCACAGATAAGTCTAAAAATGAAAGGCTACGTATGCTCAACTATATCAATTAAATACTTCTTTTATACGTAATTTTTGGCGATTAAAAGAATAAGACCAACTGGAAAAAAATATTACTGTAGGACTAGCCGTTTTTGAGATATCTCATTTATTTTCGTTTTTGCATTTTGGCTACGCAACTTTTGAAAATAATCCCAGTTACCAAATGAAATGAGTCAATTAAAAGTGTAAATTCAATGCAATTTAAAATAGTTACGGTTGTTATTTTGTGCCAATAAACCCAATTTAATGAATTATTGAAGAAATAAAGCGAATATGAGTCTGAAGGAAAAGTCGTGCGCAGATTTTTAACTTTACGTTGACTCTCGGCTGTTACTTCATTCAACAGTCGTCCGAAGTGCTTCTTTCGAAGGGCTCGTTCTCGGCTTCCAGGATAAATAGACAGCTGAAAAGAAGAAATGCTCTAAAATCAAAATTCTTTCACACTGGAAAATACCCTCCCGGCCACACAAATAGCTACTGTAAGCCTCCGGGTCAGTCGTGTGGTCTGGGTTATTCACACTGGAAAATACCCTAGGGCGCGGTAGCCCTGTGGTTTGCGCGAGGGAATTGTACTCGGTAGGCCCGGGTTCGATTCCCTCCGCTGCCAAAACTGCCGCCGTGTTCACGCAGAGTACGATTACGTTAAACATGTGGGGCCGTAATACTTCCGAGAAGTTGGTGGTAGGGGAAGATTGGTGCGGTCCCTGTTGATGCCTCCCCCTCTGGTTTCGGTCTAAATTGTGTGGCTCTTCCCGGCCGTCCAAACAGTTACCTTACATTTTTCTGGTAGATCGGACGGTCTGGGTCTCAACAACACCAGAAAATACCCGGCCGTCCAAATAGCTGCTCTATATCTTAGGATGAGTCGGAAGGTCTGGATCTTCGATACTTGAAAATACGCCATGTCGTCGATTGATAAATTGATGTCTGTAATAATTGTCTAAGGTATTGAAAACAAGAAAGATTAAATCATTGATTATGAAACACATTCCAACTGAAAAGCAATTTTATTTAAATGTCTCTAAAATGCCATACATTCAGCGCTGATATATTTTAAATTACCACAGTACTACAGTAATTTATATTTGAAAATTTCATCTGAAAAAATTGATTTTATTCAAATGCCGCCATTGAAATATAAATCGTCTGGTATCTAATCTATTAAAAAGAAATGGATATTTCATTCATATCACTATTATTCCTGAGTTCAGAGCTAAATAATTCAGCAATTCTTATATAACTCATCTCAGAATCACTTGTTTATATTATGCATCCATTAAAATTGGGATTCGTTGTAGAAATATTCAAAGTTTGATGATCTTTTAAACTCAAAAATATGGCGATTGCGTTGGTGCAGATTATAGATGCACAGAAAATAGGCAAAAATAAAGCGGATTTAGGACGGAGCAAACACTATTTAGAAATAAAAAGAACTTTAAAAATCACGATTTTTATACCGGGAAGAAAAGATGGATGTCATATTTTATTTTGGGGTGGATCACGTGATCTCGTCATATAATATAGGTGTAATTATTATTTCAATTTTTATTTACAACGCTTCTGAACATATTTTGCTGAAATTATTTTATATTTTTTATGGGATAATTTGAATATTTCCTAAACATTTTGAAGCTATTTGGGAATTTCAACTTCGCTTAAAAATGTTTAAAAAATTATTTTCCATAGAGTTCAATATTTCACATTTTCAACCCGGGTTCAATCCAAAACTAATTGGGGGATATTACTAATTTACATTCCCATATGTCCCACAGACCGTCTTAACATACTAAAATTTCATTTAGATAAATTCATTTTTACCGCAGTTATCGTGCGAACGGACACAGACAGACAGACAGAATGAAGAAAATCATAAACACTTTTCAGCTATGTTTGTTAAGCGTTAATGACAGAAGATATTTCCAATATATTGCTGATGGTATATCAACGCCACCTACCTAAAAAAATATTTACTATTTAGATTTCTCGGTACATTAATAATATAAACAATTCAATTGCACAACCGTGCTTTTGGAAACATTTTAATAAATCCAAACCCTATAAACTCATGAAAAACAACTTGATCCACCCATAACTTAAACATTTTAAAACTGTAAACAACTGATGTATAATAATTATAGGCGGGAGCGCGAAGATCACTAAAGTGCGGGAGTTCGGCGAAGTAATTTAATTTTATGCGACGCACCCAACTATCAGGCAGAACAACCCGTAAATCTCGTTTAAACGTCGCCATATGACATGGGTTGTTGAAGTATCAAAGGATGTATCGATAAATTGAGAGAGAAGGTGTTTGCTTCAAGTTTTACTCGATTTACTGTTTCTGAAACGCTTCAAAAGAGGTGTACTATATTTTATTGATGACATGAAGTCCGGGTTCAGTAAGAGATCTATTTATATTTAAGTCAATAAATGTTGATTTTATTTTTCATGCAATATATGGTAACGTAGAAGGAAAGTATTGGAATCATGCCGAAAATCGCAAAAAGAGTGGATATAAAAGAGTGTATCAAGTTATGTAACAAAACCCCTTCCATGAGCTTGTCTGAAGAAATTGCAGTCCTAAAATTCCTGAACAAAAATATTGTTTTCCTGTTGAATCATTTCTTGAATAAAAAAGCTTTTTGTGTGTAACAAATCAGCTGTTTTTAAATACACTCCTTTTGCTTTCTCTGCAATACATGGAAATGTGTAGGAAAAGTATTGGAATCATGCCGAAAATCGCCACTCGGGTTTTCGACGGATCTACACGTTTTGGGACCTCTAGATTTAGGGTGATGTCTGTGCGTGTGTGCAATGTATCTATATACTCCGACTTAAACACTAATTGACCGAATTTCATAAAATTTAATATATAAATTGTTGGTGAGATATACTGTTGCTAATTAAATTTTGGTATGATTCGGGATAAAAGAACCTGACATTTTTCGCGAAATGGCTCGCAAAAAATGTCTTTATCCACTCTAACTAAACAACTAATAGACCAAATTGCACAAAATCTGATAGATAAGTCGCATGTGGGTTACTCTGATTCTGATTAAATTTTCGTACGACTCGAAAAAAAGAAATCTACTTTTTTATTTAGTTTTTTTTTATTTTATTTATTTATTTATTTTTGCGAAATAACCCGCAAAAATCGTCAAAATCCAAAATGAAAGACTACGTATGCTCCAATATATCAATTACATTATTGTTTTATATGTAATTTTTGGCGATTAGAAGATTAAGACCAAAGCCTATACTCTAGATCTTGCCGTTCTCACGATATTTTATTTTTCTTTAGCATTTTCGCTACGCCACCTTTGAAAATAAGTCCAGTTACCAAATAAAAAAGTAAAGTGAAAAAAGTTGCAAATTCAGTGTAATTTAAAATAATTATGGATGTTACTATAATTATGGATGTTGTGCAATTAATCTCGATTTAATGAATTGTTGAAGAAATATAGAGAACGTGAATAGAAGTTTGCAGGGAAAGTTATATGCTGAGCATATCAGATTTTTTGCTTTCCCTGCGAAATAGTATGAATACTGAGTAAGAATAATAATGGGGACGAAAATCCCCTTTTGGATTTGGATTAATTTACACGTTTTGGGCATTCCTGTGTCCAAATCAATTATTTCTTTAATGATGTATGCATGCCAATCTGCATATCTGTCAGAATATGAGCAACATGTTTCAAAATTCAAATATTCAAATGTGGAATAATTATTGCAATCAATAAATGGGAGAAGCCTATTGATTTTCGATGCATTCAGTCCATGGTTGTACTCTCCTTTTTAAAAAAACATTCTTTTTCAGAGTGCAAATAATATTATAAAAAAATCATCTGTATCATACAGCTTAATGAGGCTGACTGCCTAATTGGGGAATTACACAGCCCCAAACTATCAGAGATGGAAAATTGAAACTTTGCATCAACGGGGGACTTGATCTATAAGTAGTGAGAAGGATGAAATCTTGTATTACTTTCTTTTAATTCATACATCTCAGAATTTTACGTTTCATCATTCTTCTAGCTATTGCAACTACTGGATGCACAAAATTCGTTTTATATTATCATGCGCAAAAATAAATCTCAAATTTTATAATTACCTATATTTATGTACAACCACCCCATTTCAGATATTTCAATTTATACATATAGCAGACGATTTTTTATATTTTATTATTCAATTTTTTATTCCACTTAAAATTATAGTAGAAGATTCTTGCTTCAAATACCAAAATTATCTGCTGGTAATTTTTTTTTAAATCAAGTAATTTCAAATATTTTTATTAATAATTTGTTAAAGGGAAAAAAGATACATATTCCTAAAAGATATCGATTCCTATAAATGGCTATTGACGAATTGTTAGGCGTCAAAATACAAAACTGTAACTAAATGTATCTTCTCTCGTGAAGGAAACGAATTTGATCCAGGCTTTACAATATGTTTATATCCGATTTTCTCCATTACTCTTATTAGAATTTTTATGCAGATTACAAAAAAGCTTTATTAGATCATAATTGTCATCATTATTATTTACTTATAGCACAACTAGTTTAATATCTATGTCATGAAAGAAAAATGAAAATGATTTTTATGATTCAGAACCATGCCCTATTAGATTACATTACTGTTCATGTGATGGCAGTGTAAAATCTGATCCTTTAACTTATATGGAGTTGGTCATTTATTCTACCCTGTTGCTATGCCATTGTAAGCACTGAGCCCTATTCGGTTATTACTGACCTAACTCCAAATCTTACATTAAGTGATACAGAGGCCAGAGGCAATAAATAACACACTGATTCAGGATTTTAGCAGAAAGCCATTTATTGTACAACACAATAATACAGCAGCTTGCTGTATCGAATAAAAATATACATATACCAAACATCCATTAATGCATATTTCCGTATTTTAACTTAAATATCAATATTGAATTTCAATCGATCTGCAGGATCGCAGAAAATGTTACTTGGCTCGGCGATGGGTTTACAGAACCAGTCAGAAGTTGTTAACAGTTGTGAAGCATAAATTATAACGTAAACTGAGGGGAAAGGATAACCAAAGCTTATATAGACCTCACAAAAGAAAGCGTGAGAATTTAGATTCTATGGTGGTTTATGTAAAATAGGTGTTTAAAAAATAGAATATTATGTTCCCTACGACACAGATGCTAAGCCTAGGATCACCTAGATCCATACGAAATATTTTACATTGAGTTTTGTGGGAAATACAACTAAATTGCTTCAGACAATTGGACATACATTAGGTCGCCCAAAATTGAGAGTTATAGCTGACACAAATTTGCAATTCGGTAATAAATATGTAGTGCCCTTCTGACAACACGCGATTCTGATCAGGTACGAATTTTCGATTTGGGTATTTCAAATTCAATCAGAAAAACATAACGAAATATGTCGAGATCGAGAATATCTTCAGGTTAAGGGAGGAGGAGGAGCACAGTAAAGTTTACTTGAAGCAAGAATAAACCAATATATAGGCATGGTGTTGATTGTAGAACACTCAATAATACAAGCAGCTCTCTAAAAGTTATGAAAACCGATGGGTAAGTGGGAGTTATTGACGGTCGTGCATCAGAAACAGGGCACCCTATCCAACGATTACAAGCTAACTGCAGACGACCACTAGCCCAGAAAACCCTCTTTAAGACAGGTCTACAAATGAAAAAGTATTTTCATTTCATTGCGTCATAAGGAAAACGATTTTAAGAGCTAATAATTTAGTATTAGTTTTTAGTATATTTGCAACTCAATAAGGCAAGCAGCTCTCTAAAAGTCACAAGAACCGACAAGTAAGCAGGAGTTAATGACGGTAATGCAATAGGGGCATTTTATCCAGAGATTTCAATCTACCTACAGATGAACGCCAGCCCAGCAAATCCTCTCTAAGACAGACGTGCAAATTAAATGGTATATTCATTTCTTTACATCAGCAGGAAATCAATTTTTAAGAGCTAATAATTCAGTGTTAGTTTTTAGTATATTTGAAACTCAATAAGATAAGTAACTTTCTGAAAGTCATAAGAAACGATGCGTATGTGGGAGTTAATGACGGTGATGCAGTAGAAGAAGGGTATCCTATTCAGCGATTCCAAGCTGCCTGCAGAAGACCGGTAGCCCAGAAAACCCTCTTTAAGACAGATCTACAAATGAAAAGGTATTTTCATTTCCTTACATCATAAGGAAAACGATTTTAAGAGCTAATAATTTAGTATTAGTTTTTAGTATATTTGCAACTCAATAAGGCAAGCAGCTCTCTAAAAGTCACAAGAAACGACAAGTAAGCGGGAGTTAATGACGGTAATGCATTAGGGGCATTTTATCCAGAGATTTCAATATAATTTTTCATTTCCTTACATTATAAGGAAAACGATTTTAAGAGCTAATAATTTAGTATTAGTTTTTAGTATATTTGCAACTCAATAAGGCAAGCAGCTCTCTAAAAGTCACAAGAAACGACAAGTAAGCGGAAGTTAATGACGGTAATGCAATAGGGGCATTTTATCCAGAGATTTCAATCTACCTGCAGATGAACGCTAGCCCAGCAAATCCTCTCTAAGACAGAAGTGCAAATTAAATGGTATATTCATTTCTTTACATCACCAGGAAATCAATTTTTAAGAACTAATAATTCAGTGTTAGTTTTTAGTATATTTGAAACTCAATAAGATAAGTAACTTTCTGAAAGCCATAAGAAACGATGCGTATGTGGGAGTTAATGACGGTGATGCAGTAGAAGAAGGGCATTCTATTCAGCGATTCCAAGCTGCCTGCAGAAGACCGGTAGCCCAGAAAACCCTCTCTAAGACAGACCTGCAAATAAAACGGCATTTTCATTCCTTTACATCAAAAGGAAATTAATTTATAAGAGCTAATAATTTAGTATTACTTTTAGCATATTTACAAATCAATAAGACAATCAGCTCTCTAAAAGCCACAAGAAACGATGGGTAAGTGGGAATTAATAAAGGTGATGCAATAGAATAAGGACATCCTATCCAGCGATTCCAACGTACCTGCAGATGACCGCTAGTCCAGAAAACTCTTTCGAAGACGGACCTGCGAATTTATATTTATTTTTATTTCTTCACAGCATAATGAAATTGAATTTCAAGAGCTAAAAATTTAGTATTAGTTTTTAACATATTCGAGCATCACATCATATTTTCTCGTAGCCAACGGTGTAATAATTATGTGGCAATGATTTATGTAAAGGTGCAGATTTTTTTTAAATATGTTTTGAGAAATAAAATAATAAATGTATCAAAAACCAATCTCTTGATCTTAAGCTCCTGTATTTTAACTTTTTAACCTTCCATAAAATCATATCTTCCAATTTAGTACCAACCCAGACTTTATGGCATGTGGTTATTAGTAAGAACATATTGTATGTGTATTAGTCTAAACCACAAAGCATAATCATAGTCATGGGATAAGATTTAGCAAATGTAATGAACTCAACTCCCACGCCATTAATTATCAATTAAGGCTAACTTCACATATATCAAGAGCTTCCCTTATTATTCATATTACAATTTTGATGCATAATGCAAATAATTGAATCAGAAATCATAGCATTATTAGTTTCATTTCAGTGTCATGAAATCGAAAATGAAGTTATTTTCATAATCCAGAATCTTGCCCTTGGATATTCCCTTATTGCTCACATTAGAATTTTGATGCAGATAACAAATAATTGTATTAGAAATCATAGCATTACTAATTTGATTTCTGCGACATGAAAGTAAAAATGAAAGTTATTTAGAACCATATGCTCTGAGATTCCAATAGTGCTCATATTATAATTATGATGCAGATTACAAATAATTATATTAGCAGTCATATCATTACTAATTTCATTTCTATGCAATGACAGTGAAAATAAAAGTTTCATATTTCAAAACTATATCCTGAGATATTTCATTATTGCTAATATTAGAATTTTGATGCAGATTACAAATAATTGTATTAGAAATCATAGCATTACTAATTTCATTTTTGTGCCATGAAAGTAAAAATGAAAGTTATTTAGAACCATATCCTCAGAGATTCCCTTAGTGCCCATATTATGATTTTGATGCAGATTACAAATAATTGTATTAGAAGCAATAGCATTACTAATTTAATTTCTGTGATTATTTATATTACTTAGAACCACGTCTTCGTAGATTCTCCTATTTCTCAAATTAGAATTTTGTAATACAGAGGACGAACAATTATGGAATCTTAACAATGTAGTTAGCATTTTGTGCCATGAAAGTGCAAATGAAAGTTATTTTCAACTCATAGACCATGAGCTCAGAAATTAAAATATCTCACATTTAGAGACACATATATCTCTATGAAAAATACTCGTACATCGCTACCTTACAGCATATATATTTGAAATGGTTTAAAATATAAAAGAAAATGTTGCATAATTAAAGGCTCAAAAGGAGATATTCATAAAATATTCGCTTCTAATGGCTAAAATTTCTTTTATGCATGGCGTAGAACTTTTAAGTAGGATACGCCGTAAATCTTGTTTGAACCTGACAATATGGCAGGAATTTATGAAATATCAAAAAATGTATCGGCAAACTCGGAGAGATGTTGTTTGCTTAAAATTCTGTTTTATTTGCCGTTCAACACAAAGTTTTAGAATAGTTTTATAATTATATTTTAAATGTAAGAAAATGTAACATATCCAATATATGACTTGCAAAATTGAATTGTCAGAAAAACAGTAAAGATATGTAAATTTTCTTATGAATAGATCTTGTTGAATAATAATTGCCTTCTTGCGATCGCAAATATAAACTGTCGCATTCAATTTTATCCCAATAATTTTATTTCAACCGACTTCGCCATCGATGCTTTGAATGTCAATTTTCTAATATATGTAGAGAACAGCGTATGACAATGGTAATTTGATTAAAGGTAAGTAGGTTGATTTTTGAAAATGTATTAAACTAGCAGCATACCCGTTCTTCGTACGGAGTATATAATATAAAGAAACTTGAAATTCATAATCATGCGCAAATTCTTATAGTATACTAAATGACATGTTTAATCAAAATATTCTGTTAAAATATTTAATATAATGCTCCTAAAAAGAAGTTTAAGAATCTCTGTTCTCGCTATATAAAATTATCTTCATGGACATATCTGAAGAATAAAACATCTTGGACCCCTTATGTAAGCAAATATAAAAAAAAATATGGAATTGAATCAATATATGCAAAATAAAAGCGTTAAAATTGTATGGGATCCGTACTAATTATATACGCGAATATTAGAAAATATAACCTGTATTAGTAGATTACATGTATAAATTGAAAATACCAATAAACCCGTAATCTTTAATTTTTTACCGTCATTTATTCCAATATATGTCAAAATTAAAGTGCTAAAATTATATGGGGAGATATACACGTACTACTTATAATGTCCGATTATTAGTAAAAGATTACCCGTTTTGCAATATGAGTCTCAAATGTTTTTTGGTAAAATACAACAGACGACGTAACAAATTGAATATATAATTAATCCCCTTAATCTTCATACCAGAAGACTGTACTTGATTCCAATATATAGCCAATATATGTCAAAATATATGCCAATATACCTGTACTACTTATATTCTCGTAGGTTAGAAGATATACCCGTGCATTCCTAGAAGATTGCTCGTACAACGTACAATATGCGTGTGTCAGCAATTTTTGCCGCAATAAAACAATGGCGTAATAACTTAAAAATATCAATAATCACTGAATCAATAATTCCGGAAAATATCAATAATAATAATGTTTAAACCTGAAGAGTATAATTGATATTATCCAGTCCAAAATGAAATGGCAATGAAATTTATTTTATATACATATCTTCATTATTCAAATCGGAAAGGATTTAATAAAAATCGTCTGCCGCATAAACACATTGGATTTAAATCCGTTGCTAAGCGACATGATATCATTTGCTTTAAATAAATTGGTAGAAAAAATATCGTCTAAATAGTTATATTTCTATGGAACATTTGGCGACAGTTTCGTCAAATTAGCGACATTTTAAAAAATCCCCAAATCTATCGCCAAGTGGGACTGTAGAACTGACAGTTCCACTTTGCGACAAATTGACGAAATATCATCACAATACTATCCCCTAACAAAAAACAATTATTATCATTTATGTAGCGCCATTTTATCAATTTCAAGATATTTTTATAGATTTGAAAACATTTTTATCAATGTGGTGACATTTTAAAAATTCGCTAAATGTATTACTAAGTAGGATGGTTGGTTTGACAGATAAATGCTAACCAAACATCATTTCAGTGCTCTCTTCTAACAAAACAAAAAAAAATTTCATTGATATGTAGAAGACCCAAGCCACACGACCTACCCGAAGGTTTATGGCAGCTGTTTGTGTGTCGTTTATATCAATTTGGCGACATTTCCGTCAATTTGGCAAAGTTTAAGAAAAGTTGTCAAATTAGCGATATCCCTCCAAATTCGTAGCTTTGAATTTGCAGATCTGAATGAAACATTCTCATCCCGTTTCAATATACTAAATGAAAACACTACAATTGTATTAGAAGATATACCCGCTCTACTCTTTTTCTGTTTCAACAATCGGCTATATGAATTTATTGGCTAAACACAATATATGAGTTTAGTAGCTAAATACGATATAAGCTTGAAAACTCTTTGCCAAAATAAATGAAATTGGTGTACGCAGTCAGCAATTAATATAATTAAAAGAAAAATCAAACCGTCCATTCATAAGATATACTTTTATATCCATTTATCCATTTATTTATTATTTAAATCGAAAAAAAATAATAAAAACATTAACAAACACATTTAATTTAATCTGTTATTCGTACGGAGTGTATAATTTAAAGAAATTATTGCTCCTAAAGAGAAGTTTAAGAATATATGTTCTCACTATGCAAAATTATCTTCACGATCAGATCTGAAGAATAAAACATCCTGCCCCCTTTTGTAAGCAAATTTACAGAAGAAAAAATAGGAATTGAATGAATATATGCAACCCCGTACTAATTATATTGTCGCAGATCAGAAAATATGCCAATGTGTTAGTAGAAGATTACCCGTATTACAATATGCGTCTCAAAAATATTTGCCAAAATAAAAGAGATGATGTAATAAATTGAAAACATCAATAATATCAGTACTCTTTATACCAGAAGGTCGTAATTGATTCCAATATATGCCAATATATATCAAAACATATGTCAATATACCTGTACTACTTATATTCTCGTAGATTAAAAGATATACACGTGTATTTGTAGAAGATTCGTACAACATACAATATATGAGTTTAAACAATTTTTGTCATAATAAAATAATTGCATAATAACTTGAAAATATCAATAATCCTTGAATCAATAATCCCCGAAAATATAAATAATAATATTTTTTAAACCTAAAGACCGTAATTGATATTATCCAGTCAAAAATGCTATAAGAAAAATCAAATCGTTCTTTTCTAAAATATATTTTTATATCCATTTATTTATTATTCAAATCGAAAAAATAATTATTAAAATTAACAGACAGATTTAATTGAATTGCGTTTCTGAGTAACATGATATAAGATAGAATCTTATAACATGTTAAATATGTCATGTCTTATAACATAAACTGCGAAATTAAATAACGATTTTGATTTCTCTATACTTCTCATTGTTCCGTAAAAGCTTGTTTTAAATAAACCATGAACCATGGAGATAGATTTCCCCTTTAAATCATGTTTCAAACAATACATGTTTTCAGAAAGTGACTAATTAACGCAAACAATCTCCCATCAAACTCAGAGATTAAATTTTAATTCACTTTCAAACGATTTTCAAGCTTTTCGTTTGGATAAACCACGGAGTTAGGGAGTAGAACTCCTAGGAAAAAGTTCCGTTTTTCATTAATATCTGGACAACCCCAGGTCTTAGAAACTCGAAACTTGGACAAAATTTATGGGGGGATATTTCAAGGCTATCCACCAAATTTCATTAAATTCGGTTCAGCCGTTTTTCCGTGATGATGAGACAAACGAAAATTTCGTTTTTTTACTAATATCTCGAGAACCACTGGTCGTAAAAACTCAAAACACGGATATAATTTTAAGTGGGGCTATTTCTGGGTTACCCACAAAATTTCATCAAATTCTGTTCAGCCGTTCTCCCGTGATGATGGGACAAACAGACAGACAGACGGACAGACAGACAGACAGACAGACAGATTTTCATTTTTATTTATATAGATTTTGAAAAATGAAAACATACTATATTTAAGTATGATATGTATTAGTTAAAGTTGGAGTATGTTATAATAACATTTTTTTTAAGTTATTAAATTTTGATGAATGAAAGAATATTTTCTTTACGATATTTATCAGTTAAATATAGAGTATGATATAATAATCATGTTTGATTATATCGGTTAAATTTTGGTTAAATAGAGCGTATGATATAATAATTATGTATGATTGTATCGGTTATAAGTTGGTTAAATGTAAGTTGGAAAACTACTGAATTTTGATACATTATAGAAAGTTTTCTTTTTGTATGATATTTACAGTTTTATATCAAATATCTTGGTCTACAAAAGTTTCTACATAAAAAAAAAATTAAATATCCATTGATATAAATCTCATTGAGATTAAATGTTAACGGTATTGAATATATTTTAATTATTGTGCTTTCCCACGATAGTATCTTGTTATACATGAAATATTCTAATTTTATTCTGCAGAAATTGTGGGATTAAATTCGTTGTGGTAGTTAAATACCGGATATTCCCTTATTGCTCACATTAGAATTTTGATGCAGATTAAAAATAATTGTAATAAAAATCATAGCATTACTAATTTCATTTCTGTGTCACGAAAGTTAAAATGATAGTTATTTAGAACCATATTCTCAGGCAATCCCATAGTGCGCATATTATAATTATGATGCAGATTACAAATCATTATATTAGAAGTCATAACATTACTAATTTCATTTCTATGCAATAACAGTGAAAATAAAAGTTTCATTATTGAAAACTATATCCTGAGATATTTCATTATTGCTAATATTAGAATTTTCATGCAGATTACAAATAATTGTATTAGAAATCATAGCATTACAAATTTCATTTTTGTGACATGAAAGTGAAAATGAAAGTTATTTAGAACCATATCCTCAGAGATACTCTAAGTTCTCATATTATGATTTTGATGCAGATTACAAATAATTGCATTAGAAGCAATAGCATTACTACTTTAATTTCTGTGATTATTTATATTACTAGAACCATGTTTTCGTAGATTCTCCTATTGCTCAAATTTGAATTTTTCAATACAGAGTAAGAACAATTATGGAATCTTAACAATGTAGTTAGCATTTTGTGCCATGAAAGTACAAATGAAAGTTATTTTCATCTGATAGACCATGAGTTCGGAAATTAAAATATCTCAAATTTATAAACACATATATATCTATGAAAAATATATCGCTACCCTACAGCACATAAATTTGAAATGGTTTAAAATATAAAAAATCTGATGTGAGCAGCACATGACTTTCCCTGCAGACTTATATTAACGTTCTCTTTATTTTAATTAAATTTATTTCACTTTTAATTCAATTTCCGTTCTCATTCGGTAACCGGGCTTATTTTCAAAGGTGGCGTAGGGAAAGTACGAAAAACTAAAATATCTCGAGAACGGCTAGACCTAGTGTAATGGGGTTGGTCTTATTCTTTTCGTCGTTAAAAATTACGTATTAAATCAGCATTTAATGGATATATTTGAGTATACCCAGTTCTTTAGTTTAGATTTGGACGATTTTTGCGGACCATTTTGCAAAAAAAGGCAGGTCATTTTTTTCCGAATCATACCAAAATCTAATCAGCACCAGGGTAACCCACAGATGACTTATCTACCGAATTTTGTGAAATTCGGTCCATGAGTTTTTCAGTTAGAGTGGATACACGCTTTTGCGGGACATTTCGCAAAAAAGACGGGTTCTTTTCTTCCAAATTGTACCCAAAACTAATCAGCACCAGACTCGCTCACAAGTGACTTACCTACCAAATTTTGTGAAATTCGGTCCATTAGTTTTTTAGTTAGAGTGGATACAAAATCTGCACAGACAGACAGACACACAGACAAACACACAGACGTCACGCTAAAAATGGTTTTTTCGTATTTTAGAGGTCTTGAAACGTGTAGATCCGTCGAAAACTCGAGTTGTGATTTTCGACATGATTCCAATACTTTCCCTATACATTACCATGTATTGCAGGGAAAGTAAAAAATCAGATGTGGGCAGCACATGACTTTCCCTGCAGACTTATATCCACGTTCTCTTTATTTTAATTAAATTTATTTCACTTTTAATTCAATTTTCGTTCTCATTCGGTAACCGGACTTATTTTCAAATGTGGCGTAGAGGAAATACGAAAAACTAAAATATCTCGAGAACGGCTGGTCCTAATGTAATGGGGTTGGTCTTATTCTTTTCTTCGCTAAAAATTACGTATTAAACAAGCATTTAATGGATATATTTGAGCATACGTAGTTCTTTAGTTTAGATTTGGAAGATTTTTGCGGGCCATTTTGCAGTAAAAGGCAGGTTACTTTTTTCCGAATGGTACCAAAATCTAATCAGCACCAGGGTAACCCACAAGTGACTTATCCACCGAATTTTGTGAAATTCAGCCCATTAGTTTTTTAGTTAGAGTGGATACAAGCTTTTGCGGGCTATTACGCAAAAATAGGCGGGTTCTTTTATCCCGAATCGTACCCAAAACTAATCAGCACCAGACTCGCCCACAAGTGACTTAACTACCAAATTTTGTGAAATTCGGTCAATTAGTTTTTTAGTTACAGTGGATACAAAATCTGCACAGACAGACAGACACACAGACACACAGACACACACACAGACGTCACGCTAAAAATGGTTTTTTTCGTATTCTGAAGGTCTTGAAACATGTAGATCCGTCGAAAACTCGAGCTGCGATTTTCGGAATGATTCCAATACTTTCCCTATACATTACCATGTATTGCAGGGAAAGTAAAAAAATGTTGCATAATTAAAGGCGCCAAAGGAAATATCCATAAAATATTCGCTTCTAACGGCGCAAATTTATTTTATGCGTGGCGTTGAACTATTAAGTAGGATACGCCGTAAATCTTGTTTGAACCTGGCAATATGGCAGGAACTTATGAAATATCAAAAAATGTATCGGCAAATTCGGAGAGATGTTGTTTGCTTAAAATTCTATTTTATTTACCGTTCAACAAAGTTTTAGAATAGTTTTATAATTTTATTTTAAATGTAAGATAATGTAACGTATACAATATATGACTTGCAAAATTGAGTTGTCAGAAAACAGTAAAGATATGGAAGTTCAATTTTATCCGAATAATTTTATTTCAAGCGACTTCGTCATCGATGCTTTGAATATCAATTTTCTAATATATGTAGAGAACAGCGTATGACAATGGTAATTTGATTAAAGGTAAGTAGGTTGATTTTTGAAAATGTATTAAATTTTGATAAATGAAAGCATACTATATTTATGCATAATATTTATCAGTTAAAGTTGGAGTATGATATAACAATATTTTTTTTTAAAGTTATTAAATTTTGATGAATGAAAGAATATTTTCTTTACAATATTTATCGGTTAAATATAGAATATGATATAATAATCATGCATGATTATATCGGTTACAATTTGGTTTAATAGAGTGTATGATATAATAATTATGCATGATTGTATCGATTATAAGTTGATTAAATGTAGGTTAAAAAGCTACTGAATTTTAATAAATTAAAGAATGTTTTCTTTATGTATGGTATTTACAGTTTTATATAAAATATCTTGGACGTTTTTACATCAAAAGAAAACTAAATATCCATTGATATAAATCCCATGGAGATTAAATGTTAACTGTATTGAAAATATTTTAATAATTATGCTTTCCCATGATAGTATCATGTTGTACATGAAATATTCTAGTTTTACTCTGCAGTAATTGCGGTATTAAATTTGTTGTGGTAGTTCATTAAATTAAATACTCTTAAAATAATATTTATCGCATTCATATAGTCTAGTATATTGCATGTATTTACAATAACCCATCAAATTTAACTCGTGCGAGCCCAGTTACCGTAGCTAAAATATAACACATTAATCATAAAGTTAATATTTTAAATTATAGTTATTTATGTACACTCAATTATTAACATACATTGTCATAAGTATTCTTAATAATTAATAAATTTAAAATACTTGTTGAGTCAAATTCTTTTAAAAAATACTTAGGAAATGTGTGAGACCGTGGCTATATCGAAACATTGAAATGATTTATTCACTACCTTTTGCCCTTGGTACATACCCCTTGTGGTGCACATTTACCGAAAAATATAAAGAATGCTATTTATTATTTAATATATTACTTTTGTTAAATTAAACTTAATATACATGGTCGTAAATTGGTCGTATTAGTGGAACTCATTATTAAATTGTACATTGCGATGTGTGCTGCTATTAACTCTCCAATTATTTATCTTTCGCGCGAGTTCTGTAAAAGAATATTAATTAATATACTACTAAATTGACTGCACCATTTTAACTTTAACAATAAAACATTTATTAACAACATAACGTACTCAATTATTTAATTACAACATTTATTCTTATTAATTATTCTGTCGTAGAGACCATGTGAGACCAGTATTATTAAAAATACTTAAATTGTGTCTATGACCTGTGATTATTTGAGGAACACATACCATCAAGGCTGTTTTGGCTTGGTCACCGCCACGTACTTCGCCGATCATATTACTTGAATTAACTCGAAGTATTATTCACCTTGCCAAGTCATACGTATTTTCCTTAATTCACTAAATGTCATCGTCATTCTAGTCATGATGTCCAACAAGTATTTCTTAAATTGTCGTCGTTATGTCATAGGGCCGTTCTTAAGTCATAGGTTGTGGCTCTTTTTCGCCTTAGGACTCTTACTCCCCCTTTTTTCTCATTTGCGGCCTTCAGGGTTATTAAACAAGCACCTTCTACATTGGTTAACATTTTATCCAATGTCGTTACTTCGCATTTTCTTACGAGATCATTCAACCCCTTCTGTCTTGACACCCCTAAATATATGGTTTCCTCTTACCTTTGGGTTCACCTGCTGTAAACCTTGGCGTCATTCAGACTGGAGGTATTGTCTGATGTTTCGGATACATGAATAATGTACATAAAGCTGTCTCACCAAAACAGTGTGAGATCTATTTCTGGTTTGACACCCCTTATTTTGTAGTTCACTTCATCAATGACTTGGCTTGTGGATATTGCCATAATCCATATCTTCCCCGACTCTCATTGGATTTGCTTCTTATGCGAATTCGAGGTGCATTTTCATTGGATCCCTCTTTTCGATGGAGCTTGTACGAGTATTGCCCGGGAGAATTGGTTACGCCCAATGTCGCCACCGTGACGTTTCCAACTTCGGTAACTTGTGAATTTATGGGTCGCAAACCTCTCTGAACAAAAATACCAATTTTGGTTCCATTTGTCTGAGTTTTTTGTTTAGATTGCTATGGCTGTTGTTTAGGCTGATCTAAAATTACCTAATATGTCTCACAGTAATAATTATGATTCAAACTTTCACTCATTTTTAAAGTACCAGACTGTAAAATGTGATATCGTTTATAATGCAATACAAATGATACATAGGAAAATTATAGTTTTAACTCACAAAAAAATCTAAACCCGACAAATTAGTGTTTTTTAATATTTGAAGGTCTCGGAAAAACCAAATGGTAGCCACCATCGACATAGTTTTCAGAAAAACACAAAATATATTTTGAACATGTCCATAAATTAAAGTAATTTGTTTCTCACTTATGCATAATTAATCGATGCGCTTACTGTTATCACAGTTAATCGATGCCATCTTGCTGGAATGTGTGTCAAATTTCATGATGATATTCATATTACAGATATAACAATCTATAATAAAAGGCAATGTCTGTGTGTCTGTCTGTCCTATACACTATATGTTTAGAGACCGCGCGTCGCAGAGGTACGAAATTTGGCAATCGAGACCCGGGGGAAGGGACATGTAAAAACCAATTTTTAAAATTTGAATTATTTTTTTTTCTGTTATTTAATGTTTTATGCGATTTCGACCATTTTTTTCGCTTTTTCTCCTTTTTTTCTCCACCATCCAGACGTCGTAGAAAAAAAAAATCACACGACGGAAAGAGCAGACAATTGCGAGTAAAAATATGTCAATTTCAAATATCAGGGATAAATTCTAATATTTTTAAAGATTTTTAAAACAAAAGTTACTTTCGGCTAAAAAAAACGAGCTTTCGTATTTAAATCTTCGCATCGGGAAACGTTCCTACAATTTCGACTAATAATTTACATTTTTAGAAAGCTCAAGCATCAGGCATTCTTACAAGCCTAATCTGGTTAAGAAATAATTATAAATAGCCGCCCGATCCGGATTTTAAATTTCTGGGTGAATTCTCGGGAAGTTCCGATTTTCCTCCCGCAGTTGCACGAGAGGTGCAGCGGACGGCACGGTGTTTCCATGGAGAAAAAAATAAATAAAAAGAAAGGATTACGGAGATTATGCATCAGGTTAGACGTTATATTTTAAATGATGGAATTAGGAGCTTAGCATATGGTCATATGAAATTATTATATTTATTAGAAAATTACGTTATATTTATAATGATGGAAATTAGAGCTTAACATACGGTCATTATAAAATTTAAATTATTGAATTATGGCTTTAACGTCATTAAACTAAAACAAACTTTGTTAACTCCACGGATAGTTATCACAGTTCACAAACATTAGAATAAATTCACTTTACAAATCAATTTTCAAGAACCCCCACTAGAACATTATTTTTACCCAAAAATTCCATTATTAGTTTTAACGTCATTAAACTAAACCAAACTTTGTTAACTCCACGGGGTTGAGGGCGCGGTAGCCCAGTGGTTAGCGTGCGGGAATTGCACTGGGTAGGCCCCAGTTCGATTCCCCCCACTGCCAAAACTACCGACGTGTTCACATGGAGTACGATCACGTTAAACATAAGTCCGTAAGTCCTAACGAGAGGTTGGTGGTAGGGGAAGGAGACTACGGTCCCTGTGAATGCCTCCCCCACTGGGTTCCGGTCTAAATCGGGTGACACTTCCTGGCCGTCCAAATAGCTAACTTACCAAGAACTCCACGGGGTTATGACGCCAGCGAGTTTGCCACGGTCAGAATTTTCAAGAGTAGCGAACAGGCTGGTCGCCGAAGGTGGCTAGTTTAGTAATAAGTAATAATGTACATGGGACTTATCATTTTATTGGTGCAAGTTAAAGCTCCAAGCTTGACGTTTCAGACATTATTTGTAAGGTATTCGTAAGAAACAAAAAGCATGCTGCTGTCAAGAACTAATTTTATTTATTCTCTTTAGTAGATCCCATCATTTGTTAAACAGGAAAATTTTTCATCTCTAGCATCTAGCAATTTAAGGCTAGGAAAGTAAGTGTGGTTTATAAATGATACATAGTTTAGAAGAGAGGTCATATCAGATCATCCTTTTGATTAACTTTAATATTGTACCCATGTTAATTTATGTTTTTAAATATAAGTTTCTACTGAACTGAGTAGTGATATTTTTAATTGTTTCAGAATTTAATTTATAGGTTTGTGGAGGTTTTTGTGTTTTGTCAAATTTTACAAAAAATACTTTGAAAAATCGGTAGCGTGGTACCAAATGAGTACAATTATAGATTTTTACATTTCATTAAAAAGAGCTTGAAAATATCTTTCGATAGATACCAACTTAAAAATATACACCAAGGGGGGGGGGAGGGTTTGTACCCGAAGGGTCTAATGACGTCACGTACACAATTGTATCGCCACTATTTTTCACAACAATGATTGAAACAATTAAATCTCGTGATCAATGAACCATAGAGAACCCAGCCCTCCTATGCATGATTATGTCAAACTTTGTCTTATGCTGCCATGTTAAGGAAATATAAAAACCTGAATACATTTCGAAATTTCCGTTCAAATTAAAAACAATTATATCTAGTTCCAGAATTTTTGTTAGCAGCGCTGTGTATAGAGCTTTGTGAAAATACATTAACATTTGTGACAGCTATTACGTATACAAAAAATCGACCACATGCAGACAAACAGGCGGCATCACGTCAAAAAAAGTCAAAAGGTGTTTAAAACTGCTCTAAAATATACATGGTGTGAAGTAAAGTCCTTATAGGACCAGCAACTTTGAAATGATTGATTATAAACACATACTTCCAATTAGAAAAAGTATGCATATGATGTTCAAATGTTCGATATATCTTGGATTCGACAAGGAGCCATATAATTATGAAAATACGACATCGCAATTTTTATACGGTCCCCGGGTCCTACTATTGATATTTACAAAATTGAAGTCCTGTTGCTAACGGGTACACCAAAATAAAAACTATGCTTCTTAGTGGCATATTCGCTGAGATATCGAACATTGAAACTTGGAGCATGTTATAAGGGATAAGCTGAAAATTGAGAAACGTTGATTGCATTGAATCTGAAAAGTGGTTGACAGAAGTGTGTAGGTCCGTTTATGAGTGCTACTAACTGGAATAGTCATTTTATTGTGCTGTTATGTGTTTTAAAGGTATAATTGTACTTTGCACCCTTTATTACTTTCAGGGTTTCCATGTTATTTCGCTATACAACACACGGAATCTTTATTTAACTTAGTGTATCTCATAGATGGTCCCCTAAATGAGCGGTTTTGCCGCCAAAACTTATGTAGATAATGTGGTTTAAGTTATGATATTTACCTCTACATATCTCAGTGAATATGTCACTTAGAAGCATGGAATTTGTTTTGTTGTACGCGTTAGCAACAGGACTTTAATTTTGTAAATATCAATGGTAGGACCCAGGGGCCGTATAAAAATTGCGATGTCGTATTTTCATAACTATACGACCGCTTGTTGAATCCAAGATATATCGAACATCTATACATCATATGCCTACTTTTTTCTAATTGGAAGTATGTGTCTATAATCAACCATTTCAAAGTTGTTGGTCCTATAAGGACTTTACTTCACACCCTGTATACGGGCTTCAAAATATAGAATTCAAAAATTTTCGTGAGAACAATATTTTATGTATACAATATTAGAGGAGAGGGTGGTAATATGGACCCTGCAGGTATTATGGGTCCCCTTAGTTCCTCTGCCGGAAAGATTCTCACTCTAGTGGCGGAGTAGTAAATCAACTATAATCACTCCCCTGAGATAAAAGATTGCCATTGCCGTGCATTATTGAAAGAGCATTTGTGTTGTGATCGTTGATAGTTTCATCCTATAAGCGAATGTTTAGCAAGGTAAGTGATATACAAGTGTTATGGGTATTTACGTTGCACAATGCGCAGATTGCGATGTCATAACTTGAACTACACTAGTTGGATAATAATATGTCGAAACCAGACGTCAACTTTTTGGTTATATTTAGGAGTAGTGATGTGATATTTTCAACATGGTGTTGCTGGTAATATGGATCCCCAGAGTACGTGCAAGAATCTGACAGTGATTCTGACCAATCATTTCATTCTGACCTCTCCGGCGACTCACCGCTCGATCTCCAAGTGGGGGAGGTTCAACCTGGTGTGCAAAACGCCAACTGTCTCTTCTGTGACTCAGATTTTACTGATGACTGCCAAGGAGAACTATGTGTCATGTGTGTGATGTGTGAATTATGGGCACACAGTGAGCCGAAAAAGAGATTTATATTTGCTAGTTTTGTAAATATTTTATGTTTTTTCAACAATAAAGTTCATTTTTTATGAATGAACTGTGACTATTTCAAGGGGGTCCATAATACCCGCACTTTAAAAAAAACAAGTGATTTCACTTTTTTTGGAGATCATATTATGGATGTTACTGTAAATATTCTGATAATTATTCCTTCTGTTGTGGCCATAGCCGATTAGCATATGCAACCAACCATTCACAAAACCAGTGAAATTGGCTTAAAATATAGGTGCACTTTACAAAAAACAAAGTGGAGGTCTATATTACCACCTTTTTCTCTACATAGTATGAGCAAGTATAAATGACACCTACTAAAATTTCCCACATTTCTACAATTAACAACATACAGACAGTAGCAAGCCAATCGTTATGAAAATTGTGTGGGGATTAAATCTCTCCGTAGGCGCTAGCGATAATACCTATTATTACATTCGCTCCTACGAATTTTTTATTAATACTCACGCTCAAAATTCACATCAACGGCCATTAATATTCAATTAACATTGCGTGAAATACGGGACATATGACGAAATAGTTGGCATCGAAACGCAAAACCATTACAAAACACAAATTCTTTTGTAAAGGAAATATTCTCGACAGAGATGTTAGTAAATAGATGTAAAAAGCTTTTGCTTGCGACTTTATCAGATAGAGCATCATTAAAGTTAAATATTGTACCAATTTAAATTTATTTAACAAATTAAAACCCATTCAACTTCTTTTAACAACGGCAAGCACATCTTCACTTGAACATCACAGCAACTAGGTGTTATTATTAAATTTTTCTTTCAACGTACTCGAAATTCAATCAACCTATTCCAGAAATGTAATTTTAGCATTAAGCGGGAGAAAACTGATAAACACGTAAATTGTACTATGCATTTATTTTATTCTGCTAGAGACAGTAAAACCATGGAAATAGATTTTCGAATATATTACTTAAAAGTAATATCCATTAACGGATTTGTCAACACTCAGACGTTAGACATAGAACTTTGTGGACTATTATTTACATCGAAGGACGTCGCAGTGAGTGCAGAACACCCATTAAAATATGCAAATGAAATATAGAAAACATCAGTATTGGTATTAAGAAAAATTAAAATCCGTGCTCACTCATTGACTCACAAGAGACTCACACTAACATATCGAGAAAGAAACGGGAGAGAAAAAGAGCAATAAAACAGAAACCGCTGCGTCGATGGTGTTAAGACGGAAACTCTAATAAAATATCTTGGGAAAAGTGTATATGCTATCGGCAAAGTGTGAAATTAAGCATTGCATAGAATGCCTAGGCATTCTATACAATGGCAAAAATGGGACATCAAATTATGAAAAGCTTAGATTTTCACACATTCCTTAGGGATTCTATAGAATGCCAAAAGGCAAATCGGAAAAGTATAAAAACTCTCCCGACAGTGACGTTCAATGTAATTTTATATCTGGTTTAATCATTTGTAGTTGAAGGTATGTTAATATAACAAAAAAATCTGATATGGGCAACACATTACTTTCCTTATATGATGCAATGAATTTACTACTTTTGCAATTAAAAAAAATGTTATTCTTATAGTAGATACTTAAATTCTTTCCAGAATATTAAATTTTTTTCAATTAGTCTATTGGCATTTTCATTGATTTAGCGTCATTTTCATTGATTTAGCGTCATTTTATCCATTTGACGAGATTTTCGTTAATTTGGCGACATTCCACTAAACTCGTCGCTAAAATCCCGCCAAGCGTTATGGACGGGGAAATAAGTTATTCTTACAGCATATAAATGACTATTGGCGTTCAAATACAAAAGTATTACTCAAAGTATCTTTTCTCGTGAATGGAACGAGTTAGATCCATGAGAATGATATCACCAAATTTATCGCATGATATTACATATGAAAAGTAAACATGTTTCTCAACAGTTAATATATTTTTAATTTATAGGATTTTTTTGATAAATTTATTTAAAAAATGTGGAATGTCTCGAAAACGGTTCATGCTAACGGTCTAAAGTTTATGTCAATCGTTTTCTAAGAAAAAATTACATAAGAAATGTTTATCTGCTTAACTTTATTAAAGGTTTTGATTTTTTGATGATTTTTTTAAAATTTCACTCGAAATTTAAGGGGGTTCTGAACATTCGATTGTATTCTAAAACAATAGGCTTCCAGTATTTATCAATTGTGATTTCGGTGTCCAAATTTCATTCGAATAGCTCCATTCGTTCGTGAGATATTGTCTCTACAGACTCACTGACACAAACACACACACACACACATATATACTTTCACACACACACACACACACACACACAAACAGACATCACCTCAAAAATGTTCGATTCGTGATCAGGGTCGCTTGAAACGTGCTCTCCCGTCGAAAACTCGAATTCGAATTTTCGACACCGTCATCATATTTTCCTTATACATTATGTATATAAGGAAAGTAATTATATGTTAATATGTCAAAAGGCAAATCGGCAAGGTATAAAATAATCCTCCATTTCTATCTACCTTGTAGCAAGAAGTAGTTCAGCACTGGTATTTTTCTCTTTCTGTAGAAAAATTACGTATTTTACATTTTGTACTTCTTACATTTCCACATGCATTTCTTATTAAAAACCTTTTCACACTTTGCTGAAATAGTATTTATCATCCTATATAATGCTTATGTATTCTATTCAGAGCCTAGGTATTCTATACTATACTTAGGGAAAGTATGTAAAATATTAAAATAAAACAGACATTTCATATTTTTCTTAAAAACGTTACTCATTCTGTAAAATACCTAGGTATATATATATATACATATACATATATGTATACCTAGGTATACCTAGGTATACAATGCCTAGGGAAAATGTGCAAAATATTAAAATAAAAGAGGCTTCATACATTGTCTAAGAACGTCAAGTATTCTATAGAATGCCTAGGCATTCTATACAATGCCTGCTTTTCACATTTTGCCGTGAATATGTATATATAAGGTTTTTTTAATTCACCAAATTTTGTCTGTTACTAGTATGGATTCCGTTCAAAATTTTCGGATAGTATTTTCAATCGCTAAAGAATCGATTTGTATAAAAGTCGCTCAAAATCGTGCTAAAACATAAAATAACTAAAAAACTAATTAGAATTTTGAAAATTCTCGTGGATGTGCATCGTCCAAGGACATGAAATATCTGCGTATCAAATTTTCTGCTTGTATGGCGCTTATATACTTCTATTACAGATGATATCGACAGACAGGTATATTCTTGTATTATTCTGAATTAAATTAATTTCAGTATTTTAATATTTTGAACATTTTATTTTCATAAAAACTGAAAACCTTTTATTCAATCCCACTTTGCTTAATTTTACTCAAAATGTCTTCCAAACCAGAGTTTTTCAAATTTATTTGGTCGAAGAAAACTTATGAAATTCAACTTGATGGCGTAACTCCAAAATGAGATAAATTCCATTGTGATCCGAATTCTACATTCAACACTTTACACATTTTATTATTTTTAAGAAATTTTACACGAAACTATCACGACGCGGAACCCCGGGGTGTCTGCGAAGCGCACTTCGAAAAACAATATTATAAACTATAAACAAGAAAGATAAATCATGCATAAAATCATTGGTTATGAAACACTTTCCAACTTCAATGCAATTTCATTTAAACATCTCTAAAATGCGATACACTCCTCGGCAATATTTTAAAAATTATCACAATACTACATTAATTTATTATATTTGAAAACTTCAAAGTTCATCGAAAAAATGAACTTCATTCAAATTACGTCAATTAAATATAAATTGCCTGACTCCTCAGTACTGTTTTTAACATTATCATAATACTAAAATAATTTATTATGCTTGAAAACTGCATAAAAACAAATGAAATTTATTCAAATGACGCCATCGAAATATAATACGACTGGCTCTCTCTATAAAAGCAGCATTTCATTCATAAAAATTTTCCCATTCCTT
Organism: Amaurobius ferox; assembly: GCA_951213105.1. Lineage (NCBI taxonomy): Eukaryota > Metazoa > Arthropoda > Arachnida > Araneae > Amaurobiidae > Amaurobius > Amaurobius ferox. Next base: position 116,320,592 of record OX578137.1, on the reverse strand, counting down.
TCATTCATCACGATACTATAATAATTTATTTTATTTAAAAACTTAAGACCATGGAGGAACAAGTAATTAAACTCTATGCTTAAAACTTCATCGAAAGAAATCGTCCTTCTCTCTGCAAAACCAATGCATATTTCATTCATATAAGCTACGCAGACTCCATGGGCTAAATAATTTTGCGTTAAAGAAATGCAGCAATTCTACTACAACTCATTATACATATTTTGCTTTTTACATTTTCCATAAGTGAAAAATAAGCTTCGTTGTGGATATAATCAAATTTGGATGATCTTTTAAACTCAAATTTTTTTATATATTTTATGGGATAATTTGAATATTACCTAAAATTTTCGAAGCAATTTGTGAATTTTAAATCCACTTAAAAAATGTTTGAAAAATTAGGTCCATAGGGTTCAATGTATTTCATTTTTTAAACTCGGGTTCAATCCAAAACTAATTGGGTGATATTATTCTTTTATATTCCCATAGGTCCCACAGACCGTCTGAACAACATACTAAAATTTAATTTTGATTAAATCATTTTTAAGGCAGTTATCGTGCTAACGGACAGACAGACAAAATGAACAAAGTCATAAACACTTTTAAACTTTGGTGTAAAGTGTTAATAAAAACAGATTGAAACATTAAGCATAAAAAATTTTTGGCAGGATATCTTACTTCTAGATTAATCATTAACTGTTATTTGAGTTTTTAAGAAGTTTTTGAGTAATCCTTTTGTAAAATTAAAGAATATCGAAAATTTCTCGTTTTTCAAGTTTATAATGCTTATATCTCCTATCGATTCATGCTTATAACTCCTATAAAAATCCTATCCTATCTCTCTATATTAAAACAAGAAAGATCAATCATGCGTAAAGCATTGATTATGAAACACTTTCCAACTGCAATGCCATTTTATTTAACCATCTCTAAAATTCGATACATTCAGCGATAATATTTTTAAAATTATCACAATACAACAATAATTTATTATATTTGAAAACTTCGTCGAAAAATATGAAATTTATTCAAATGACGTCATTGAAATATAAACCGTCTGGCTCTCTATGAAAAAGCAGTAAAAATTTCAGTGATAAACTTTTATTCTATTCCTATCATTCATCACAATACTACAATAATTTAGTTTCCTTAAAAACTTAAAAGCATGGAGGCAAAAGTAATTTAACTCTGTGCTTAAAACTTCATCGAAAAAGTCTGTTACAAAATCGTATGTTCTCTATGTAAAAGCAATGACTGTTTCATTCATATCAACTATATTGCAGACTCCAGCGCTAAATAATTTTGCGTTAAAAAATTCAGCAATTCTTATACAACTCATCTTACAGCTTGAAGTGTTTACAATCTCCATAAGTGAAAATTAGGCTTCGCTATAGAAATAATCAAAGTTTGATGATCATTTAAACTCAAATATATCATACTTGCCCTATTATGCGCAGAAATTAAGTAAAAATAAAGCGGCTTTAGGACAGATACAACGCTAAATATAAATTAGAAAGAATTTTAAAAATCAAGATTTTGACACAAAATGGATGCTATTTTGAAGTGGGTCATGTGATCGCTTCATATTATAGTCACGTAATATCTTCATATAGTGGGTGTAATTCTTATTTTAATTTTTATTTAAAAAACTATATGAATATATTTTTCTGAATTTTTTTTATATATTTTATGGGATAATTTGAATATTTCCTAAAACTTTCGAAGTAATCTGTGAATTTTAAATTCGTTTAAAAAATGTTTGAAGAAGTAGGTTCCATAGGGTTCAATCCAAAACTAATTGGGTGATATTATTCATTTACATTCCCATAAGTTCCACAGACCATCTGAACAACATACTAAAATTTCATTTCGATAAAAATTTCTTTTACGGCAGTTATCGTGCGAACGAACAGACAGACAGACAGACGGACAGACAGACAGAATGAACAAAGTCATAAACACTTTTGAACTATGATGTAAAGCGTAAAAAAGTTCCGAAGCTGCCGCTGTTTAACGAATTTCTCGTTTCTTGAGTTTCTCTGCTTCGTATCGCAAAAACTATGGAGTATACAAAGATTGAAATTTGGTACACTTATAGAGAAAGCTTCGGGAAACATGCTGAAATAAATCATTTTTCGATAAATATTGTAGTTTCAGAAATATTTAATGTCAAAATCAAAGACAAAATTATTTCAGCAGGTACCATTTTTGCAGGTACCTATTTTTTGCAGGACGGATTCTATTATTATAATTTCGATGTAGTTTACGAGATATTTTACTGTTTATGCACTTTTGGAGTGAACATTTTTCTTTTATCCAGAACGTCCAGCGATTTTTCTGTCGTGTACCGCAAAGTCTGAAAAAATACAAAAAACATACAAACATATGAAATTCGGTGCATTTAGAGAGAAATAATAAGATAACACGATGAAATATACCGTTTACCGATTTAAACTTTAGTCTGGCTTGAAATAGCTTGCAAAACAAGCTATGGACCAAGGGTCAAGGAATTCAGTTATTGTATTCCCTGGGCTGGAAAAAATCCTTGATTTTGCCTCCTGCGGAAAATAGGTGGGGATAGAAAAATAGATATTTGAAAGTAGGATTGTTAAAAGAGATAATGTGAAGCGAGCATTGCGAGCGCAGCGAGTGGAAGGCGATACCTCCCAACTCGCGAAGCGAGTTATAGGAGTTGGCAAAGCATAGCGAGCAGGAGCCAGAGCCCCCTAGTGAAATATATAATTAAGTTTCAGATTGGATTCTTAATTTTTTAAATATAGTGGTAATAATTTTGATTTTTATGTAGTTTGAAATATTTCAAATAGGTGCTTCAATTTTCGATATTTTAGTGATTTGAGCTGTTTTGAAAATGTCGAAAGAAGGCAAACCACCCACAAAAAATGGTATTCACGTAAAATCATGTCATCTCCATCGAACTGGAGCCACATCCGATTTCTTTCCAATTCTATTAACATTTCATCAGCGGTAAAATAACGCAGTGACTTAACTTCCGAATTTCGTAGAATTTGATCGAATATTTCTTACATTTATTGCTCAGGCACACATACACCCACACAAAAATGCCTTGTGAAGAATAACGAATTCATACTCTAAAACAACGTTTCTCAACCTTTGTGAGACCGCGTCCGGTAAATTACTTTTTAAAATACAAGGGCCCGGCCCCCAACATATTTATTTACTCGTAAATACATTTCTAATTTATTTTTAAGTTCATTAAACTGACATAAGTATTAATAATTAATAATGACACAATCATAAAATATATTAGTGCATTTATGTATACGGTGTGGTATGCTAACAAATATAAAATTGCATTTAAATAAGTACTCAATCCCCGGACTGCATATTGTAATTTCCTCTGACTAACATCATTGAATTAATTTCTGCTGATTTTCTTTGACATATCCCATTATCACCAAAAATTATTATTATTCGAGTATTATTATTCGGTCTAAAATGGATTATTGTATTATTAAGTTGATTTTGTTGGTTTGAATGGAAAACTGTATTGAGAGAGAAAAATTTGTATTTCACATTGTAATTCACCATAGAAGTCAACTTAACAGTGTCTTATTGATATTAAAATTTAAATGTGCCGATCCGGTGGTTGAGCGGTCAGGGGCATGCGTTTCCGTCGGATCTCTGGATTGCTGGGTTGGGAGGTTAAATCCCGCCAGCGACCATGGATGTTGTCATGTCGAATCCAAGTCAGACTTCCGCCCTTCGGGGAGCTTCTATAAAATGTGAAACTGCAATTCTTCTCCCCTTTGCCATGGGATACCCTGGGGGGGGGGGTCTTGTGGACGTGGTGCGTAGGTGCCCCTTCACCACGGGGGAATTGGAAAAAAAAGTGTTTTTACCAATTACTCAAAAACACACACCTACATCTGTTGGGGCGCGGTAGCCCATTGGTTAGCGCGCTGGAGTTGCACTCGGTAGGCCCGGGTTCGATTCCAGCCACTGCCAAAACTGCCGCCGTGTTCATGCGGAGTACGATCACGTTAAACATGTGGGTCCGAAAGTCCTTCCGAGAGGTTGGTGGTAGGGGAAGGAGGGTACGGTCCCTGTGGATGCCTCCCCCACTGGGTTCCGGTCTAAATTGGGTGGCACTTCCCGACCGTCCAAACAGTTACCTTACACCTTTCTGGTAGGTCGGACGGTCTGGGTTTCAACAACAACAACAACACGTACATCTGTTCAACATATATTAATATGCGTTCTGATTCTGAAATTTGCGACACTTTCGCGAATATTATTCTCCTTAGAATATTAACCCTATGAAATATTTATTCAAAAAAATTCTTCAAAAATTAAAACGACAAATGCTAAGAGAATCGCTCGCGGCCCTGTATAATTGATGCCAGAGCCCGGTACCCGGCATCGGCCCAGCTATTAAGCAACACTGTTCTGATGTGCCCCAAAAATGTAAATCTACTAAAAACTCGAACTTCTATATATATCTCCACTCCAATATTTCCCATAAATGCCGTTATCTATTGTATTGAAAGTAAAGTGAAATAAGCTTTCTGAACTTTTCTGAACATCTTTTAAATTTCAGCGAAACTCCAAAATTCATACAGAAACCCTAAAAGGCTGGCGGGAAGTAGTGAAACGTGAAGTTGCTATGGAGAAAATTGTTCTGACGCACAAATTTGTCTATAAAGTAAACCGATCAACATCAGTTCGTTTCATACTTGAAATGTTACATATTCTTCCGTATTCTATGATGTTAGGTGACATACTAGGAAGGTATTTCTATTTTTGACATACTTGAACAGTAATTGCAGTCCTGTTTTCTTCCTCAACAGAAAATAAATTTATGCAAACAAGAATTTTATAGTTTACTGTTTATTTAGAACTTATTCTTTAGTTAGAACTTATTGTTTACTAGAGCTACCCATTAAATATGTTCTTTCATTTGATATTTCAAATTTTATCTTTTCCTGCAACATACTAATTATTCAGTTTCAGGTTCTTCCATTATGCAGCTTTAAATTCCAGCTAAATTTCAAAATTACGATTTTTGAATTTTTAGTGATCGTTTTAGAATTTGCACCATCTGTATACCTCTTCTTCGTATGGAAAATATAATGTAAAGAATTTGATTCCACAATTTGCTATGGATTTTAATATTTAAGGTCTATTTTTGAAATTCTATAATAATTCTTACTAAATGGAAAGAGGTGAGTTCTCCCTTACTGAGATAATAAACAGACATACAAACAGAATCACAACACACATAATAGCAATTTTATTTACGTTGAAAAATTATTAAGTAAATCAATAGTTTCTTCGTTGATTACGTTTATGCTCTTCTTGGAGAAGGCAGAAATGAATAAATATTTTTCCTAAATGGTCCTTTAAATTACAATTTTAATTTTTAACACTTTCCAACATAGTTGTAAAATGTGTATGGCTTTCTTCATTCTGTCTGTCTGTCCGCCCGTTCGCACGATGACTGCCGTAAAAATTGCTATATCACAATTAAATTAGAGTATTATGTCGTTTAGATGGTGTGTGGGAGATATGAGGATATAAAAGAATAATATCACTCAATTAGTTTTGGATTGAACCGGGGTTGAAGAAGTGAAATACATTGAACCCTATGGGACCTAATTTTTAACACTTTACAACAAAGTTGAAAAGTGTTTATGACTTTGTTCTTTCTGTCTGTCTGTCTGTCTGTCCGTTAGCACGATAACTGCCGTAAAAATGACTTAATCAAAATGAAATTTTAGTATGTTGTTCAGACGGTCTGTAGGACCTATGGGAATATAAATGAATAATATCACCCAATTAGTTTTGGATTGAACCCGGGTTGAAAAAATGAAATACATTGAGCCCTATGGGACCTAATTTTTCAAACATTTTTTAAGCGGATTTAAAATTCACAAATAGCTTCGAAAATTTTAGGTAATATTCAAATTGTTCCATAAAATATATAAAAAAAATTTAGCGAAATATATTCAGTAGTTTTTTAAATAAAAATTAAAAAATTAATAACACCTCTTATATGAAGCGATCACGTGACCATGATATGAAAATATCACGTGACCCACTTCAAAATGATATAAGGCATCCATCTGGTTTCCAAATCGTGATTTTTAAAGTTCTTTTTAATTCATATTGAGTGTTGTATTCGTCCTAAAATCACTTTATTTTTGCATAAATTCTGTGCATCTACATACTGAAACAACGTAATTACAATATATTTGAGTTTAAATGCTCATCCAAATTTGATTATTTCTACAGCGAAGCCTATTTTTCACCTATGTAAAATGTAAACAGCAAAATATATAGAATGAGTTATATTAGGATTGCTGTATTTCTTTAACACAAAATCATTTAGTTCATGGAGTCTGCATAGCTGATATGAATCAAATATTCATTGATTTTACAAACAGAAGGACGATTTTTATCGATGAAGTTTTAAGCATTGAATTTAATTACTTGTAGCTCCATGGTCTTAATTTTTAAATAAAATAAATTATTATAGTATTCTAATGAATGACATGAATGGGAAAATGTTATGAATGAAATGCTGTTTTTATAGAGAAGTCCAGGCGTGTTATTTTTTCTATGACGTCATTTGAATGAATTTCAGTTGTTTTCGATGAAGTTTTCAAATATAATAAATTATCGTAGTATTATGATAGTTTTAAAAATATTTCCGAAGAATGTATCGCATTTTAGAGATGTTTAAACCAGGCAATTTATAATTCAATGACGTTATTTTAATGAAGTTCATTTTTTTTCGATGAAGGTTTAAGTTTTCAAATATAACAAATTAATGTAGTATTGTGATAAGCTTTAAAATATTACCGAGGAATGTATTGCATTTTAGACATATTTAAATAAAATTGCATTGAAGTTGGAATGTGTTTCATAATCAATGCTTTAAGCATGTCTTTCTTGTTCAAACATATTTTAAGCAGAGTTAAAATTCACAAATTGCTTAGGAAGTATTCAAATTATTAAGTAAAAAGTGCAAAAAAAATTCATCAAAATATGTTAGGTAGTTTTTTTTATAAAAATTAAAATAATAATTACTCTCGTATTATATGGGGAGATCACGTGACTCATTGAAAAATAAAATATTGGATTAATTTTTTTTTTCGCTTAGTGAAAATTGCGATTTTAAGGAACACCTATTTTCATTTACTGTTGCATCCTTACTAAACGCGCTTTAATTTTTGTATATTATCTGTACATCTAAATTATGTGCCTACGCAATTACAACATTTTTTATTTTAAATGATCACTAAATTTTTATTATTTCTGTAATGAAGCCTAATTTTAACGAATGCAGAATGTAAGCAAAACAAGCGCTTGTAAGATGAGTTGTATAAGAATTGTTGATTTTTTCACTCAAAATTATTTAGCTCTGCGGTAAATATAAGTGATGTGAATGAAACATTGATTAATTTTAGAGAAGTAGACGATTTTATAGTATTGCCTTCTCTGATCCCGTTTTGAGTTTCCAAGTAAAATAAATTATGGTAATACTGTGTTAATTTAAACAAAAAAGATTAATCATACATAAATCATTGATTGTGAAACACTTTCCAACTAAAATGCAATTTTATTTAAACATTTACAAAATACGATACATTCAACAGGGATATTTTTTAAATTATCACAGTACTACAATAATTTATTTTACCTGGAAACTTAAAACCATGGAGGTAGAAGTAAGGAGTTACAACTTCATATTTAGAAAACACTAAAATCGCTTGAGACAATAATTCAGTTGGCGTTGGGATAAGAAAAATAACCCTGCATTGTATGCTTTTCTATGGCGAAAGACATAAAATAGTTAGTTAAACTACCAATTTTGTAAAAATAAATTATTAGCGCAATGCAAAGTAGATCTGAATCAATAAAGCATATTCCTACGGCTTCAATGTTATTTTACCTTTCAATGTATTTTTGTCTCCATATTTTCTGTATTCTATCCGACAACTATGAAAAAATACTGGTAAGTTATACTCATAATAAGGTAACCTTTAATTTAAAAATTATCAAAAATAGATATACTAAATACCACTGTCTCTGAAAATCCCAGTATAAGATTTTGTTTTTGTATTTACACTCTATATTTAAAAAAGTTTTTATTTGTTATGTTATTATTGCAGCAGTTTTTGAGTGATTATTTAATTAACAAGATCAATCATGCACAAAGCATTGATTATGAAACACTTTCCGACGTCAATGCAATTTGATATAAACATCTCTAAAATGCGATACATTCCTCGGTAATATTTTTAAAGTTATCACAATACTACATTCATTTATTATATTTGAAAACTTGGAACTTCATCGAAAAAAATGAACTTCATTCAAATGACGGCATTGAAATATAAATTGCCTGATTTAAGCATCTCTAAAATGCTATACATTCCTAGATAATAGTCTTAAAATTGTCATAATACTACAATAATTTATTATATTTGAAAACTTCGTCGAAAAAAAAACGAAATTTATTAAAATAACGTCATCGAAATATAACAAGCGTGGCTCTCTCTATGAAAGCAACACTTCATTGATAAACATTTTTCCATTCATTTCATTCATCGCAATACTATAATAACTTATTTTATTTAAAAACATAAGACCATGGAGATACAAATAATTAAACTCTATGTTGAATGATCCTATAAACTTAAATATATTGTAATTGTGTTATTTCAGTATGTAGATGCACAGGATTTAAGGAAAAATAAAGCGGTTTTAGGGCGGATACAATACTAAAAATCTGAATTATAAAGAACTTTAAAAATCACGATTTTGACACAAGATGGATGTAATATTTTATTGTGAAGTGGGTCACGTGAACATTTGATATAGTCGTCACGTGATCGTTTCATATAAAAGGTGTAATTATTATTTTAATTTTTATTTAAAAAACTACTGAATATATTTTGCTGACATTTTTTTTTATATATTTTATGGAAAAAATAATTTGTGAATTTTAAATCTGCTTAAAAAATCTTTGAAAAATTAGGTCCCATGAGGTTCAATGTATTTCATTTTTTCAACCCGGGTTCAATCCAAAACTAATTGGGTGATATTATTCATTTATATTCCCATAGGTCCCACAGACCGTCTGAACAGCATACTAAAATTTCATTTTGATAAAGTCCTTTTTACGGCAGTTATCGTGCTAACGGACAGACAGACAGACAGAATGAACAAAGTCATAAACACTTTTCAACTTTGTTGTAAAGTGTTAATAAATGAATTGAAGATCATCGTAAAAAATTTTCCCATTTGTAAATAAGGCATGTAGTGTAATTTACACTATAAGAATTTAGAACCAAGTTGTTCTGTAGAATGCTGAAATCCATCCATCTTGTAAGAAACAGATACCGTTCTTGTTGCATAAAGAATTTAGCAAGTAAAATTTCTTCGATTGATGCTTACAGATCACAAATTGATATTATGAATTGCTTATATAATTTCGATGTTTTTCTTTTCTTACACAAGTGAAAGCAACTCTATCTCGAGCTTTAGTTAAAACTAGATACCGAATATTTACAAGTATATATGCATACACGGACACTCGTAATATATGTGTGCCCAGCATCTGTACTCGAATACAATGGATAAAAGCGTAGCAACAGTGAATGGCGCCCAGTTTCAAAGTGTAAAATTGGGTCCCTTTCCCATATACATGTAAACAAGAAATCAAATTAAACAAGAAAGATCAATAATGCATAAAGCATTGATAATAAAACACTTTTCAAATGAAATGCGATTTTAATTTTATTCAAACAGCTCTAAAATGTGATACTTTCAGGGGTGATGTTTTTAAATTATCGCAGTAATACAGTAATTTATTATAGACAATGCTAGTTCCACACAATGCACTTTACTCAAATGACACCATCGAAATATAAATCGTCTGACTCTCAATGCAAAATCAATTAAGATTTCATTCATATCACTTATATTCCAGACCTAATAATTTTGCATTACAAAATTTAGCAATTCTTATACAACGCATCTTACATTTTAGTTTATTTACATTCTGCATATGTTAAATGTAGGATTCGTTGTAGAAATAATCAAAGTTTAGTGATCACTTAAAATGAAAAAATATTGTATTTGCGAAGGCACAGAAATTAGATACACAGATAATATGCAAAGAAAATGCAGTTTCAGGACGCATGCAGCACTTAATATTAATATGCACTTGCCTTAAAAATCACGATTTGCACTAAACGAAAAAAAAAAATGGATGACATATTTTATTTTGAAATGAGCCACGTGATCTCTTAATATAATATGGTATGGGTGTAATTACAATTTCAATTTTTATTTTAAGAAACTACTTAACTTATTTTGAGGAATTTTTTTTTACAAATTTTACGTTATAATTTGAATATTTCCTAAAATTTTCAAACCAATTTGTAAATCCGCTTAAAATTCCGCTTTTATTAACTGTGTTGAAAAATGTTTGAAAAATTCGGGCCCCATATGGTTCAATGTATTTCATTTTCCCCACCCGGGTTAAATCCGAAACTAATTGGGTGATATTATTCGTTTACATTTCCATATGTCCCAGAGACCCTCTAAACAATATACTAACATTTATATTTGATAAAGTTATTTTTACGGCAGTTAACGTGCGAACGGACAGGCAGACAGACAGAATGACCAAAGGCAAAAACCCTTTTCAACTATGACCATGTCGGGAAGTGTTAAAAATATCACCGCTGAATGTATCGCATTTTAGAGATGTGTAAATAAAATTGCATTTCAGTTGGAAAGTGTTTCATAATCAATGTTTTATGCATGATCATTATTTCTTGTTTATTTCATTAATTTATTAAAGCTTCCATTTTTACTTTCTCATATCTATGAGAAATTATTAATACAATAGAAAGTATTGCTTTCGCATTCAATAAATTAACTTTAAAATATGTTTACTTTCTCATTCTGTGTAATATAATATAAAGTACTTCTTTCGCTGCCAATAAACTAATTTTAATGTATGTTTAATTTCTCATACTGTGTAATATAACATAGAGAAAGTATATTGTTTTCACCAAAACTTTCGATTTCGAGATTTTGATGCCAATATATGTTTCAAGACCTCCTAAAAACGTTTTGACTATTTTTGGAGCGATGTCCGTCTGTCTGTCTGTCTGTCTGTATGCCTGTATTTGATTTCTTGTGTACACTATAGCGACCATAAATATTAATGGATTTCATGAAACTTTATATCCGCCTTTGTCATTAAAAAATCTAGAACTAGAGAGAATATTTTAAATTCGAGCGAAAAATTCCTAATGTATTTGCATTTTTATATTTTTTAAACATGGTAGCATACGACAAAATTGGGTATAATCATGCATAACAGGATTTATTTATAGCTCAATGATCGGGAGACCTTATAGTTTCAAACATTGTTGTTAAAAAAAATATGATGTGGACAGCACATGACTTTCCTTATATAATGCAATGAATTTACTACTTTTACAGTAAAAAAATAGGTTATTCCTATAATAGATATATTTATATTCTCTCCAAAATATTGAAATTTCGTCAATTTGTTATCATTTTCATTGATTTAACGTCATTTTAATCCATTTGGTGAGATTTTCATTGATTTGGAAACATTTAAAAAAGTCGCCAAGTTGGCGACATTCCCCCAAATTCGTCACCGAAATCACCAAGCATTATGGACGGAGAAATGAGTTATATAGCAGATAAATTATTATTGGCGTTCAAATACAAAAGTATTACTCAAAGTATCTTTTCTCATGAATGGAACGAACTAGATTCACGAGAATGATGTCACCCAATTTATCGCATGATATAACATACGGATAGTGAACATGTTTCTCAACAGGTAATATTTTTTTTATAATTCATGGAATATTTTGATAAATTTATTTGAAAAATATACAAGATTTCGAGAATGGTTTGTGCTAGCGTTCTAAAGTTTTTGTTAATCGTTTTCTAAGGAAGAATTACACAATAAATGTCTATTTGCGTAACTTTATTTAAGATTTTAATTTTTTGATGATTTTTTCAAAATTTCACTCGAAAATTTAGGGGGTTTCTGAAGATTCGATTGCGTTTAAAAACAATAGGCTTCCAGTATTCACGGATTGTAATTTTTGTACCAAATTTCGTTCGAATAGGTCCATTTGTTCGTCAGTTATCGTCTCCAAAGACTCACTGACACACACACATACATACTTTCACACCCACCCACTCACCCATACGCACACAGACATCACCTCAAAAACGTTTTATTCGTGCTCAGGGATGCTTGAAACGTGCTCTCCCGTCGAAAACTCGAATTCGAATTTTCAACCCGTCAAAATACTCTCCTTATACATCATATGTATATAAGGAAAGTACTAGCCGCGATACAATTTTTTGTTGGTGACATCATTAGCCTCCCTAAGGGGCAAATTACCCGCCCCCAGGTCGTACATTGTCAAGTATGATATCAATCGAAAATTTTTTCAAGCCCTTTAATGTGAAGGGTAACACGCTATAATTGTAATCATATGGACTATTGATACCGATTTTTCAAAAAAAATTACTGAAAAATTTGAAAAAATATTTACTTTATACGGGATTCTCGTATGAGAATCTCGTATCGAGTTGAAAGTCGAGTTTGAATTGCATTTATTCTAGAGAAGCTGGAAAAAATTAGAATATGTTAGTTTAGAAACCTAAATAATGATTGGGCCCAGTTTATTTGGAGGCTCATATAACGATTGGGTCACGCTTAAAGGCAGAAAAGAATCAGAAGAACATGAAAATAGGCAGAAAGCCTAAATTAAATGTCGAACCTTACCACGGTTACTGCTCAAACTTTCATGAAATTCGGTCGATTAATCCTCTCTAGATGATAAGATAGATAGCAAGACAAACTGATGGATTTATTTTAAATTTTATTTATATAGATTGTCAGATCTGACGTTTGTCTATCGTATATAATATAGATAAAAGATTTTTATTTCTTACTAGCTCAGCTTTTTAAATAGTAATTTATACACATTTTCTCAAAATGCTGTGTAAAATTATATGAAATCAAAATATTTTGTTAGTGATAGCATAAATAATTGATAACAATCGGTTTCGTAGGACCATTTCATACGCCGCCCCTTTCTTCAGATTAACACTAGAACGACGGAAGTGGTTATTTTGTCCGCATAACTACTTTGAGAAACGATTTCTTCAAAGCAGCTAATCCCAGCCTATTGAAATCTTATAATTTTTCTTATTTTCTTAAAGTTATTGAAAACACACAAGAAAATAAGAAAAGTCATAAAATTTCAATGAGCTGGGATTAGCCGTTTTGGAGAAATCGTTTCTCAAAGTAGTTATGCTGTCAAAATGATATCTTCCGTCGTTCTAGTGTTAACTTCTAATAGCGGAGAGAACAGCCCTAACCTTCACCTGGGTTTCATATGCAAACAGTTCAGCATTTATTCTACGTATTTCAAATTTCTGCGTCTGTATTAGACTCAGATTTCTGGATTTACAGTTTTTGTAACGTGGGCAACGATGTTTAAACGAAATTGTTCATTATATAAAATATATTTTTAAAATATTATAGGTACATATGAACTGTACTTAAACATATTTCACTTTTAATTTTTCTAAAACCTTATACTCTAGGAGGGCTGACGCGGTGGTCGAACGGTCAAGGGCAAACGCTTCCTAATGATCGTTTGGCTGCCGGATTGTGGGTTCGAATCCCACTTGCAGGCATGGATGTTGTGTTGTTGGGCGCAATGTGTTTCCGACCCCCATTGGTGTGCCGGGGCAAATTCATGTGACGGCTAACAGGTTTCACGGTTCTGGTCTTGTTATGAGTTATTGACTCTTCACGTTATATGTATCGAGTTCGCTCTGTTGGTATAATGTTTGTCTTGTTCTCTGCTATTAGAGAGAAAAAAATACTCTAGGAGGAGACAAATGTTTTCCCTTTTGGGCCTAACCAAGTGCTGACCAAATGGCCGAAAATGAATAAGTTTACCTAGTTATTATAATTTCTGTTTTTTCTTTGGTTATTCTAGCAGTTGCAGAAATCGTGACTTCTCGTCTAGCAGTTGCAGAAATAAATGCTATTTCAATACCGCGAAGCAATGACAAAGGCTACTCGGCTGGCGGGTTATGGGTTCCAGTCCCAACTGCGGACATGGACATTGTGTTGTTTGGCGCAACTTGGTCCGCCCCACTGTTTGTCAACAGCAACGTCATGTGACAGCTAAATGCTTCACGATTCTGCCCAATGTATAAGCGAATGATAGCCTATGAAGTGCCTGGTCATTGTTTAAGAGAAGAAAAAACTATTTTAATACCACAAGAATACTCCGAATGCGGAAAATGGGAGTGGACAAATGTAGGCGCAGCCATTTTCGTAATTATAGCTGATGCTGCTGTAATAGGCTTAGCTTCTGGATTCAGTTTTCGTGTTGACTCTAGATCAAAATCATTCGTCATATAAAATAGTTTTTATTAAATGTTATCTACTCCTATGGACAGTATGTCAAAATATTTCATAATTAATTTTTCTATAACTTTATGCTCTGTGAGAAGATAGAACGATATTATGATTTTTGGGCTTAACTAAATGCTGTCCAAATGGCTGAAGATGAAAATCTTTACTTAGTTAATACTATTTCTATATTTTCCCTTTGATATTTTAAAATTTTCAAAAATTGGGATTTTGAATGAAACTGCTTAAAAATGTCGTCTCGTCTATCACATTTATTGCAAATAAGCAATATTTTAGATCAACGATCGACCTAGAACGACGTCAGCGGTCAAAGTAGTTATGTGGTTAAAATGATCGCTTCCGTCGTTCTAGTGTTAAAAATAAAGTGCAACCACACCAGAAAATTTTTTAATTTGCTGGTGTGGTTGCTCTGTTTTTTGTACTGTAGAAAAAGGTCTTCATTGTTACTTTTAACAAATGATTATGCTACTACTAACCAATTATAATAATCATAAATATAACTCAGATTCACTTTGAAATCCTATAATTATATTATATATATATTTTTATAATTAAATCCATCAATTTCAGATGTAGTTTCGGACGTGCAATAACGTGCTCATACTACGGTTACGGTATATTAAAGTACATTACGTTCTACCCTTCCTAAGGCCGAAATTTTCCCCGATTCCCAGTTGCTACTACACAATATCACACAAACAGTTTTGGGAGCCAACGGCCCTACCGTGCAGAAAACACCGGTTCTCGTTAGATCACCGAAGTCAAGCAGCATCGGGCGCGGTTAGTACATGGGTGGGTGACCACTTGGGAACACCGCGTGCTGTTGGCACATTTCAGGCGCGGTAGCCCGGTGGTTTGCGCGCTGGATTTGCACGCTGCCACAACAGCCGCCGTGTTCATGCGGAGCACGATCACGTTAAATATGTGGGTCCGTAAGTCCTTCCGAGAGGTTGGTGGTAGGGGAAGGAGGGTACGGTCCCTCTGGATGCCTCCTCCACTGGGTTCCGGTCTAAATTGGGGGGCACTTCCCGGCCATCCTAACGGTTACCTTAGACCTTTCTGGTAGGTCGGACGGTTTGGGTCTCAACAACAACAACAATAACAAACAGTTTTGGAGCATGACCTCAATTTTGACAATAAAACTTAAGCAAATGAAACTGGTAATCGCATTAGATCTTCTGTATTCCTCCTAGTTATGCTAACGGATACATCTCTCCAACCATCTAAAGAATAGCTTTGAAATATAATGCAAAATCCTCAAGAAAAGAGTTCCCATTCATCATCTTTAAATCTTGTGCGGTAATGTGTTTCTTTTACCACTACTTTTCACATACACCTGAAACAACTTTTTTAGCAACTAAGGCAATATATTTTTGCCATATTTCAGCAAATAATAGCACCAGTGGCGTAAATAGTATTAAGCACGAAAAAGAGACACTTATAATATTTTCATCAAAAATTTTATTTAAAAATAAGACTATATTTTATTGTTATTCTAACAATTATATGTAATGAGATATTTATGATTAATTAAAATAATTTTATGATACAGACAAGAACAATTTTATATAAAATATCCATTAGATGTTAATAAGAAAAATTGTATCTCAAAATTTGAAAAATGTGAGCCCATCTCTAGATCGAAAAGAAAGCCATGCAAACAAGACCAAACCCGTGCTCATATATTCAACGATGGATTAATTAACTTCGCAAATGCTTTAAATTCATAACGGAGAATAATTCACCAAGTGTAAATGATCCAAGATTCTAGGGCTTTTTAATATAGACTAAAGCAGTATATGCCTGGCAGCCTAAATGTCTGGGGAAAATTTTGGGAGTATTTTGGCCTTATGTTATTACTAACACTGAACTCTACAAGAGATAGAAAGCAACAGAGATAGAAATAGAAAAACGTAGATGGAAATGGACTGGACATGTCTTAAGAATGGCCCAGCCATGGAGTTAGAAAGGAGGAGATAAAACTCCAATGGATGAAGCGCTTGAAAATGCCATAATGCTTTGAGAATTATATCTAGGTGTCGCTAGTGTTAGTAAAGTAGTCGCTATTGTTAGTTGACACTATAGAAAGACGTAGTATTTAGTATACGTATTTTTGATTATTTTTAAAGGCTGCCTTATTATGAATATAATTAACCAGTATTTTTGCATAATTGTAGGAAAGAGAACAGAATATAGGGAGATAAAAATTAATTATAAGGTAAAGATTGACGAAAATGTCTTCAAAATTGCAAATCTGGTGTCATGAAAAACGACGCCAAATTGATGAACTAATTATTCAAATATTTTAGTATATAAACTATATTACTTGTTGACGATGCTATCAATATTTATTGGCAATTTAGAGTTGTGTGATATATAAGTTAATTAGGTAACTTTGAAGCAGTTTTACATGTTGTCATCCAGAAAAGAGCCCAATGTACAATTCATTGTTAAAAACACTGTACTGTGGGTCTTATACAGAATATATTAACAGTGAAAAAGGTAAATACATTGCATTATATAAGGAAGGTCGTGTTCTTCTCAAAATATGATGGACATTTAAATGATGGAACTTCCTTTATAGAAGACACATATAAAAATTTAAATTTTGTACATTTTTACTAAAACGGGACACATAACAAGAACTTCTGTAGTCTAGAAGTATATCCTGTTTGAAGCATTCCTTTAATTGGACTCGTATGTCAGAAACAAATCGTTTAAAAGATATTGAGTTGTGAAATCATTTAGATGCACACTATATAGTCAACTTGCAGGAAATATCTGCAGACTGTGACCCCATGATTATGGAATTCAAACAGATTGAAATGCAAAGTAGCACGAAACATATGGAAATGAAATCGAAATATATTGAATCAATTTTATTTATTCACATCGTGATCAAGCCATCAGAATTTCATGACAACCGCATCATCATGAATCGTAGTGCAAGAGCTAGTACTCTCTTCTGTAAATAAAATACAGGGAAAGAACAGTATATCAATAACAAAGTGAAATCAAAGTGGATA
This sequence comes from Amaurobius ferox, assembly GCA_951213105.1. Taxonomy (NCBI): domain Eukaryota; kingdom Metazoa; phylum Arthropoda; class Arachnida; order Araneae; family Amaurobiidae; genus Amaurobius; species Amaurobius ferox. The sequence goes on along the minus strand of OX578137.1, from coordinate 116,303,057 downwards.
TTGTATTTTTGTTACAACATTTTATTTAACTTGATCTAGTATTTGTTTGTTTATCAGTGACATTCAGATCTAAAAGCCCCTTAACTAATCATCGTTCCATTAATCACAATAACGTGAAATTTGGTATGTCGTTGTCTGTTGTGGCACATTTTAATTCCTTTGATTTTGAACTATATCGATCTAGACTGTCCTGGACCATACATAGGAATGTACTCCTTTTGGAGGAATGATTTAAGAACCGGAGCAGCAAAAAGGTCTAAATTTACCATATCGTTGTTATTTGCAGTATATTTTGATTCCTTGGATTGTGAAATTTATCGGGATAGAGCGTCTTGTGCCCGTTATAGGAATGTACTTGTTTTGGGGAATAACTTAAGAACGTAAGAAGATAGAAAGTCCAAATGCAGTATCTATCTTTCACACATTTAAGTTACAAACATTTTAATAAATATATTTTTAATAGATTTAAGTTACATACTAATAAGAAAAATATGATGTGGGCAGCACATGACTTTCCCTGCAGACTTATATCCACGTTCTCTTTATTTTAATTAAATTTAATTCACTTTTAATTCAATTTTCAAAAGGTGGCGTAGAGAAAATACGAAAAAATTAATATCTCGAGAACGGCTAGTCCTAGTGTAATGGGGTTGATCTTATTCTTTTTTTTGTTAAAAATTACGTATAAAACAAGCATTTAATGGATATATTTGAGCATATGCAGTCTTTTATTTCAGATTTTGGCAATTTTTGAGGGCAGAAAAGGACAGATTATTTTTCTCCGAATCGCACCAAAATCTAAACAGCACTCCCACAAGTGACTTATCTACCGAATTTTATGAAATTCGGTCTATTAGTTTTTCAACTAGAGTGGATACAAACTTTTAAGGGCCATTTCGCAAAAAAGGGAGGTTTTTTTTATCCCGAATCGTACCCAAAACTAATCAGCACCAGATTTGCTCGCACGTGACATACCTACCAAATTTTATGAAATTTGGTCCATCAGTTTTTCAGTTAGAGTGGATACAAAATCTGCACAGACAGACAGACAGACAGGCAAGCACACACAGACGTCAAGCTAAAAATAGCTTTTTCGTTTTCTAGAGGTCTCAAAACGTGTAGATCCGTCGAACACTCGAGTTGCGATTTTCAGCCTGATTCCAATACTTTCTCTATACATTACCATGTATTACAGGGAAAGAAAAAATCTGATGTGGGTAGCACATGACTTTCCCTGTAGACTTATATTGACGTTCTCTTTATTTTAATTACATTTAATTCACTTTTAATTCAATTTTCGTTCTCATTTGATAACTGGACTTATTTTCAAAGGTGGCGTAGATAAAATACGGAAAAACTAAAATATCTCGAGAACGGCTAGTTCTGGTGTAATGGAGTTGGTCTTATTCTTACCTTCGTTAAAAATTACGTATTAAACAAACATTTAATGGATATATTTATACATACGTAGTTTTTATTTTATATTTTGGCGATTTTTGCGGGCCATTTTGCAAAAAATGGCAAGTTATTTTTTTCTGAATCGTACTAAAATCTAATCTTCACCAGGGTGTCTCACACGTAACTCATCTACTGAATTTTGTGAAATTCGGTCCATTAGTTTTTCGGCTAGAGTGTATACAAGCTTTTGAGGTCCATTTCGCAGAAAAGGCGGGTTCTGTTATCCCGAATCGTACTAAAAAACTAATCAGCACCAGACTCGTCCACAAGTGACTTACCTACCGAAATTTATGAAATTCGGTCTATTAGATTTTTAGTTAAAGTGGATACAAAATCTGCACAGACAGACAGACAGACACACAGACACACACATAGACATCACTCTAAAAATTGTTTTTTCGTATTCTAGAGGTCTCGAAACGTGTAGATCCGTCGAAAACTCGAGTTGAGATTTTCGGCATGATTCCAATACTTTCCCTATACATAATCATGTATAGCAGGTAAAGTAAAAAATCGCAAAACTACGTTTTTTGATTTTACTTGTGTGGCAACCAAAAGAAAATTGTAAAGTAAATTTACTCTTTTTAACTATTAAATACATTTAAAGAAATTATTATTTTAATATTACATTCAATAATTTGAAATGTTATCTTCCGTTATAATGCCGTTATTCTCATATAGTGGAATTAATTTAATGTACATTGCTATGTTGTGCCGCAATTAACCCTCCAATTATTTTACCTTTCGCGTGAGTCCTGTAAAGGAATATTATTCATTATTAAAAATATTAGACCAATTTAAACTTAACAATAACATTTATTAAAGACACAAAATACCTATTAAATTCCAATACATTAACTACTCTTCCTATTAATTGTTTATTAAGATAGAATGTGAGAGGAGAGCATGCGAGACCCTGCACCATATACCTAACGTATTTATTAACCTGGGGATGATTGATGAACACATACCTTCAATCTGGGCCTTGTTAGCAGCACTTGGTCAATCTCGTCTGTAGTTACACGCATCAACTCGAAGTGTAATGCCCACTCGTAACTTCATTGAATACTGCTAACTCAAACACTCCACTCATTTCATGCTATTGGGCGATTATATCCACAAGTCACCATAACATATCTGCACCAGTCAACTCTGAACAATTGTTCACCAGCATCTTTCTTAAGTCATTTTAGTATATCTCATTTTTAAGTCAAAATCATGATTGTCTTATTTCTGGTCTGCTCTTGTCTCAAAATTCCATCTGTCTTCTCCAATGTCTGATCTCGTTTTTTTCTCTCACAGTCTGTGTTTCCCTCGGTGTGTGTGTGTGTGTGTGTGGCGTAACTCCGCCTTTACCTCTTTTTGGCGTTTATTGGTTACCCCTTACCCAATTGCACCATTGGACATTTAGTACGACCCTGCTCAGCCCCTATTGTATGGCACCCCTAAATTTATAGTCTTCTGACCTTTAGGTTTAAATCCTAATAAACCTTGGTGACAGCCAGACTACACGCTTTGTTCGCCGTTTTGGCCACAATAAATACTCACATAAAAGTGTCTCATCACATGTGAGAACAATTTCTGGTCTCACATATCTCCCCTCGGACAAAAAAACAAAAAAAATTCAACACCAATAGAGTTCGAAACAAAGTTAGATTCACTTGCCACTCTCTAATTGGCACTTTGCACCTTTTGGGACAAAGTTCGTACAGAACTGTAGTTCAAACAGTCTTGCTGTAAACACCAACAGTTTTTTGAACACATATATTATAGTATATCAAAAGTTATGCACGCATCAAATCCACCAGGTTAAGCTTCCAATTGAAGCATAATTAAATTTTGATAATTTTAAAGTATTTTAAACATATGCACATTCACTTTGAAATGTTACACACTAACTATTTAACTTTTATATTATTAACACCATTACACCTTTTTTTTTACAAATTACACAATATATTACTTTTTCAACACAATTATTTTCCTCTTTAATCTAACATATTTCATAATTAATAACTTCATTACATATATAATATTTGTGCATAACCTTGACATTGGTACATACTTATTATATAACAATCAAATTTTCCCTTTAAATTCACCTACTGTCACATCAGCCTCTTTAAGTAACCTTAACTTTGCCACTGGGAATGACACATTTTGACATTTCCCTATAATAGGCCATCTTGGCCCAGAATGTAAACAAAAAACAACAACCTCTGATCTGTGACAGGGTAATGATGGATTGACTTGCAAAAGATCATTAAGAAGAACCATTTTTTCCCATCGTAAGTGAATAACCGGAAATGTTCAATTCCCCTTTCCGAAACTAGGAAAGTGACCAGTTAAGTAAAAGACTCTCGATTCATTTTCCTTTAATCGTTTTTTGCAACAGCGATTAGCAGCTCGCTTCCTTTCAGCTTTACTTTTTGCACCATGACAAAGCATTTGAAATGGACAACGTGCGGCGTGGTTTGCTGATCACTGAAGATGACGATGGCGGAGCTTCTAAAACACAAAGGATTGAACAACTGAAGTATCGTGACTTTTCTTATCCAATTTGGCGTGTACATAAACGTCGAATTATTTTTTTAACATATATATATACCTCCTCATCAATTTATTATATTGTTATTTTCGTGCAACCCACTCTCTATCACTGCATGCCGTGGTATTTGAACCACCCCTTACTGTACTGCTTTTAACGTATTTCTTTTATTTTCTTTTTAAAATCAAATTTATTAGCCCCTTATTTAAATATTATTCAGCTGGTTCCTTTGGGGTGACTTGTATTATTATCAAAGTCATCTCTATGGTGCCTTCTATTACTGCATGTATACATTTTATAATAACATTATTCAACATTTTAAAAATCATTTTATTGTATTATTTTATTATTTAAATTTCACCTTTCAATTTGTTATTGAGATTCTCTCATATTTAATTTGTTTTATCTTTACCTTCCATATGACTTAATGAAATTTAAAAAATTTTGAATTTTTTTTAATTTTGACATTTAATTTTAAACTTTTAAATTTTTTGATATATAATTTGTTTAAATTTTATTTATTTTAACTCCTTGCTTAACACTTTCATAATTTTTAAATTTTATATAAAATTATTTTATTTTTTTAAAACAAACTCAAGACTTTAATTTCTTGTCTGAAAACCCTTTATTTACTTAATTGAAAACTTTTATTTTATATTTTTAACATCTTATGAATTGAAATCCTTTTTATTTATTTATTTATATATACTTTTTAAACGCGGATTTATTTACTCAGCGTACCTACAAAATTTATTATATTTATGTATTTCAATTTATTTTAATCCTTATGACTTTGAATACCTGACATTTATAACCATTCATAACGCGCGACTGTTGACGCGATTGTTTATCATCCTATCGCACCATTATTATTTAATTATTACTTTCTTTGACATTTTTAGTAACTGTAGCTAATCCTTTTATGACATGACATTTATTGCATCGAATATGACATTTATTGCATCGAATATGACATTCTATTAATCATAACATTTCTCAACACCTTATTCTGAATATCTTTTTCACAATTGTTCATATTTAAAAATACCTAATCACCATTTTATATGACATTACCAACAGAGTATATATATATATATTTTACGTAGATTCCCGTTTGTTTACAAACACTTTCCAGTTGCTATCGTATCTCATCGCTAATTTTTATTTACATTCCCCACTGACATCTAAATTCCTTATTGTTTAACATATTTATTTATTCATTCCGTATTTATTTATATTCATTTGACATGTATTTCACATTTATTTATTATCGTACAATTTTCCTCATCAATACTTACATTTTATTTTCATATCCATATTTATTTACATTTTATTTTCATATCCATATTTATTTATAGACACATGATTATCGTAACCTTTCCTTCCGTTGTAAATGAACAACAAAAATGCTTTATTTCGCACTCAATATTCTTCAATTACTTTTTTTTTTCAACCTTCTGTGAATTTATTCATCTAAACAAAATGTGAACTAAATTTATTTTCTTTTATCCTGTCACTTTAGGATTAATTTAGTTATTTAATCTGCTACTACAATTTATATTATTCCTCAAACATTTATTTACTTAAGCAATTTTCAATGCATTTCTATATTTGAACATTCCTACACGAGATATCGTGTCCTCGATTGCTTTATTGCAACGGGCAATATACAGCTACTTTAACTGTTCATAATTTAACATTTTAAATTCAAATCGATTTAAAATTTTCAATTATTTATGCCTTTGTTTACATTTTGACATAAAATTTATACCATCTATGACTAATCTCTAATATTCAGCTCATTACTTACTTTTTTACTTTACTTAAACCTATCATTCAATTTTTAAGCCTCAAGACTATCTTGAAAGACTCATCATTTTTTGCCCGCCTTTGAAAGCAAATTGAAGTGATGAAAGCTACACCCTATTTTGGTACTCAACTTATTTGGAAAACTGAAGCATTTGACTGGACTGGCCTGCACAACATTGTCCTTGCCTGGATTTGGCTCCAGATCTTTCATCTACCCAATTAGGTAACATATTTGATTTTACCTTTCATTTTTGTAGAATTTATTTGCATAAATTAATCTCTGCATAATTTTCTTATCACATGTAACATTTTGACTTAACATTATAAATTATATTATGATATAATATTATTTTTGAAAAAGAACTATTTGTACAATCATTATCAATTTTTGTAAAATTCATACCATGTTCATTTTTAAACCATTCCGTGATTATTCATCTTTTTCTTAGAAATTCATACCATTTTCATTCTTAAACAATTCCTTCCTTATTGTTTTTTTTTTATTTCATATCATTATCCATTTTTTCATTTTTAAATTTATTTCATTGCGAGATCATTTTTCTTTGAATCATTTTGATTTGTCATTTTTATCTGTTTCTCATTTTACAATTTTTGAAAAACCAATCATCAGCAAATTTTGAATTTTTAAAATTTATTGATATAATGAAAAAATTTGAATCAAACTTTCTTTCATTCTGTTCATGAATGTTTTCAATTTCATTTGTGTTAAGAATTTCTATTTCATTTAGTAACTCTAATTTTTGCCTAACATACACTTTATATTTGCTTTGACTTTCAATTCTCTCACAGGCTGTGTTTCCCTCGGTGGTGGTGGAGTGTGAGTGTGTGTGTGTGTGTGGAGGGGGGTAACTCCGCCTTTACTTCTTTTTGGCGCTTATTGGTTACCCCTTTCCCAATTGCACCATTGCACATTTAATACGGCCCAGCTCAGCCCCTCTGGTATGGCACCCCTAAATTTATAGTCTTCTGACAGTTAGGTTCAAGTCCTAATAAACCTTGGTGCCAGCCAGACTGCACGCTTTGTTCGCCGTTTTGGCCACAATAAATACCCTCATAAAAGTGTCTCATCACATGTGAGAACAATTTCTGGTCTCACAACTTGTTACATATGTAACTCGCCAGTGAATTTAAAGATGGAGTGAACACGCAAAAAAAAGTATTCATTTAGGAATAACGTCCTCTACAAATCTATGTAGTTAGAATTTGGCATCAGAGGCCGTCTTCATATCTAAATGAGCACAAACTTCGAAATTTTCAACGGTAAAGCCTGATTTTGATGTCATAAATAAATGTTTCGTCTTTATTTCACAAGATATTCAATATTCTGAAATGAGGAATTTTTAGGGGTCAGAGAGATCCATATTGAAAACCGCAATTTGAAAAATGAAATTTCGTTGAACAACTTTTCTACTGAAGTGGGTCATTTGCTATTTCACTGAAAAACCTTACAGATTTATTCTGATACCTCATCTTGTGTTTGAGAACTAAAAACCTTCTTCATTAATCATTTTATGGGATTTTAAAATGGTCAAATTAATGAACGAATTACATGAGTGATGGAATCCGCACATCGTATTGCAATGTATTACATTGTATTATATTCGAGTATGTCAAGATAGTGAGATTAGTTCATCGAATAGATATTTTAACGGTGACCGACGAGGTGGCCGAGTGGTCAAGGCGAGCGTTTCTACAGCAATCGCTCGACCGCCGCGTTGTGGGTTCGAGTCCCACGTAAGGCATGGATGTTTGTAGTGTGGGCACAGTGTGTTCCGCCCCTCTCTGGTGCGCCTGGGGCAACGTCCTAGGACGGTTAATGGCTCACGTTCTGGCCACTGACAAAGGCGAATGATGAAAGTCAAGTGCCTGGCCATATGAAAAAGTATATTTTAACGATGACTAACGGCTCTTAGGTTGTCGTAATAACTACCATACTAAACATCAAACATGCAAATTAGTCTTTTCTTGTGACGTAAATCTACGTCTTGGCAAACACAATTTTATTATTTATTATATTACTTTCCTTATACACATAATGTACAAGGAAAGTATTGTGACGGGGTCGAAAATTCGAATTCGAGTTTTCGACGGGAGAGCACGTTTCAAGCATCCCTGATCACGAATCGAACATTTTTGAGGTGATGTCTGTATGTGTGTGTGTGTGTGTGTCAGTGAGTCTGTGGAAACAATATTTCACGAACGAATGGAGCGATTCGAATGAAATTTGGTACAAAAATCACAACCCGTGAATACTGGAAGCCCATTGTTTTTAAACGCAATCGAATGTTCAGAATCTCCCTAAATTTTCGAGTGAAATTTTGAAAACATCATCAAAAAATCAAAACCTTTAATAAAGTTACGCAAATACACATTTCTTATGCAATTTTTACTTAGAAAACGATTAACATAAACTTTTGAACGCTAGCATGATCCATTCTCGAGATGTTGCACATTTTTCAAATAAATTTATCCAAAAATCCCATAAATTAAAAAAATATATTAACTGTTGAGAAACATGTTCATTTTTCATGTGTGATATACTGCGCTAAATTGGGCGACATCATTCTCGTGGATATAGCTCGTTCCATTCATCAGAAAAGATACTTTGAGTAATACTTTTGTATTTGAACGCCAATAGTCATTTATCCGCTGTAAGAATAACTTATTTCTCCTTCCATAACGCTTGGCGAGATTTTGGCGACAATTTTGGCAGAATGTCGCCAACTTAGCGACTTTTTAAATGTTGCCAAATTAACGAAAATCTCGCCAAATAGATAAAAATGACGCTAAATCAATGAAAATAACTCATTGAGGAAAATTCAATATCTTGGAAAGAATATAAGTATGTACTATAAGAATAATATTTTTTTTAACTGTAAAAGTAGTGAATTCATTGCATTATATTTAAGGAAAGTCATGTGTTGCCCACATCAGATTTTTTTATTTTACATCTTTATATCTGCATTATATTTTATATAAATATCTTATTATCATAAATTATCCCATAATTTTGTGGCCTATTATAACTCGCATCATCTCCAGGACTATTAATTGTAGAGTAATGAATTTCATCATTAGATGACTTATAGAGTCCCATTTATAACAATGCACATTTAAAACCTCCGATACAGTGGCAGAATTGCGTTGATTAGGTTGCATCTATACCAGACTTTTATACACAATTGTATTAAAACTGGGTAAAAAGATTAAATTAAAATTAAACTTTTCAAATTAATCTTTTTTTTTCAACTAATATACGACCCCTAAAAATCATCCAATATTTAAACGTAGCGAAAGAACTACTAAAAGAAAGCAATTAAAATTTTGCATATTCGTATAAAAATTCTTTATAAATCGATTTCCTTCAAAATATGTCTAGGTTACTGTTCATATTTTTTTCAAATATAAATTTCATAATTCATATTTCATATAAAAATGTATTTAAAAAAAATAAAAATCACGTGATTGTATTTGGGTTGCTTATAATTGTAACGTAATACAAAATATCAGCGTGAGGTAATAATTATTACAGACATAAACAAACTAATTTACCACTAAGGACTCAAGTTTTGCATACTCATAACTTGTAAACGCTTCATCTAAATGACTTCAAATTTGTTATCAAAAGTTGAATTTTGCTCTAGATTTGAAATATGTTGTCAAAATTGGGTGTTACTATTGAAAATTTCAAAATTTGTACGCGTTTAAATATGAAAACGGCGTAATTTGTAGAAGACGTTTTTCCTAATCGAATGGCATCTTAAAATTTTCTCTGTGATGAACAATGCTCGAATAATAAGAGGTGGGGCATTTACTTCCCTCAACAGTACATGCTATTTTATTACTTTCCTTATATACATAGTATAATGTGTATAAGGAATATTGTGACGGGGTCGAAAATTCCTGATCGAGTTTTTGACGAGAGAGCACGTTTCAAGCATCCCTGATCACGAATCGAACATTTTTGAGGTGATGTCTGTCTGTGTGTGTGTGTTAGTGAGCCTATGGTGAAGATATCTCACGAACGAATGGAGCGATTCGAATAAAATTTCGTACAAAAATTACAATCCGTGAATACTGGAAGCCTATTGTTTTTAAACACAATCGAATGTTCAGAACCCCCCTAAATTTTCGAGTGAAATTTTGAAAAAATAATCAAAAAAGCAAAACCTATTAATCAAGTCACGCAAATAGACATTTCTTATGTAATTTTTCCTTTAAAACGATTTACATGAACTTTAGAACGCTAGCATGAGCCGTTCTTGAGATATTGCACATTTTTCAAATAAATGTATAAAAAAGTCCCATGAATTAAAAAAATATTAACTGGTGATAAACATGTTCACTTTTTAAATGTAATTTCATGCGATAAATTGAGTGACATCTTTCTCGTGGATCTAGCTCGTACCATTCATAAGAAAAGCTACTTTGAGTAATACTTTTGTATTTCAACTAAAATACTAAATTTATCTTCTATAACAAAAACTAATTTCTCTGTCCATAACATTTGGCGAGATTTTGGCGCTGAATTTGGCTAAATGTCGCTAACGTGACGACTTTTTTAAATATTGCCAAAATAACAAAAATCTCGCCAAATGGATAAAAAGGACGCTAAATCAATGAAAATGACGACTAATTAACGAAAATTTAATATCTTGGAAAGAATATAAGTAGTTACTACAAGAATAACTTATTTTTTTTACTGTAAAAGTAGTAAATTAATTCCATTATATAAGGAAAGTCATATGTTGTCGTATAAGATTATTTTCGTTTTAGAAATAAATGACTTTTATATATCAATAGCAGCAGTAAGATAATATTCTTTTATAAGCACAGAAGAAATGTTAAGAATCCCAATCGTTTTATTTTTGTGGGAGTTTCTCCGACAGATTTTATTCTTTTCAAAATTTTGAGTCACTTTTACTTTGACCCGAACTTCATTCTTACCCAAAAAGCTTTCTGAAAGTCCGAAAACGTGGAGTTGCTATGGAGAAAACTGCCTTGACGGATTTTAAAAACTTTTGTCTGTAAAAAGTATGTCTAGCTGTTTCATGCTCTTTTTCTTTCATTTCATATATTTTAAAAGATTTATTTTCGTTCAAACAGCAGTACCGTTGACAGAATTTTGACTACCACTTCTTAATATATTTATCATTTCAATAGAAATTTTCATTTTATAGTATGAGGTATGACTAAAATATGACGAAACAGATGAATTTTCCAATAAATATCCTCTTCTACTCATATTAATAGAATTAGTTCCATAAATTGTCAAAATAACATCACACATTCCTCTATTTATATCCACAGTCTAAACCAATATATTATTTATATTGAGTATAATGACATCATGCAAGCAAAAATGATTTTGAACTCTTGGGTACTTTATTGGCCAAAACAAAATTATTTTAATCACATGCAAAATTCACAGCTGAATGGCAACAAAATATTTATAATGGGGTCTTTATATGGTAGCAAAAAGTGTGTACACTTGATATTGACGGAGCTGTTAAGCGTTTTTATTCTCTTTTGTATACTTATTTCATACAGTCATACGAATTTTTGAAAAAAAAAAAAAAACAGGAAGGGACATCGCCAGAATCGGAAATGGAAATCTTTTGTGAACACCATACCACATCTGGAATTCCATGCTGTATCCATGTCAGTCAGCATCTGAACTTTATATATAGCCAATACTTAGGAATAGCGATTTCAAGAAACACCTTTATACCGGAAAGGGAAAAACAAGAAGTGGAAATCTTAATTGACCGCCTCCCCCCCTCCACACACACACCTGCCCTGGAATTTAATACTGAATTCATATCAGTCATCATCTAAATTCTGTCTAAAGCCAATCTTCAGAAATATATGTTTCAAGAAATTTTTTTAAAAGGAGCAGAAATCCTTAGTGGATCCCCCATTCTGTTCCGGAAATAGAGGACAAATCAGTGTTCGTTTGACCTCCAGCTATAGCAATTTTGAGTAGATATTTCAAAATAAAATGTTTCTTTTTCTTATGGGAAAATTTTTGTTCCCAACAAAATGTTTGACACCACTGACAATTAAGTTTTACATATGACATAAAATAAATGAAATTTCGCTAATTTGTTAGCACGACGATAGAAAATTTGCAGAAACCTTCTCTTTAATAGAAAGTATTACATCCACAACCGGATATAAACTGATTTATCGCATATGATTGCATATCATATATGATACAGTTGCGCAAAAGGGGTATTTTCATATTTCAAAAATGGTTCTACATAACAAGACAATCAACCGCAGACTCGACAATATGTAATTATCCTAAAAGTTGTTGCCGTTTACGAAGCACGTAATACTGTGCTTCCACCCTTCGTTACAATAGCGTCACCGAATAAATACGTAAAAAAGTGCTTTTCATGAAGAATGTCCAAAGATGATCTGCTGTGCGCCAAAGAGTAAAATGGTAATGTTTCGTATTATAATATAAAGATTTGTGCAACCTGACGAGAAGTCAATAGCAAGTTGCAACTGTATCACTACCGACTCTGTTAAATTACAGAAACTATAATGGTGTACGAATTAGTAAATTGTAAAGATAACTGTTGTTTTGAAGTTAAGCTTTGGTAAAATTTAATATGAATTATATTAATTAATAAAATGTGTGTTTGAAGAAAAGTAATGCCTGCTTATTGAATAAGTAAAATTAATTTTATATTTATTAATCAAATTGCTTTTCAAAAACACCGGGCAACTTAGAAAAGATAACTAGGCGGGTTTCACTTTTGCTATGTACTCTGCTAAATGCAAGGCCATCCCTAATGTTAAAGTAACTAATGGTTTAAAATAAATAAACCTAACCATAATACAAATTTAATACGCCACATCATATAAGATCGGCACTAGTGGTTAGTCTCGCAAACTATTTTAGTCTATAACTATTTTTATTACAAACTATTTTACTCTATAACTATATTTATTACAAACTATTTTTATTACCAGTTTTAATGATTTAAACGATAATTTAAATCAAAGGGCAATAGAGCCTGGTGCACATAAATAATGTAAGGGTTGGTTCTGTGGCACCAAAGTATTCTCTATTTTCCTGTTCATGGGATTTCTAAGTCAGAGTTAATGGTCCAAACACTCGTGAGAGGATTACATTCAATGTACAACAAAATATCAATTAGCATATATCTTTGGAAATATGTGTCTAGCACTAACGGTTCAAGTGTTATAAAACAGATCAGTCTTATTTTAAACAAATTGCATAGTATACTTTTAATTTTATTCAACTATATAGAGAAATGTAAGGTATATGGGTTATACTTTTAAATAATTCACCCTTAATGTATTTGACATATTTGGCAAACATAATTCGTCAGTAGGATGTTCAATGGCATTCTCCATCACACTTTTCTAATTTAAGAGTTTAGGAAAATTTGCTACTTGAAAAGTTTAAACTTCAAAATGCTTATAATGATACGTAATGTGTGTGTCGCACGACATGTTAGCATTTCGGAGACAAATGTCAATCAGGTTAATAAGCGATTTAAATGCAGTGCATAAGTAAATAATACATTCACGAGAACCAATAGGAACTCATACATATATAAACAGCGTACTTCTCCTCCAGCACCAAGAACAAATCAAGAGGTGTATAACATCACAGCCCTCACAGCAAAGATCGTCACATGTGTGACAGTGACGTTGTAGTCACGTAACACCTGGGTCACAATGTGACATCATATTTGTGACTTATATTTGACGTTACGTATTAGTAACTTTGTAACTTCATTTAGACTATATTCAGTGACGTTTCCACAATTTAATTAACACGGAACAATGTGACGACATTACATTGGCAATTACAATGGACGTCACAAACAAGTTAATATGCGACGTCACAAACGACCATGAAAATGACCAAAATGACTTCGCTGTCAATCAGGCATCATTCGCCTCAATATGACATTGCGGAGACGTACTGCGACGTTCTGTGACGTCCCAAAGTCACAGTGTGACGTAAATCTTACGTCACTATGAAAAAAATGCTGTTAGGGAGGGGGATTGAAAAAGTTTGTTCCCACAGGGAGTCTGAGAAGCATCAGCAACTCGATGTTTAAACAGAGTGCAGTAAACACGTAAAAAGGAGTAGCTCTCCAACGCAGTTGTTGTTACCTGAGATTGCGTTGAAATAATGCGATGGCATCACGATGCGTAAAAATAAATGCTGAATGCTAGCAGAGTGTTCTCGATCATATAATAACTGGAAAAGTTAATAACTGCGTATGGATCATCCGACATTGCCACTTCAATCTTAATGTCCACTGCATCTAATACAATTGTGCCCTGATGTATTCAACCAGTAACCATTTATTTATTCCATGTTAAAATAAGGCACGGAGAGAACTTACAAATTAAGAAATCGCAATGATCAATAATTGAGTGAGAACTATAAGCTGAATATAATACTAGTTTTGCCAGAAGATAACCTATAAATGTGTTTATGTAATATTAATTATCTTGATATATATATATATGTATATGTGTGTATGTATGTGTGTGTGTGTGTGTGTGTGTGTGTTTAGCTAAATTAATTTCAATGATTGCATTTTAAGCCTTAATCAAGGAATATGAAAAATTAAGGAATTTATCAATTTAAATGTTAGTGTTGTATGTGTTGAGTGTTATTCGTCAGTGTTTGAGAACCCGAAGTTTTCATACTTCACCCTAAGTGACGGCATCAAAGGCAAGTCCTTTTATTTAAATAATGGTAAGAACGAATTACCTTATAACATGTTGCCGCCACGTTCATTTGTGCCGTATGTGGGAGAGTACTGAGAGACTTATGATAGTACTAAATATTAATTTTAATAAGTAAAAGACACAATGAAACTTAATAATGAATTACAGATATGAAATCAGTAAATAAGATAGATATTTGCATGAAAGTCATAATTTAAAATATGTGTATTAGAATATTGTGTATATATGTATGTAGTAGTATGAATATTTAGTATATGGTATAGTAAGTATATAGTATAGTGTATCTGAACCATGGCGCTGAAAAAGACTAGGTAAGCAAGCAAAAAAGCGAGACAAGATCCTCCGAGTGACAACATCCTTGATCAGGATGCCAATACAAATGACACCGTGGCAAATATTTCTGCTACAACGAGCAGCAACACGGTAAGCGAAGAAACAGCGAACAATCAAGTACATCAAAATTCATCTTTGCCAATCATTCAAATGTTGCCATCATCTGATGGATAAAAAGATAATAATGCAGAATTTTTTATCATGCAATTTGATCTAGTATCAGACTTAACTGCTTGGACAGAGCAAGAAAAATAACCATTTTACAGTCTAGACTAAAAGGCAAAGAAGTAAAGGAAACAAACCCAAAAACCTTTAACGAAGCCGTACAAACAGCAAGTGTCATTGAAGCCGCATTAGATGAGGCAAACGATATTATAAATAATATCGAAGTAGAGGAGAAAACAGTTGAGAAAGCGAAAATCAACAACGTACAAATAGAATCTGTGACAGAAAAGCCTCCATAAAAATTATGCATATCTTGCCCTCGCAACAACCATTGGATGGCCGAATGTTTTACCCTACAAAAAGTACATAAAAATTTAAGAATGACAATAAATAATGAAAATAACAGCCAAAAACCCAATATTTATAATCACGAGAGAGCCGCAAAGCAAAACAATGAAGCATAATATAATATAATAGGGCAAGATCCAGGAGAGGCAATTATAGAAATAATCAGGGCTTCCGACATCGGACAGTTGACAATAGTAGACGATATCGAAACAATGAGTATTGAAACAAAAAATCTGATGTGGGCAGCACAAAACTTTCCCTGCAGACTTATATCCACGTTCTCTTTATTTTAATTAAATTCAATTCACTTTTAATTCAATTTTCGATCTCATTTGATAACTAGACTTATTTTCAAAGGTGTCGTAGAGAAAATAGGAAAAATCTAAAATACCTCAAGAACGGCTAGTCCTAGTATAATGGGGTTGTCTTATTCTTTTCTTCGTTAAAAATTACGTATAAAACAAGCATTTAATGGATATATTTCAGCATACGTAGTTTTTATTTCAGAGTTTGTCGATTTTTGCGGGCCATTTTGCAAGAAAAGGCAGGTTATTTTTTTCCGAATCGTACCCAAAATCTAATCAGCACCAGGGTGACCCACAAGCGATTTATCTACCAAATTTTGTGAAATTCGGTCCATTAGATTTTCAGCTAGCGTGGATATAAACTTTTGCGGGCCATTTCGCAAAAAAAGCAGGTTCTTTTATCCCGAATCGTACCCAAAACTAATTAGTACCCGATTCGCCCACAAGTGACTTACCTACCAAATTTTATGAAATTCGGTCAAATAGTTTTTTAGATAGAGTGGATACAAAATCTGCACAGACAGACAGACACACAGACACCCACACAGACGTCACGCTAAAAATAGTTTTTTCGTATTCCAGAGGTCTCGAAACATGTAGATCCGCCAAAAACTCGAGTTGCGATTTTCGGCATGATTCCAATACTTTCCCTATACATTACCATGTATTGCAGCGAAAGTAAAAATCTGTTGTGGGCAGCACATGACTTTCCCTGCAGACTTATATTCACGTTCTATTTATTTTAATTACATTTAATTCACTTTTAGTTCAATTTTCGTTCTCATCATTTGATAACTGGACTTCTTTTCGAAGGTGGCGTAGAAAAAATACGAAAAATATTAAAATATCTCGAGAACGGCTAGTCCTAGTGTAATGGTTTTGGTCTTCTTCTTTTCTTTGTTAAAAATTACGTATTAAACAAGCATTTCATGGATATATTTGATCATACGTAGTTTTAATTTCAGATTTTGGCGATTTTTGCGGGCCATTTTGCAGAAAAAGCCAGATTATTTTTTTCCGGATCATACTAAAATCTAATCAGCACCAGGGTGATCCACAAGTGACTCACCAACCAAATTTTGTGAAATTCGGTCCATTAGTTTTTTAGCTAGAGTGGTTGAAAGCTTTTGCGGGCCATTTCGCAAAAAAAGGCGGGTTCTTTTATCCCGAATCGTACCCAAAACTAAACAGCACCACATTCGCCCACTAGTGACTTACCTACCAAATTTTATGAAATTCGGTAAATTTCTTTTTTAGTTAGAGTGGATACAAAATCTGCACAGACAGACACATAGACACACAGGCACACACACACACACACAGACGTCACGCTAAAAATTTTTTTTCGTATTCTAGAGGTCTTGAAACGTGCAGATCCGTCGAAAACTCGAGTTGCGATTTTCGGCATGATTCCAATACTTTCCCTGTACATTACCATGTATTGCAGGGAAAGTAAAAATCTGATGTGGGCAGTATTTCCCTGCAGACTTATATACACGTTCTCTTTATTTTAATTAAATTTAATTCACTATTAATTCAATTTTCATTCGCATATGTTAACTGGACTCATTTTCAAAGATGGCTTAGAGAAAAAACGAAAAAACGAAAATATCTCGAGAACGGCTAGTCCTAGTGTAATGGGGTTGATCTTATTCTTTTTTTCGTTAAAAATTACGTATAATACAAGCATTTAATGGATATATTTTAGCATACATAGTTTTCTATTTTAGATTTTGTAGATTTTTGAGGGCCATTTTGCAAGAAAAGGCAGGTTGTTTTTTTCTGAATCGTACCAAAATCTAATTAGCACCCATGTAACCCACAAGCAATTTATCTTCCCAATTTTGTGAAATTCGGTCCATTAGATTTTCTGCTAGAGTGGATACAAGCTTTTGTGGGCCATTTCGCAAAAAAAAGGCAAGTTCTTTTATCCCGAATCGTACCCAAAACTAATCAGCACCAGAGTCGCTCACAAGTGACTTACCTACCAAATTTTATGAAAATCGGTCAATTAGTTTTTTTGTTAGAGTGGATACAAAATCTGCACAAACAGACAGACACACAGACACACAAACACACAGACGTCACGCTAAAAATAGTTTTTTCGTATTCTAGAGGTCTCGAAGCGTGTAGATCTGTCGAAAACTCGAGTTGCGATTTTCGACATGATTCCAATACTCTCCCTATACATTACCATGTATTGCAGGGAAAGTAAAAAGAGTCCTCGAAATTAAACACAAAATAAAAGTTATAGTGCATCAAATGATGATTCGAGATCCCATAAAATGACAGACAAAAATAATTAGGATGTACGAAAGTTCAAAGAGCACGTATTAAATTCCCCTTACGGACAAAGTACACTGCCCATGGTAAATATAAAATTAGATGACATAACAACAGTTACTCTCATAGACAGTGGTGCTAGTGTAAGTTTTTTATCGGATCAAGTATTTCAGAAAATCAAAAATAAAATTAAAATTAACTATTTATCGGGACAAGTCAAAATTCAAACAATGACCAAGGAGAACACACAGTTTTCTAAGTGTATAAATTTTAATTTTAAAATCAACAATAACAAGTGTAAAATTTCATTTTTTATAACAAAGCAATTAAACAACACCCCATATGAATTAATTCTAGGATATAACTTCCTCAAAACTCACCATGCAATAATCGACACGAGTAAGTCAACATTAAAATTAGTGAAAGAATCCATATCGATCCCATTTAAAAACAGAAATCACAAACTATCACAGGGATCAAACAAGAAAGATTAATCATGCATAAGCATTGATTATGAAACACTTTCCAACTGAAATGTAATTTCATTTAAAAATTTCTAAAATGTGATACATTCAGTGGTGATATCTTTTACATTATCACAGTACTACAGTAATTTATTATACTTAAATATTTAAAACTGTATCGAAATATAAATCATTTGATTCTTCATGCAAAATCAATGATTATTTCATTCATATAACTTGTATTCCAGACTCCAGAGTTAAATAATTTTGTGTGAAAAAATTCAGCAATTCTTATGTAATTCATCTTACAATCGCTTGAGATATTTGCATTCTGCATATGTTAAAATTAGGCTTCGTAGAAGAAATAATAAAAGTTTAGGGATCATTTAAAATCACAACTATTGTAATTGCATAGGCACGGAATTTAGATACACAGATAATACACAGATAATATATGTGTGTATGTGTATGTACTCAAAGTATTGGAATCGTGCCGAAGATCGGAACTCCCATTTTCAAAGGATCCACACGTTTTGGGACTTCTAGAACACGAAAAAACTATTTTTAGGAAGACGTCTGTGTGTGGAAGGGTGTATCTGTGTATGTTTCTGTGTGGATATTACATCCACTCTAATTGAAAAACTAATGGACCGAATTTCATACAATTTGGTAGGTATGTTTTTTGTGGGAAATCCTGATGTTCATTAGATTATAGTACGATTCGTAATAAAAAAATCTGCCTTCTTTGCGAAATGGACGCAGAAATTGCCTTTATCCACTCTAGCTAAAAACTTATGGAACAAATTTAACAAAATTTGGTGTATAATATTTCAATAACCTACAAGTGATTTATATACCAAATTTAACAAAATTTTGTATATAAATCATTTGTAGGTTATTCTAGTACGATTCGGGAAAATGGAACGGGCTATTTTTGCGAAATGGCCCGCAAAAATCGTTATATATAAAAATAAAAAACTACGTGTGCTCAATTATATCAATTAAATTCCAATGTTATACGTGATTTTTGACAACAAAAAGAATAAGACTAACCCCATTACTCTAGGACTAGCCGTTCTTGAGATATTCTAGTTTGATCGCGTTTTCGCTACGCCACCTTTGACAATAAGTCCAGCTATCAAATGAGAACCAAATTTAAGTTTAACGTGTAAATGCCATGTCATTTAAAATACTTATGATTGTTATTTTGTGCAGATAAACTCAAATTATTATTGAATAAATAAAGAGAACGAATATGAGTCTGCAGGGAAAGACATGTGCTGTCCACATCAGAATTTTTAACAATATTACAACAATGATTTATAGAAGTGAACGGGGATTATTTTCAGGCCATTTCGAAAAAAGTGTATGATCTGTATATTTAAAGATCCATCAAATTTTTGTCGAATAAAATGTTCAACAAATTTAAGCTGTGTACCAAATTTTAACTCTCTAGGACGTAGGAAAATGCATTAAAAATGCTATCAAATAAGTATATCATGAAGAGCTATATAAAATTTTAAAAAAATGAAAAATTGTTATCAACCAAATTTATTTTAAAATGTGAAATCTCTCCCATATGCAAAACGTTTAAACAAATGGAAAGATATATATTATATAATATATCTCTCTTTTCTTTCTGGAAGATATCCCAAAGTCAGAATTTAATTGAATTTGTTTTTTTCCCTATATTAAATAATTTTTAATTAAAAAACTACTTAACATATTTTACAGAATTTTTTTTTATATATTCTATGGGATAATGTGAATATTTCCTAAAAATTTCGAAGTAATTCGTGAATTTTAAATTCACTTAAAAAATGTTTGAAAAATTATGTCCCTTAGGGTTCAATGTATTTCATTTTTTCAACCCGGGTTCAATAAAAAACTAATTGGGTGATATTATTTATTTATATTCCCATAGGTCCTACAGACCGTCTGAACAACATACTAAAATTTCATTTTGATAAAGTCATTTTTACGGCAGTTATCGTGCTAACGGACAGACAGTCAGACAGACAGACAGTATGAACAAAATCATAAACACTTTTCAACTTTGTTGTAAGGTGTTAAAAATGAACATGCAAATATATTCAATGCTTAAATGCAAGCTTGACAAATAAAATTAAATTATTCCCTCAAGAGACTAAAACAATAAAATAAAAATTAAATGAAAATTATTTTGAAGATAAGGTTGTAATTTTTAATATCCCAGAGTCAATGAAAGAATTACATGCAGATTATTCGTTGTTTCTATTCAAGAATAGATAGTTTATATCCACAATTGTCGCAAGTAAAACAGGAAAATAGATACAACTTAATAAAAACGTGATTGTTGGAACTGTAACACCGCAATTTGAAATTTTTGAAGAGCAACATAATGATGACAAAATTTTACAAATTAAATTGCAAACATGAAATGTTTAATTTTGTCCCATGTCATAAGGACTCAATGTCTATCAAAACTATTTTGTACTGTAAAAGTATACATTAGATTATATGTTAACCAATTTCGGATCTTTAAGATAAAAATATATATATATTTGTTATACGATTTATGAATACAATTGCAAACTTATCCCATATCACCAAAATACCATTATTTACCCTATACAACACGTATTTGTTTCTGGCAGTCATCGAACAAGGAATGAAAGTGAAATGAACGGAAAATAAGTCAAAAGGAATCAACCATTTTCTCAGTCGGAAGTCACTTTTGCTTCTTCCCATTCCGTCTATCGAGTCAATAGCAAAAAAAAGAGAAGAATACGTTCTTTTTGAAGAGCAAATATTTTTATTGCTAGATCAAGCGATAAAATGAAGGTATTCTTTCATCATTTTCTAACACCTTCTGCTTGAAATGCTCATTCCATTTTTAAAACTATGGAATTATCTCCAGCTGAGAAATTAAATTGAATTACATTTAATTCATTTGGTACTACATTTATTTTAATTTTTAACCATTTTCAACCATTTTCCCATTTTCTTACCATTTCTAGATATTTTTCATTTCCTAGACATTTCTAGTTTCTCTTCATTTTCTAGCCATTTCGCCATTTCTAGCCATTTTTAATTTTCTAGCCATTTCGCCATTTCTATCTATTTTTATTTTCTAGCCATATCTAGCTATTTTTCATTTTTAAGCCATTTCTAGCTATTTTTCATTTTCTAGCCATTTCTAGCTATTTTTCATTGTCTATTCATTCTCATTGAAGAGTTCTTTGAAAAGTTTAAACAACGCAGTGTCTATTTCAGACACTTTTTCTTGAGTCAAAATGGGAAGCTTGCCTCTCCTCGTCTTGACTGCAACATATCCAGATTTTCAAAAGTGCTTTACTAACCTCGTAACTGTTGAATTTTTCGAGGTCATGGGCATTTATTTCGAAACTCTTCACTGACAGTCTCATAAAAAAGGCCGAAGAAATGTTGCTATAAATTAAAATTTTTCTCAGTCCGAAAAAAAAACATTTACTTCGATTGATAAAAAATAGATCTTAAATTATTATTTGACGTATTAAATCAGCAGACGATATTTTTTATATATATTTGAAAACATATTAATGTCAATTAACTAATAAAAAACCTAATATTTAAATTTCTGGGTATATTAAATTCTTTTAAAATGTAGTACACATCTAATATATATATATATAGATAGATACTGTAGCTTATTAAATATGAAGGATACTATGCAAATAGAATTAAAGACTTTAAAGTTATTTACTTTTTGCTCAGTGGATTTTCAAACTACTATTATATATATATATATATATATATATATATATATATATATATATATATATATATATATATATATATATATATAAGATATAAAATATTACTTTATTAAATAACATTTGACTGATCGCTTAATATTTAACATCAGGGTTATGATAAAAATTTTAAGCCAATTGTTGCAATATGCCAGGTCAACTTAATTGTCCAATATATTGTATTTTCGTAAATTAGCGACATTTTTATCAAATTGGCGCTACTTTTCAATCTGGTAATAATTTACAAAATATTCCAAACTTCTTGCCAGACATTTCGAACGGACATAAAGACCAGATTTTCTTATATAGAATTATATGTACCAGAATTTAATAAATTACAAAAGAGATAAAATAAATTAATGCTAGTTTGATAAATTTATAATCCATGGTGTTGAAGATTTTCCTTTACTTTCATAGTATAATCACAATAGATGAACATTGCCACAAGAACAAGTTAACATTAAACAACATTGACATTAAATTGTTTCTCCATGTTTTCTAAAATATAGCCATACTAAGATCTGGGATTTAAATAAATGAGTGTCCTATTATAAAAGGCGTTGCTGGACATAGCCTCGTAACCATAGTCTGTTTCTCAACTTTGATATTAAATAATAAGCTCTACCACCTCTCACGTGATCTGATTTTTTAAGCATTTAGAATCATTTTAATTAGCTGCAAACGATATTTTGTGTATCAAAACACTAAGTGTCTAAGTGGTTCGACAATGGTTAGTTCACGAAAATCCTACTCGAGCTGCAATTACACCCTTGCAAAATAGTCTGACATAGGAGACAATATCTAGATATATGTTAAATTAAAATCGTGATATCACACCCTTACGATGCTTATATTGTGGATGGCATTAGATGGGCACTGTCACTGCTATTGTATTGTGCAAAGATTGCATAACTTGTTATGCAGAATTTAGTTGTAGATTTTAGTCCACTGTATATATGTAAATAACAACAGATTTAATCTGTATAAATAAAATTGAAAATCTGTCTGCCTGTCTGTCTGTCTGTTTGTCCCATCATCACGGCAGAACGGCTGAACCGAATTTGATGAAATTTTGTGGGTAGCCTAGAAATAGCCCCACTTAAAATTTAGTCTATGGTTGGAATTTCTACGACCAGTGGTTCTCGAGATATTAATAAAAAGCGAAACTTTCGTTTGTCTCATCATCACGAGAGAACGGCAGAAGCAAATTTAATCAAATTTTGTGGGTGACCTTGAAATAGGCCCCATAAATTTTGCCCAAGTTTGGAGTTTCTAAGACCAGGGGTTGTCAAGATATTAATGAAAAACGGAACTCTTTTTATAGGAGTTCTACTCTCCAACTCCGTGGTTTATCCAAACGGAAAGGATAAAAATCGTTTGTTTAAAGCGTCAAAGGGAATTAAAACTTTATTTTTGAGTTTGATGCAGGATTTTTGCATTAAATAGTCACTATCTGAAAGCATGAATTGTTTGAAACATGAATTTAAATGGAAAAATCTACCTCCATGTGTTATATTTCACAGGCTTTTACTCAACGATTCTAGAAGTATAAAGAAATTAAAATGGTTATTAAATTTCGCATTTTATGAGGAAGATTCTATCTTATATCATGTCGCTCGGCAAAGGAATGGAATTAAATGTGTTTGTTAATGATTATTATTATTTTTTCGATTTGAATAATAAATAAATGGATATTAAAATATATCTTATAAATGAACGGTCTGATTTTTTTTAATTATATTAATTGCGAACTGCATACATCACTTTCATGTATTTCAGCAAACAGGTTTTAAGCTTATATATTGTGTTTAGCTTATAAACTCATATTCTGTTTACCCAATAAATTCATTAATCCAATTGTTTAAACAGAAAAATAGTAGAATGGGTATATCTTCTAATAATATTTTAGTGTTTTCATTTAGTATATACAAACTGGATCGCGATATTTTATTCAGATCTGCGAATTTAGAGCTACGAATTTGGCTGAATATCGCTAAATTGGCAAATTTCTTAAAAGTTGCCAAATTGATTGAAATGTCCCCAAATTGATAAAAATGACGTAAATCAATGAATTTTATTTTGTTTTGTTAAAAGAAAGTACTGAAATGGTGTTTCGTTAGCATTTGTCTGTCAGTCCAACCGCCCTACTTAGTAACCCATTTAGCAAATTTTTAAAATGTCTCCAAATTGATAAAAATATTTATAAATCCATAAAAATATTTTGAAATTGATAAATTGCGCTAAATAAACGAAATTGTGTTTTTTTAGGGGATAATATTTTGATGATGGTTCGTCAATTTATCGCCAAGTGGGACTGTCAGTTCTACAGTCCCACTTGGCGATAAATTTGTCGATTTTTTAAAATGTCGCCAAACCTTCATTAGAGATATTCAGAGGATATTTTGACTACCAATTTATTTGAAGCAAATCATAACATGTCGCTTAACAACGGATTTATATTTAATGTGTTTATGAGGAAGAAGATTTTTATTAAATCTTTTCCGATTTTAATGATGAAGATATGTTTATGAAATAAATTTCATTGCCATCGTATTTTTGACTGGATAATATCAATTACGATCTTCATGTTTAAACATAATTATTATTGATGTTTTCGGGGATTATCGATTCAGAGATTATTGATATTTTCAATTTCTTATGGCATTGTTTTATTGTGGCAAAAATTGTTGAAACTCATATATTGTACGTTGTACGAGTAATCTTCTACAAATGCACGGGTATATCTTCTAATGTAAGAGAATATAAGTAGTACATGTATATTGCCATATATTGGAATCAAGCCTTCCGGTATGAAGATCATGGGGATTATTGATATTTTTAATTTATTAAGTAATCTGTTATATATTGGCAAAAAATTTTCAAACTAAATATAATACGGGTAATCTTTTACTAACACAAGGACATAATTTCTAATCTATGACATTATAAGTAGTACGGGTTTATCTTCCCATATAATTTTAGCACTTTCATTTGGGCACATATTGGAATTAATTACTGCCTACTGGTTTAAAGATTACGGATTTATTGATATTTTCAATTTATATATGTAATCTACTAATACAGGTTATATCATCTAATATTCGCGTATATAAGTGGTACGGGTCCCATACAATACGCTATTATTTTGCATATATTGATTCAATTCCATACTTTTATATAAATTTGCTTACAAAAAAGGCGAGGATATTTTATTCTTCAGATCTACCCGTGAAGATAATTTTGAATAACGAGAACAGCCATTCCTTAACTTCCTTTTAGGAGCATTATGTTAAATATTTTAACAGAATATTTTGATTAAAAATACCATTAAGTATACTATTGGAATTTGCACATGATTGTGAATTTTAAGTTTATTTATATTATATACTCCGTACGAAGAACGGGTATGCTGCTAGTAATCTATATAAATAAAATTGAGAATCTGTCTGTCTGTCTGTCTGTTTGTCTCATTATCACGGGAGAACAGCTGAACCGAATTTGATGACATTTTGTGGGTGGTCTAGAAATAGCCTCACTTAAAATATAGTCCATAATAGGAGTTTCTATGATCAGTGATTCTCGATATATTAGTAAAAAACGAAAATTCCGTTTGTCTTATCAACACGAGAGAACGGCTAAACCGAATTTAATGAAATTTTATGGGTAGCCTGAAAATAGCCCCCAATAAATTTTATCTAAGTTTCGAGTTTCTAAGACCAGAGGTTGTCGAGATATTAATAAAAAACGGAACTTTTTCCAAGGAGTTCTACTCTCCAACTCCGTAGTTTATCCAAACAGAAAGGATGAAAAGCGTTTGTTTGAAACGTCAAAGGAAATTAAAACTTTATTTCTGAGTTTTGTGCAGGATCTTTGCATTAATTAGTCACTATCTGAAAGCATGAATTGTTTGAAACATGAATTTAAATGTAAAAATCTTCCTCCATGGTTTATCTTTCACAAGCTTTTACTCAACCATGAAAAGTAAAAAGAAATTAAAATGTTTATTTAATTTCGCATTTTATGAGGAAGATTCTATCTTATATCATGTTGCTCAGCAACGGAATGAAATTAAATGTGTTTGTTAATGATTATTATTATTTTTTCGATTTGAATAATAAATAAATGGATATTAAAATATTTCTTATAAATGAACTGTTTGATTTTTCTTTTAATTATATTAATTGCGAACTGCGTACATCACTTTCATTTATTTTGGAAAAGAGGTTTCAAGCTTGTATAGTGTGTTTAGCTAATAAACTCATATATTCTCTTTTCCCAATAAATTCATTTATTCAATTGTTGAAACAGAAAAAGAGTAGAACGGATATATCTTCTAATAATATTTTAGTGTTTTCATTTAGTATATACAAACTGGATCACGATATTTTATTCAGATCTGCAAATTTAGAGATACGAATTTGGCTGGATATCGCTAACTAGGCAAATTTCTTAAAAGTTGCCAAATTGATTGAAATGCCCCCCAAATTGATAAAAATAACGTAAATCAATGAAACTTATTTTGTTTCGTTAGAAGAAAGTTCTAAAATGGTGTTTCGTTAGCATTTGTCTGACAGTCCAACCGTCCTACTAAGTAACACATTTAGCGAATTTTTAAATGTCACCAAATTGATAAAAATGTTTATAAATCCATAAAAATATTTTGAAATTGATAAATTGCCCTAAATATATGAAATTGTGTTTTTTAGGGGATAATATTTTGATGATGGTTCGTCAGTTTATCACCAAGTGGGACTATCAGTTCTACAGTCACACTTGGCGATAAATTTGACGATTTTTTAAAATGTTGCCAAACCTTCATTAGAGATAGCATTATTCAGACGATATTTTGACCACCAATTTATTTGAAGCAAATCGTAACATGTCGCTTAGCAACGGATTTAAATCCAGTGTGTTTATGAGGAAGAAGTTTTTTATTAAATCTTTTCCGATTTTAATAATGAAGATATGTATATAAAATAAATTTCATTGCCGGAGTATTTTTGACTGAATAATATTAATTACGATCTTCAGGTTAAACATTATTATTATTGATGTTTTCGGGGATTTTTGATTCAGAGATTATTGATATTTTCAATTTCTTATGCCATTGATTTATTGCGGCAAAAATTGTTGAAACTCATATATTATACGTCGTACGAGTAATCTTCTGCAAATGCACGGGTATATCTTCTAATCTAAGAGATTATAAGTAGTACAGGTATATTGGCATATATTTTGACATATATTGGCATATATTTTGATATATATTGGTATATATTTTGCCATATATTGGCATATATTTTGACATATATTCGCATATATTGGAATCAAGTCTTCCAGTATGAAGATTACGGGGATTATTGATATTTTTAATTTATTAAGTAATCTGTTATATATTGGCAAAATTTTTTGAGACTAAATATTATGATACGGGTAACCTTTTACTAACACTAAGACATATCTTCTAAACTACGACATTATAAGTATTACGGGTATATCTTCCCATATAATTTTAGCACTTTCATTTCGGCACATATTGGAATTAATTACTGCCTTCTGGTTTAAAGATTACGGATTTATTGATATTTTCAATTCATACATGTAATCTACTAATACAGGTTACATCTCCTAATATTTGCGTATAATTAGTGCGGGTCCCATATAATGCGCTTTTATTTTGCATATATTGATTCAATTCCATATTTTTTGTAAATTTGTTTACAAAAGAGGTCAGGATATTTTATTCTTCAGATCTACCCGTGAAGATAATTTTGAATAGCGAGAACAGCCATTCCTTAACTTCTTTTTAGGAGCATTATGTTAAATATTTTAACAGAATATTTTGATTAAAAATGCCATTTAGAATACTATAGGAATTTGAACATGATTGTAAACGTTAAATTTATTTATATTATATACTCCGTACGAAGAACGGGTATGCTGCTAGTCTTATATAAATCCTGTTGCTAAAATGTTATTTTAAATCTCCGCGATATTTTATTATTTCTATCATAAAAATACATTGATTGACTACAACAATAATATATGATATAAGTGTCATATTATTTTCCCTACAGACTGAAATTCATAATCGAATAAATTAAATTTAATTACTGAAGTTGGCTCGGATAATTGCTTGATATTATATTTAGTTTGCAGTTTTAATATTTACTCTTTTTTATTAAACAATTTAACGCATTTAAAACTGTTATCTTTTCCAAATTCTAAAAAAAATAAAATATTTTCGCCCTTGAGTTTGTCCTTAAAAATTACGTATAAAACAATAATTTAACGCATACTTTTGTGTTGTTGTTACATATTCCTTCTGACCTGGGATATACTAGACCAAGTCCACTAAGTCTTACAACCTCAAGAAATCCATCACCAGAACAGGAGTCCTGAAACGATTCTACTTGTGACGATCCTCCCCAGGCAAGAACGGAATCCTGCTATGCTGCTTCAACGCGGCAGAAGAGTGGCAGTGGCCGAAATGGGCAAAGTACGTCGGGAGTATATTCTCCTAGTAGAGTTACCCAAGGTGTGAAAGCCATTCCATTATACTCAACTAAATCCAGCGGGCATGGGACAAAGTCAGCCTTCTACCTTTTTATGCTCCGGGTCCTGTACCAACAGAAGCTGCTTGCTTCTCCTTTTGTCATTGTTACATGGTAAACATATAACATTGTAAGGTGTGGAGGGATTACATCTATAAAGATGGTCCCTGCATTACATTTGCAATAAATATATGTTTCCCATGACAGCACCCAATAACTGAGACGTAGCTAAATGCCGTCCAATGAGAATATGCAGGGGCTACAGTGTCAGGCCAATGACAACCAGGGGCGTAGTCCTTGTAGGAGGTGACATTTTTCAGATGTCCGAGAGAGAGTGAGATTTTTAGATATGTCCGGACACTTGTGAATTTGATTTCGAGAGACGTGTACTCTAACCACGGTCCAGATGACGGTCTCCCGACTTCATTCCGACGCGATGACGAACTATCCTACGGGATATCAAGGTATGCCAGGCATGTATTTTTACATACAGTTTTGATGACACGATTTTCCCGCTCTCTCTCTCTCGACATTTTACGAGCATTCACAATTAAGATAATTGTTTATTGTGTACATTAGTTCAATTATATTTTAAGGCAGTATATGTTTGAATAAGAACTAACTTTAATCTTAATGAAATTTAATCGTAATGGAGTTTAATTGTATGTTTTAAGTAATGATAATTATAAGAGAAGTTCTTGTGGAACAAAACAAATATTGTAGAATAACTTTGCGGAGATGTTTGGAGTTAAAATGTCAATTGAATATGTTATTACTATTATAACCATTTTGTAAATAAACTTGTTATTGTTTTATATTATGTTCGCTGTCTTCATTACCCATTAACACTTTAGTAATTGATTTATATGTATTTATGTTCGACACGGCCAATGTGGAGATCCACTTTTATGGGGAGAATTTATAATACTTGCGTCCTGACCGGACGTGTGGCAAAGTTCCACGCATCAGCCATATATGCATCCATTTAATCATACTTAATATCTTATTTTAGACTTTGATGGTTTGGGGGGGCCATTTCGCAAAAGTATGCTAGTTCTATTTTTCATAAACGTACCAAACTTTAATCCGCACACACGACATTTTCTGCCAAATATTTATAAAATTTCGATGAATAGTTTTCGATCTAAAGCTGATACACACATTGTACAGACGCACACACATACACACACTTCGTTCTAAAATAGGTTTTTCGTATTTTAGAGTGCCTGAAAGTGTGGATCCGTCGAAAACTTCAGTTTGAATTTCCGACACGATTCTAATATTTTCCCTTGTACATAACCATGTACTGTTGTAGGGAATATAAAAATCCTTTTCAAATTCTAAATTACATGAGAAAGATCTTATAAAAATCTAAAATTAAATATTAAGTAACAATGGAATTTTTTAAGAAATAAACTTGGATTTCCTTTCCTTCCATTTGCTTTAAAGGTTGTATTTGATGGTTTCTCTCCCAAGTATAATTCCTCCGGATATTTTTCCCTTTTTCTGCATTTTATTTGCTCCCCGAAACGTTGTAACCGGAGGATATGTCTGATCTAAGGCAAAGTCAATTTGTTTCATCCTAAGACCTCTGCTCCGTTCAATTCGCTCCGTCTTCGAAATAAAATTCTGGTGAGCAATGTAATAACGATGACCAAGACGAATGGAAAAAATATATATTTGTAAAAAGTATCATAATTCCATAAAAATATGCATAATTAACTTTCTCTGCAATGACATTACTTCGATATCGACAGTCTAATAAGTGCATTAAAAGTGTGATGAACAAAACTAAACATTCACTTGGAGTTTATTTCTTTTTTAAATATAAACCTATTTAGTAGATTAAATTATTATTCTTAATTGAAGTGGTCGTGAATCGCATAGATCGTACATTGTTATCGTGGCCGCAATAACACACTATTACTTCTTTACGCGAGTTCCTTAACATTATTATTAATTAAAACATTACGGATTAAAATACACAATTTTAACTTTTAAAATAAATTATTATTTATTCACACAACATATTGTTATAATTAAAATTACATTAATTTTAATAAACGTTTAAGGAGGAAAAAATGCGCAGTGTGAGACCAGGTCTTTAGAGTATTATTCTGTTGCTCAGCAATAGAATATTATTCTGTTATAATCTGTTGCTCAGCATGACTAAAATATTTGCCGCTTCTTTTTCTGACATTTCGAGTCAGCTTCGTTTTTTCTATTACATTTTAATACTTAAAATAACGACTCCCTACACTACTTGAAAACAACGACATCGGAACTTTTTCATTATCATTCTCTATAACCACAACTCTCTCTCTCATCACATTTGGATAATCATTGCTTATGAACCACGCATTAAATTCACATTCCAATCTTCCATATTTAAATTCACATTCCAATCTTCCACATTTGAATTCACATTCCAATATTTTCATGACCGCTCTCCTCGCTTTTTGAATAAAAAGTATCATTACATTTGTTGACGTTATCTCCTTGTTGCCACATCATTTTGCCTGATGTTCAAATACGCCCTCCTTGCTCTCACTAGGTCTCAAGGTCTCAAGGACGGGGGTTTACGGAGTGCCCAGGAGGGGAAAGAATTCCCCCCTTTAAACTCCGAGCGAAAAGGAAAAAAGAAGTACTAGAAGAGTGGAGGTTTAAAAACTGGTGGCATGAGTGGAGGTTTAAAAACTAAAGTTCGCTTGGGGGGGCGACCGAGGTCGTCCCTTCCCCAAGTCTTACAGAAAGAGGAGAATGCTAGGGCCCAACCTTGCTCTCACTACAGGCTCCTCAGTACGATATCGAATCTTCGCATCATTGGCTCACTGAGTCTCAATTGAAGGTTGGTTTAATGCTTGGCTGTAGGAGATCTTTGCCCCAACCACACCTGCAATTTGTGGGATGTGAATTTATTGGGGTCATGACCTTCCGGGCCAAGACTGTCAAAACAGGATGCCTAAAAGTCTGCGCATTGCTTAGTCGTAAATATCAAAACTGCAAAATTTCCTCCTGGTCTCACAAAAAGTATCAACTAATTTCCGGGACACAAAAAAAGCAATTTTCTTCTTTAGAATAAAAGGCAGGCAATAACACCAGTAAAAATGTGAGAATACGTCTGCTAAACTTCTGTTTGCTGATGCGGTTGTTGTCTTATGATCTAATAATATCTTAGGGATCGGGTATGGAGCAAATCTTGAAAAAAATGACGTAGTTAAAATGGAAGTGAGTAACGAATACCTAGCATTAAACCATTGTTACAATTTGAAGGTTTGGGTCAAGTATGTAACAAATTTATCAAAATATTACCAACTTGTCATGTTCCGGCGAAATCTGGGAACTCATAGAATTTTTAGATTGGCTAAGAACTTCACGAGTTAGCTGCTTTTTCCAGAACTTTCCACGAAGTTTATTTAAATTAGTCGTCGTTCATGGGTTGTTGACATGATACGAGTTGACATGTTTGTAAATAATTTTACCAAACTCAATCCAAAACCTAACATGTAATTTTTCTTATAATTATATATACATTTAGAGCTTAAATTGCTACTTCTCTTATGAGAATAGAGATCCTTACTAAAGCTGTATAATACAAAAATTCGGATAAAAATATTTAAAAAAATTAATATTAGAATATTTTGATTATTGCTCGGCCGGTGGATTGACTACACGCTCATATGATGGAGTGACTGCATAGCATACGTTATAGTCAAATGTTTTAACGTCGTTAATTTCGTTTATGGTCCAATTCAGACGAAAGGAACTACATTTTACTAATATGTTAAAACTGCATAATTTTCCCCAAAAATCAAAACATTTAAAAAAACTACAAAATATTGAAACCTTTCCCTAGGTACATTGTACTATCGTTACACACAAATTCACATACGGCCGTCCAAATGGATGATCTATGTCTTCGGATGAGTTGGGCGATATGGGTCTTCAACATAAATTCACATCAACATTTTCATTCGAATAAGACAAAAGAAGTGATGTTTGACATCCCTTTTCAAATCAATCTTTACATCACTTCTCTGTGTAAATCTAACAGTGTTTCATACATTTTTTTTACTTTCCCTGCAAAACATTGTAATGCATAGGGAAAGTATTGGAATCATGTCGAAAATCGTAACTCGAGTTTTCGTCGGATCTACACGTTTCGAGACCTCTAGAATACGAAAAAATTACTTTTAGCCTGACGTCTGTGTGTGTGTCTGTCTGTGTGTGTATGCAATGTTTGTATCCACTCAAACTCAAAAACTATTGGAACGAATTTCATAAAATTTGGTAAGTCTCTTGGATGTGACACTGGTGCTGATTAAGTTTTAGTAAAAACAGAACTCGCCTTTTTTGGCGAAATGGCCCGTAAAAATTTCGTTTATCCTCTCTAGCTAAAATATTAATTGACCAAATTTCACAATTTGGTAGATAAGTTACTTGTGGGATATACTGGTACTGATTAAATTTTGGTATGATTCGGAAAAGAACAACCTGATTTTTTTTTACGAAATAGTCCTCAAAAATCGCTAAACTCTAAAAAAAAGAAAAGACTACTTACGCTAAAATGTATCAATTAAATTATTGTTTTATACGCAATTTTTGACGAGGAAAAGAATATAACACACTCTATTATACTTTAGGACTAACCGTTCTCAAGATATTTGAGATTTTTAGCATTTTTGTTAAAACCACTATCGGAAAAATATCCAACTACCAAATAAAACCAAAAATTGAATTAAAAATGCAAATTTAGTGTTATTTCGTGCTATTGAACTCAATCTAATGAATTATTAAAGAAATAAAGAAAATATGAATATAAGTCTGCAGGGAAAGTCATGTGCAGCCCACATCAGATTTTCATTTATCCTGAAGAAGGAGACTGTTTTTCACTTCAGCGGTTGAAATTTTAATCATTTTTGTTCATTTAAATTCACGATTACCCTTTAAGTATTTGTTTTATCAATAATAAATACTTAAAGTCAGGTCGTGAGTTTAAATATTAGTATATTGCCGTTATGGTAATCCACCAATTATTTAGTGTGTCGTCTGGTGTTATTTGAAAAGAATGTTAATAGACACACATTGAAACTCTTTAACTTAGGAGACAAAGAAGAGACCTTTTATTCGCTCCAACTTAATTTTATTATAAATATTATTCATATTAAAAATACTCAAATTATTAAATTTCGCATACATATTTAAGATCTTGTTCATATTTGATTTTATATTAATTAACATAGTATCTCTGCTGGCAGTGAAAATGT
This sequence comes from Amaurobius ferox, assembly GCA_951213105.1. Classification (NCBI taxonomy): domain Eukaryota; kingdom Metazoa; phylum Arthropoda; class Arachnida; order Araneae; family Amaurobiidae; genus Amaurobius; species Amaurobius ferox. The sequence goes on along the minus strand of OX578137.1, from coordinate 116,268,978 downwards.
GATCCTAGATTAGATATTAATGTAACTTAAAGTCAGATTTGATATGCAGGTTAATTAAAAAAAGATGGACCAAACTTTACGAAGTGGTAGTACACACCAAACGAAACATTTTTCGCCATAGTTACCCGGGTCGGAAATGAAACGTAAATTCCTTACAAGGAGCTTGCAGGCTGGGAAACTGCCGCTCCGCAAAATTTAAAGCGTCATTCTGGTTGTTATTTTCTTTTTGAAGAAGAAAACCACGTATGCAAATTTCGTCTAGGTAAAAATAAGAAACCTTATGCACAGTTTTGTAACTCCAAATGTAAGGCCACATCAGTTTGCAGAAGTTACTCGCAGTTCCAAATTTTGAGAGGCTGATCGCCCTATCTGTCGAATCTTGGTTTCTTTTTGTGGGGATATCTCAAGAGTCTTCTCTATGATACTCCCCTTAAATTTGAAGAGGCACTCGTCACCAGAATTTCAGCCGCTTCTGCCGAAATGCGCGACATGTCTAGTCTGTTCAAGAGAGTTCGGCAATCCCTCCATCGCCGTTGTGAAAATTGCATTCAGGTTGGCGGTCGCCCTTTTCAGCCATTACTGTAATTTGTGTTTATTAAATGCCATTTTATAACTTCTAAGTCATTTTTGTGTTTTCGCTTCACCTCATTGGTTTCACCATTAAGAGCTTACTGGCACCATTACGTTTCATTTCCGGCCCTGTCAACTATGCCAAAAAATGCTTGGCTTAGTGTGTACTACCACCTCGTAAAGTTTGTTCCATCTTTTTTAATCACCCTGTACGTTTACTCATAACTGATATATATATATATATATATATATATATATATATAAATACTTATATTTTACTTCGGATTAAAGAGCAGCATCTGCGCCTGTTCCTTGGTAATATTAATTTACATCTTTGTGATTGCGTATTGCACTTGTTGTATATTGTATATATATATATATATATATAAGATTTACATTTGCTTTTTTTCGATGGTCATCAGGCGCTGGGGGCTCATAGCCCGCATTTACGACATTGTATGTCACTCTTTGACCAGGCGCATTTTCGTTTTCCATTTTATCAGTTTTAGCTACATGTTCATTCAGCAACTTCGAACAATGTACGTTGCCATACTTCTGCATCATCAATGCATCACCATTGTGACATTACTCTGCGTCATACGTGTCATCACTGAATTACTTTTATTCTCACAAGGATTTTTTTGTAACACCGTCCTGGCTGACCACGTGCATCTCTGTTAGGATTGTTCCAGGCTTCCATTGAACAATCTCTAAGAGCAATACATTATTGCCCGTGGAATCAACCCCTTATTGTTCGACCACCTTGACCTTCTCAAGTTCATCAACATATGATATATCTGAACTCGGTGTCCGCCCACCACATCAAGTCTGACGCCTTATTGTCGCCTCCTTGTTGGCTTGGTATTTATTAATAGAACTACTATTACCTTTTAAGAACACCATCTTTTGAAAAACACCTTTTAAAACATCGGCATCACAATTTTTTCTGCTGCTACTAAGTAATTGTCTTGCAAAATAATTTAGAAAGCATTTCGTAAATTTTTATCTTAAGTCTTACATTTTATGATAGGTTAACTGAATAAAATTGGGAAACATTTTGGAATACTTTAAATTTAGTGACTGTTATTATACAAATAATATATAAACACATTATAGATTTATAGATTTAATACCCATAAAATATAAACACATTAAAGATTTATAGATTCAATACCCATAAAATATAAACACATTAACTATGACTCAATTGAGCTATAAATATAACACTTTATTAGAAAAACAGCATAAAATATACGAGTATATAGGTATAAATAGATTTCGCAAATAAAATGTCTTTGTGAAAATAAATGTGACAGAACAGTTAGTCTAGAAAATGCGGTAAACTCCATGTCTCTTTAGACAGACTTCTGCTGACTGTTTTATCTTAAAATAGATATTGTCTTGCTTCTGTTCAAATGGCAGCTCTGTCTTCAGACATATATTGTCGTGCTTCTACTGAAATGAATATATTAAGAAAGTTATATTAAGGAAGCTTTATATTAAGGAAGGTATTGTTATGCTTCTGCTGAAGTGACAGTTTTCTCATAAAATACACATTGTTTTACTTCTGTTAAAGTGACAGCTTTGATTTACGACAGATATTGTTGGGCTTTTGCTAAAGTGACAGTTTTGATTTAAGACACACATTTTGTTTCTGCTGATGTCTTTCGTAAGACAGATATTTTCGTGCTTCTGCTGAAGTAACAGCTTTAACTTAAGACACATATTGTGTAGTTTTTCCTGAAGTGACAGCTTTGACTTAAGATAGATATTGCCGTGCTTCTGCTGACTGCTTTGGCTTAAGACATACTGCTTAGGTTGCATGACTGCTCTATCCTATTTATTCTGACTTTGCGAAGGATGCTTGTCATGAAGCATAATATAATGTTTACACGATATGCAAACACTGTTCATCCTCACTGGTTTCGAACCATAAAGAGGGGGCGGAGGGAATAATCACTCAGAGTAAATCAGATACTACGTGTTCAGATTTTAATTGCTGACACAATGCCTCCTCACATTATACGAAGGGAAAGTTACTATACTAAGAAATGAATAATATAAGAAAGAGATCATAGAATTTAACAAGGAGATGTCAAAATAAATGTCAGAATTAAAAATATAAAGCTCGTGAAAATTATGTCCCCTGTCAAGTGTTAAATCATTTCGGGATGCAAACGAGACCTCCTAAAAGTTGGACATGGAGAAAAGCAAGACATGGAGAAAATATACACGCATACAAAATTAGTGTCATCTCAAGAACCAATGAATAAATAGTTCGGGAATTAGTCCCACCTGTATCTCGCACAAGTGAATGGAAGCAAATGAATGGAAGCAAAAGCTTCGCGCCTCATTTGTTCCGCCTTTACGAGAAGGGCAAGGATTATAATTTAAAAAATTAAGGTATATTCCATTGTGCTTTCTTGAGAAAGGGTCTCATATTCATGCATCAGCACCGGCAGCAGCTTGAAGCATGTACTCAAATCATGCGTTTCGACGTGAAATTAGGAAAACCTCTATCCACTGCTATTCTGTGGAGGCAGTGAAATGTTCCATAGAAAGGGGCAGGAGCTTGTATGCAATATTATTGCATATTATCTACACTCATTGCCATAAAAATTTGCACACCAAGAAAGAATTGTCAGAATCGAAAGAAATTTTATACACGTGAGTGCAACGTTGATATAAGTGATACGAAATCAAAGCAAATTCTTCAGGGTATTTTCATTCGTATTCTTCAGGGTTGCTTGAAACGTGTTCTCCGAAAACTCTAATTCAAATTTTCGACCCCGTTAGAATACTTTCCTTATACATTATATATATGTAAGGAAAGTAAACATTAAGACATTTTTAAATGAATGAAATACGAACTGGTGATAATAAAAGAATAATTTAATTGCTTTGTGATACGGATTCCCATAAAAGTACACCGCATTTAAATATAAGACTCATGATACAGTTATGAGACCACCTAATATTTTGTATAGTATTATATTCTATAGCAAAAGTGGTAATTATTGAAATATAAAATCCAATTTCTGCATATAACAGAAAAAGTAAATTTAACTTTTTTTACTTTCCTTATATATAATAATGTATAAGGAAAAGTATTATGACGGGGTCGAAAATTCGAATTCAAGTTTTCGATGGGAGTGCACGTTTCAAGCATCCCTGATAACGAATCAAACATTTTTGAGGTGATGTCTGTGTGTGTGTGTGTCAGTGAATCTGTAGAGACGATAACTGACGAACGAATGCAACGATTCGAACGAAATTTGGTACAAAATTACAATCCATGAAAACTGGAAGCCTATTGTTTTTATACGCAATTGAATGCTCAGATCCTCCTAAATTTTCGAGTGGAATTTTAAAAAAATCATCAAAAAATCAAAACCTCTAATAAATTTACGCAAATAGACATTTCATATGTAATTTTTCATTAGAAAACGATTAACATAAATTTTAGAACGCTAGCATGAACCGTTCTCGAAATATTGCACACTTTTCAAAAAATTATCAAAAAATTATATAAAATAAAAAAAAAATATTTCCTATTGAGAAACATGTTCACTTTTCATATGTAATATCATGAGATAAATTCGATGACATCATTCTCGTGGATCCTAGCTCGTTCTATTCATAAAAGAAGGTACTTTGAGTAATACTTTTGTATTTAAACCCCAATAGTCAATTATTTGCTATAAGAATAAATTATTTCTCAGTCCATAACGCTTGGCAAGATTTTGGCGACGAATATGGTGGAATGTTGCCAACTTGGCGACTTTTTTAAATGTTGCCAAATTAACGAACATCAAGCCAAATGGATAAAAATGACGCTAAATCAATGAAAATAGCAACTATTTGACGAAAATTCAATATCTTGGAAAAAATATAAGTATCTATTATAAAAATAACTTATTTTTTTTTACTGTTAAAGTAGTAATTATATTGCATTATACGAGGAAAGTCATGTGCTGCCCATATCAGATTTTTTATAATCAAATTTCAAGGGCTTTGTGTAATGTATTGAACAATAAACGGTTTCCGTTTCTTCTGTTGATTTTTGTTTTTCGTGGTTTCTCTTCAAAGTATAATTCCTCCGGATATTTTTCTCTTTTCCCAGCATTTATTTGTTTCCCGAAACTTTATAACCGGAGGTGATATGTTTATTCCAAGACAAAATGTAATTTCTTTCATCCTATGAATTTTGCTTCACTCAATTCCTCCATTGTAATATAAACGATTAATGTTCAAATACCGACCATTGCGATTGATATACTTATTATGAAACGTATCATAATTTCTTTACTGTTTCCCGAAATGAAATGAAATCAGGACGAAAATTTATGGATTTAAAAGACAAAAATTAAATTTCGGATTGAGAGAAATATTTATTATACAATATTCCTAGAAAAGTCCTTTAAAAAACCCTCACAGCACTTGTTACCTTTCCTATATTAATGTATGGACAATTGTCTCTAAACCTCCAGATCATTTAGTTTTTAAGATTTTTTTTAATTGGTTTTTGTCAAACACAGATGTTGTAAAGAAGGAAGTTTGGGATTTTTTTAAATATTGGCAAAATTATTAGAAATAGTTTTAATATGCATCGAAAAGTAATGCATACATTTTTTAAAAATGACAGAAGTACTTCTAATTATTTTATCAAATTTTTAAAAAGCAGAAATATTTGTGACAAAAAACACAGAAATAAATTCTAAAACGAAACGAACTAGAAGCTTGGGACGATTTTCCATAGATAAACATGGGGGAAGTGAAACAAACGGCTGGAAAAAAAGTATCTTCTAAAGCACTCTAATAAATTTGTAAGGAAAGGTTAATGAGTATACACGTTAGGTCTATGTACAGTGACGTTGCCCTGGCCGGTCGAATAAAAGTGATTCCATCGTCCCTGGCGGAGATTCTAAAAAGGTAAGCGTACTTATCAACATAGCGAGCGAGCTAGATTAAAATGCCAATTACATACATACGTAGCATCATCTCAGTAGTAGGAATCAACAACAAAACTATTACACAAAGTTTATATATATATATATACATGGTTTTTTCAAAGTCCGTATAAACTTTAAAAATTCCTTAAAAATCGAAAAATTATAGCATTTAGATGCGGTTTGTACCATAAGTATTGTCAGGACGGTGGTTTTTTTTTGACGTGAAAAAATTTTGTAGTTTAAAAAATCACCTATAGGTGGCTCTTACCCGAATACATCTTCCCGAAGTATGCAAATGAGGCTGTTATAAAAAAGCTGTAGTGCTCTGTAGATTCTTCATTTGATTCATTACGGTGCAAAGACGAAGTTTTTGCGAGAATGTTAACTTTGATCGAGAAAGACTTGTTAGTGAAACTGTATTACATGAGAGGAGAATCAGCATCAGTTGCTTTGCGAAAATTTCGATTTAGGAAAAATCTAAAGAAAGGAAAAGGTCTTATCACCTGTTCTGGGTTACTGAAGCTTGTCACACGATTTGAAGAAACTGGATGTTTGGAGGATCGTCCACGAAGCGGTAGACTATTGTTAACGGACTCCAGTGCCAGTTCTGTGGCATCTGAAATTGAAAACCTAACTACTGAAAAAGCGGCTGGGACTAGCAGCGCTTCAGAAGCCACAAGGCGATTGGATATTCCTGTATCCTCGGTATGGAGAGTAACCTTCACGGTATCTTAAATCTGTATCCTTACAAATTGCAATCACTGCATCAGCTTTTACCGGTAGATACCGCACAGCGAGAAACGTTTGCCAAATGGGCAATATCAAAAATCGCACAGTAGCCACAGTGGTTATTTAATGTTCTGTGGACAGACGAAACCCACTTTTCACCGCATGGAAATGTGAACACACACAACTGTCGTATATGGGTGACTTCTAATCCACGTGCGTACATAGAGCAGCCACTTCATTCACCACGAGTGACAGTTTGATGTGAGTCCACAGACTCTTACATGCTGGAATCCTTTTCCTTAGAGGAGTTTAGCTCAAGTACCGGTTGGAAAACTTGCACAGTAAACGCACAGCGTTATTTCACTCTTCTGTATGAGCACGTCGTGTCGTCTTTGATAGAACGAAATGTGATATCTACTGCAACATTTATGCAGGATGGAGTACCATCTCACATCGCAAAATCCAATAAAGAAATTTCTAATTGACACCTTCGGGGAAGACAGACTTATCAGTAGGCATTGCAAGATCCCATGGCCTCCTCGGTCTCCAGATTTGACACCAGTTGATTTTTGGTTGTGGAGATATTTAAAGTCACGAAAGTTTCAGTCAAGTCCTTCCACATTGTAGTAACTAAAAGATTCCATTCGTCGTGAAGTGAGTTTGATCCACTTAGACATGCTGCATTCTGCAGTTACAGGTGTTTTCACTCGGCTAAATTGTGTCATACCTTGTGGAGGAGGACATGCCGAACACATGATGCTATAATAAAGGTACGGAGCGTACAGTAAGTTATTTTCTTTCTCTTTCCAATGCGTTCGGCGCCACCTATAGGTGATTTTTTAAACTACATAATTTTTTCACGTCAAAAAAAACCCCCGTCCTGACAATACTTATAGTACAAACAGCATCTCAATGTGATGATTTTTTGATTTTTAATAAATTTTTAAAGTTTATACGGACTTTTGAATATATATATATATATATATATATATATATATATATATATATATATATATATATATATATATATATATATATATATATATATATATGTATATATATATATGTATATATATATGTATATATATGTATATATATATATGTATATATATATGCGTATATATATATATATATATATATATATATATATGTATATATATATATATATATATATATATATATATATATATATATATATATATATATATATATATATATATATATATATACACTCTTTGCCATAAAAATCTTTGCACCAAGAAATAGTTGTCAGAATCGAATGGAATTTTATATATGTGAGTGCAATTTTGATATAAGTGATACGAAATCAAAGCAAAAGAATCATTTATTACAGGAAAAATTACACATGAATGGAGGTTCTAGTACCCTGTTGGGCCATCTCTAGCGCGAATACACGATGCGATACAAGCGGGCATTGAGGCATACAGTCCCGTATGGTGTTCTGCGTCATATCATTCCACAGTTGTTGTAAGTGTGCCTCTAGTTCGACCAAACTCGTAAGCTGTCCAACTTGCCCTCTTAAGTGATTCCAGACATGCTCGATCGGTGACAAATTTAGGGATTGGGCAGGGCAGAGAAGTGTGATAATGTGGCGGAGACTGTGACAGATACTGCATAGAAATTTTTGGCGCAGTGAGAAAATATTCTTTTGAGAAATTAGGCAGTAAAGAAAGCGCAGTACAAGCCATTTAACGGTATAAGGGATGCCATATTTTCTGGTTTATGGTGAATTTTTTTAATGAGGTGTATTTTGAAATTATGCTGTTATATACGCCTGTAATATTAATTCATAAGAATCGATTTTAGATAAATTTGAAAGCTGTTTCTTCACTTAAATAAAATATAAACAATAATAAACAAAATAGTTAACACATTGGAAATGTTTCTCATTCTACAGAAGATGCTACATGTACTAAGGATATTATTTATTCTAGAAAAAATATACTTGCATATCCTCATTTTCACTTAAGTTAATATCATATCATACTAATAAAAGAATACGCATCCATATGTATGCTGATAAGTGAATATAGAAATGTAGTTCCTAATACTTTTATGTTCTTTCCAGGAAAAGATACAATGTGATAATAAAGAATATTCAGTTATATGGAATCAACTAGTACTTTTTACCTTTTCGGGAGTCGCTTCCTTCTGTACACACTGTATTGATTCAGAAGAGAAACGCTTCTATCTGGCTAAGTAAATATTTTTATCCCGAAGTCAAGTGACAAAACAAGGTATTTTATATTTATTTTCTGGAATTTTTACGCCCGTTTTTCGGATGCTTAGATTTTTTTTGTGATAGACAAAATACATGAAGTAATAAATAAACATAACGCCGTATTCCTACAACGATGATTAAGCCTTTGCTTACGGGTGGGACAACGTCATTACCAAACGAAAAAACACTAAAAAAGACAGGTATTTGACATAGCCTATCCCAAACAGTTAGATTCCCCCTTTGCAGGCACTGGCATCCACTGCTACATATTTATTTGTAGTACTTGTAAATTTTGTTATAAATACTGCAATCAAATTAATATTGATCAATATAGTATTGAAAACCATGGTAACCTGCGATATTAGCTGGGTTAATACTCAAATATATATATATATATATATATATATATATATATATATATATATATATATATATATATATATATATATATATTTACATATATATATACATATATATATACATATATATATATATACATATATATATATATATATATATATATATATATATATATACATA